>JAEIFV010000261.1:0-385197 GCA_018904265.1 Lordiphosa collinella
ATATTTGTTATTGCAAATTTACCTACTGCGTTGCGCTGCGACCCAAAAGCACCAAAAAAAAAAAGCCATCGCCGAACGAAGAAGCTTGCATACCCTTCAAATTTTACCGAACATTAAAACCATATTCTATATGTATAGAAAGAATTTTGAATAAGTGGATTGCACAGATCGTTAGTGGAATAGCCCTAATATAGACTTTTATTATTATTATCCCACAATAAAAAATTTATTTATGGATTAAATAAATGTACACAAATACTTCTTAAGTCGGATATGCCCTTACATAATATCAGTAGAAAAGGGTATCGCAAGCAGAAGGCAAAGAAGAAACGAAATAACTGTGTTTCTGTTTTTGCGTTTGACGCGTGAATCGCCACTTGCGAGAAAATTCTTAGTGCAAGATTTTATTACAATAAAAGCGCAATTTGTTAAAAACAACACTTCTTAAAACTAATTATTAGTTAAAATATTTAAAAGGTAAATATTTAAAAGAGAAAAGATCAAACAAAAAAAGTGTGAATCGTCGTATCGTCCCCTTTGTGCGAATTATGTTTGTACATGTGATGTTTGAGATGTTGTGTTTTGTTTGTTTTCATCGTAAGTATGTATGTATTTATGTTTGTGCATTAATTGTCCGTAGGTCAGTTGCTGTGCTGCATAGTGAATTCCTCGACTTGTTGTTGATTGTTTGTATTGTGGTTTGCCAATTTGATGATTGTTGCTTAAAATAAGCATAATTAAACTTAAATTATTTAAACATGATTTCTTTGCAAAAGTCTGCGAGGAATCATGGGTCAATCAAACATGAATTTATAGGTGACTTATAGGTTCATGTATAATTTGTATGGGAGCTCACCTATGATTCATCGATACCTCTGACCAATTCATCGATGAACTCTTGGTGATTCACTAATGATGAGTACTGAAGGGAGTGGTTAATTTGTCGTGAGGCGGAGCCACGGATGTTCTTGATTATTAATAAATTACATACGTACATACATATGTTTGGGCATACGTATGTCTAAGAGTAAGTGGTATGTTTGTAGACAAATGTTAAACACATTATCTTATTGGACATGCACTGATCTAATTGGCTTGTGTTACAGACTTGATGATCCAAATTAATTTCGATATCCAAGAAATTTTAATACGGATTGGAGTTTGGATAATAGAAATATATATACTTTTTTTTTTCTTCATGATTTTCACCAAAAACTACGGCGAGCGAAGTGTTACGGCTCGAAGGACCATGAAAATGTGGTTGTTGGTGACGTCGGCGAGATGTGTTTTCCAATTATATTCACTCAGGGTTAATTGTGCGATTTTCGTGGTTTTATTCAGATTTGACTTCTCTTCACGTGTGGGCGGTAAGGAGATCACTTATTGAGTAAAAATACAATATGCTTACAGCTAAGCTTAGGGCTCTGCCTTAATAGTTTGCAGAGAGTTGTGGAGAGTGAGAGAGAATGAGAGAGACAAATGCGGATCGTATGTTAAGTGCCATTCGATTGTACAGTGGTACAAAGGACATGGCAACAACTTCAAACACAGGTTAAGGATTTCTTTTTCTGTTTTTGATTCATGTAGATCAATTAAAGCTTTTAGTAATTTTAGTAAGGACTAGGAACCGGATAAATTTAATGTCTGTGGATCCTTTCCAATATTAGGTCAATAAAAGCTTTTAGTAATTTAGTAAGGACTAGGAACCGGATAAGTTTAATGTATGTGGATCCTTTCCAGTATTAGGTTAACAAAAGTGAAAGCTTAACCAATTTATTTTTTTCTTTCGCGATAATTGCGCCATAATGGTCTCAGTTGATACACGGATGTGGTGATATAATGCCAGGAGTAGCCTGAGATTGATTATTGGTGAACATCGATTCTGTTTATCTCTTCTATTTCTTTAGTAGCAACGTTGGGTTTACAAAGGTGTTGCATGGATTCCATATTTTTTTTTTATATGAATTTTGATTAAAGCAATACTATTTGATCGATAGTTGTAGTTGTTCCTTTTGAAGCAATTTTAAATATTTTTGTTTATTTTTTTTCTATTAAACTTAGGCTTTATAAAGTACTAGCTGAATACACGGCGTCGCCCGGGTTCTTATGATTCTTAAGAGAGGGATTATATTCAATCTAGTGCAGGCTGCATGTCGGTACAAACGCTTTGGACCTTTCGATCTTTTTCTCTATATACACGTCTTCATGATAATCTAAAGTCAAGAATATTTTGTGACTTTTTTGACCGTTTGGTTAATACTTCCTATATACCCGTCTATAATTGCTGTCTATCAAATCTTCACAATAATCCAGTCTCAAATCAAAAAGATGCAAATTTCGCAATATTTTGGACCGTGTAATCTACAGCTTCCATTTACATTTAATATAAGCACTAATAAGCGCTTTCATAAATACTCATAAGGTTATTTTGCAAATTTCGCGATTTTCGGACCATAAAAACCTTCACGGACAAGCGTTAAACAAAGTTTTTCTGGCAATCGGATGAACGGTAGTTTTTGAAATTTCGCGGTTTTATGACCATTTCCGGCCCAATTCTTCAATTTAGATACCTTCGCGGGCAAGCGTACAACCATTCGTCAAAGCTTCATCAAAATCGAACATTTTGCAAATTTCGCGGTTCTTGGACCATTTTCCGGCCATATCTTCTACTTGGAAACCTTTCTGGGCAAGCGTTGAACCACTATCCAAATATTTACCGAAACCGCAAATTTTTTAATTTTCGCGGTTTTTTGACAATTTTCTGCAAATTTCTTCAACTTATAAACCCTCCCGAGCAAGTTTTCAATTCATTCCCAAAGATTGATTGCAATCGGATGAACGGTATAATTTTGCGGATTTCGCGATTCTTGGACCTTAAAAAACCTTCGCGGCCAAGCGTCTAACCATTGACCAAAATTTCATCGCAATCGGATGGACGGTATAGTTTTTGAATTATCGCGGTTTTTTGACTATTTACCGCCCATTTCTTGAAATCAGAATCCTCCAAAGTTGTATTCGTATTCCCACCAATGAATTAGAATCGATTCTTGTTTGGTTTAATTCAAGTTCTTGGTTTTATTAAGGCTTGGGCAACACGTCTGTGCTGCCTCAAGTCTGTATTCTCCACTGATCTTAATTCTATTACAATATTTCATATGACTCGCTGCGCTGCCAGTGACGCCGGCAGAGGAGCGGTCAGTGCTTATGTATATATGTATATAAACGTTTAAAGCGGGCGAAGAAGTATATGTTCACATGGCGACAGAGCCGTCGCGCATGTCAAATATGCCGACTCAGCTCTGTCCAGTCCCATTGCACTCGAGGAAGGCTCATATTACCGAATGCTTGAGGAACTGCTTGGGACTTTGATTTGTATTTGTATTTATATAAATATTGTGGCCAATTGCTACAATGTGTTTGGAAATATGAATGCGTAACTGGGTACAGTGTGCATTCGATATGTGAACATACTACATATCCCTCCTTTAGAAAAATAACGTAATTATCAGGCCTGTTCCCGTTTCCGAGTGGAATGAAAAAGTAAAACAATCGCAATTCCGAATCGTTTTCATTTTGGTGTTCCCGTTTCCGAGTGAAATAGAAATCGTTCGAATGAAAGCTCGAATATTCAGCCATAAGGCCGCCTTGACAATTTCGATCAGCACTGCGCATGCTGATTCGGAATTGCGGAGAGCAGCTTGATTTCATTTCGATCATTCTTTTCGTCTACATGCAATTTCTGAGGTAGAAACTTAACAAAAATGATTTTTAAATCCAAATTGAGAGGATTGATATATCAATAGATACTTCAAAATCTCCACAATAGTCGACATGTTAAAATAAAAATATTTGCAAATGCAAAATCACCGTTGCCAAAAAAATTGGCATTTGCTTTTCATTCCACTGACTCTTAGGCAGAACTTTTGAAACCAGATAACTATCGTTTTTCGGGAGACGGGAACAGCTACCAATTCCGATTCCGCATGATCTGATCAATCAAAGAGGAACAGACCTGTATGGAAGTTATTTTTTTTTTAGTATATTTATTTTTATAAAAATTTATTTTGTTTGTTTAATTATGTATATAATATACTAGCAAGTATACCAGCTGCCTTCTTTTTGCCCCCCGCCGTCAGTTAAGCTATTTTAACCGATAAGAGTATCAGATTTTCTTTTCCGACTTGGGGGTGGATTTCACAAAACGGAAAATATTTGATCGTATTTTACATACATCGGCTAAAAGCAGAGATTAACTCTTATGCCCCTTCCGCGGCTAAAAATAAAGTCTCTCCTGACATTTCCGATCTTGGTGGTGAACTTTTCAAATTTAAAGCTTACAAACACAATTTGATAAAGATCGGCCAACAAATAACATTTTCTACCAATTCTCCAACCATTCTTCAAAGTTGCATTGCATCCGGATGAACGCTATAACTTTTCAAATTTCGCAGATTGTGCACCATTTTCCGCCCATTTCTTCTGCTTAAAAACCTTCCGGGCAAGCGTCTAGCCAATCCCCAAAGTTTCACCGAGATTAAGAATTTTGCAAATATTGCGGTTTTTGGACCATTTTCCACCTCCATGGCCACCTCCACGGCCACCTCCATGGTTACCTCCATGGCCACCTCAATGGCCACTTTCAGGTCCACGTCCACTTCCACGTCCAGGTCCAGTGTCAGCTCCAGGTCGAGGTCCAGGTCACGCACACAGCCAGTACAATGAAAAACGGCAGCCCGAGCTACTGTTATTTCGTTATTTCTTATACTATCCCTTCAAACCAAGTTTAAAGCCAATCGTATGAAAATAGGTTTTTGTCTGCTGAGTTTTCCGACCCTAAGGTCAAATTTTCCAACTTCAGAAAATAACATTACAAATTATATCACTTACTATCCTTACAAACCGACTTTCAAGTCAATCGGATGAAAAAAACGATTTTGCATATCGAATTTCCCGGGAATTTTCTTTGCGCGCAGATTTTTCGAAATCGGGAAAATACGTGTCCAATTATTTATCATACTTTGCTTTCAAACCGAAATTCAAGTCAATCGGACGACAAATAAAATTCTCACCATACAGACTTTTCCGACGCTTTTCCAGGAAATTTTCCAATTTCCCATCATTGAAAAATCACATTTCAATTCATTTCACTTACTATCCTTACAAACAGAATTTCAAATCAATCCGATGAATAATAGATTTTGGCATATCGAATTTCCCGGGTATTTTCCTTGCGGGCAGATTTTCCGAAATCGGGAAAAAACGTGTCCAATTATTTCGTATACTTCGCTTACAAACCCAGTTTCAAGTCAATAGAATGAAAAAAAAATTTCCCAATCCGACGCTTTTCCTGGAGTTTTCCGACCCTACGGTCGAATTTTTCAGCATCGGAAAATCACATTTCAATTTATTTCATTTACAGTCTTTACAACCCGAATTTCAAGTCAATCGGATGAAAAATAAAATTTTTTCCATTCAAACTTTCCCGACGCTTTTCCGGGAATTTTCCGATCCTACGGTTGAATTTTCAAACATCGGAAAATCGCATTTCAATTTGTTTCACTTACTGTCCTTACAAACCGAATTTCAAGTAAATCGGATGAAAATTAGATTTTTGCATATCGAATTTCCCGAGAATTTTCCTTGTGGACGGATTTTTCGAAATCGAAAAAATATGTGTCCAATTATTTCGCATACTATGCTTACAAACCGAATTTCAAGTCAATAGGATGAAAAAAAAATTTTCCCAATGCAAACTTTTCCGACGCTTCTTCTGGAATTTTCCGACCCTACGGTCGAATTTTCCAACATCGGAAAATCGCATTTCAATTTATTTTACTTACTGTTCTTACAAACCGAATTTCAAGTCCATCGGATGAAAATTAGGTTTTTGCATATCGAATTTTCCGAGTATTTTCCTTGTGGGCGGATTTTCCGAAATCGGGAAAACACATGTCCAATTATTTTGCATACTATGCTTACAAACCGAATTTCAAGTCAATCGGATGAAAAATGGAATTTTCCCCATACAAACTTTGTCTACGCTTTTCCGGAAATTTCCCGACCCTACGGTCAAATTTTCCAGCATCGGAAATTCACATTTCAATTTATTTCATTTACAGTCCTTACAACCCGAATTTCAAGTCAATCGGATGAAAAATAAAATTTTTCCCATTCAAACTTTCCCGACGCTTTTCCGGGAATTTTCCGATCCTATGGTTGAATTTTCCAACATCGGAAAATCACATTTTAATTTATTTCACTTACAGTCCTTACAAACCTAATTTCAAGTCAATCGGATGAAAAATAGATTTTTGCATATCGAATTTCCCGAGAATTTTCCTTGTGGGCGGATTTTCCGAAATCGGGAAATCTCGTGTCCATTTATTTTGCATACTATGCTTACAAACCGAATTTCAAGTCAATCGGATGTAAAAAAAAAATTTTCCCCATACAAACTTTTCCGACGCTTTTCCGGGAATTTCCCGACCCTACGGTCAAAATTTCCAGCATCGGAAAATCACATTTCAATTTTATTCACTTACTTTCCTTACAAACCGAATTTCAAGTCAGTCGGATGAAAAATAAAAGTTTACCCATACAAACTTTTCCGACGCTTTTCCGGGAATTTCCCGACCCTACGGTCGAATTTTCCAGCATCGGAAAATCACATTTCAATTTATTTTACTTACTGTCCTTACAAACCGAATTTCAAGTCAATCGGATGAAAAATAGATTTTTGCATATCGAATTTCCCGAGAATTTTCCTTGTGGGCTGATTTTCCGAAATCGGGAAAACACGTGTCCAATTATTTTGCATACTATGCTTACAAACCGAATTTCAAGTCAATCGGAAGAAAAATAAAATTTTCCCCATACAAATTTTCCGACGCTTTTCCGGCTTTTCCGGGTGGAATTTTCCAAAACCCCGTCTTAGCACGCACTTTCACCACATAAGGAAACTCCTGTCCAAATTTCAGCCCTCTAGCTCTTACCGTTTAGGCTGTGCGACGGTCACCAGTCAGTCAGTCAGTCAGGTTGAACAGTTTTATATAAGTTAAGTTATTTATTTTCTTATCATAATATTCCTTATTCTTGGCCTTATGCTGTTCTAGCATTATTCTAGCTCTTTTATATGCTATTTCTAGTCTGAACTTAACTTCCCTTAGCGTAGTCTTCTACATTGTATAGTGGATTTATCCTGTCTATACTATTAAAAAACACTGGTAAGTTATTTGATTTTCCAAAAATAAGTTCATATGGACAATAATCATGAGTTGCAGATGAATATTATTAAAACAATAAACAAAATGCTGTAACCATGTATTCCAATCAATTTTGTCGACTGAAATGTATGAACGTATGTACTCATTGAAGGTTCTATGACTTCTTTCAATAGTACCTAAGGTCTAATTGTTGATGGTGTGCTTAGAAAATATGTCCCCCCCCCCCGCCCCCCGCAGGTCATTTATAATAGAATTCTTATATTCTGTTCCCATGTCCGTAATGAACGTCTTTCATTGGACCATACTTTAGAATAAAGATTCGAATATTGCTTTAGCGACAGTATTTGCGCTTTTATTTGCAACTGGAATAGCAACTAAATATTTGGTTAAATCACATATTAAAGTGACTGCATATTCGTTTCCATTCTCTGATTTTGGTAGTGGGCCAACAGTGTCCTCTATCACTCTGTCAAAAGCATATATTGGGGTTTCTGTTTTAGTCATGGGTGTTGTTTGTATGCTTCGTTATTTTGAAGTCAGGCATTTATGACATCTATTTATGTACTCTCTGATATGACGAGTCGTATTTTTACAATAATAGTGTCTTTTTATATTTGCTAGCGTTTGGTTATGCCTGTATGACCTCCTTGAATTGGATCGTCATGGAATGTAAGCATTATCGCTTCTTGATCTTTCTCATTATTTATTAGGGTCACCGGCTTGAGAAGCGCTACTCTTAGAGTCTTTAATATTGCCCATTTTTTAAAAGTGTCTATTGAAATTGATTCTTTGAGTCCGTCTTTGTGTACTTTTTGTATTTTGTTTTCTTATCTTTAATTAAGAAATATTGTCTTTATCTTCTATTCCTGTTACTAAATATGGACCTAAATATACTGGTTCCAACTTATAGCCAGTTTCATTTCTTAGTAAAACGTTATCTCCTATTTCAAGTTAAAGTTATTTATTTTCTTATCAATATTTCCTTATTCTTAGCCTTATGCTGTTCTAGCATTATTCTGCTCTTTTATATGCTACTTTCTAGTCTGAACTTAACTTCCTTAGCGTAGTCTTCTACATTGTATAGTGGATTTATCCTGTCTATACTATTAAAATCTTTTTGGTAAGTTATTTGATTTTCCAAAAAATAAGTTCATATGGACAATAATCATGTAGTTGCAGATGGTGTAATGAGTAAAACAATAAGCAAAATGTAACCATGTATTCCAATCAGTTTTGTCGACTGATATATATGAACGTATGTACTCATTGAAGGTTCTATGACTTCTTTCAATATGGTACCTAAGGTCTGGTGATGGTGTGCAGATATGTGCACAGGTCATTTATAATAGAATTCTTATATTCTGTTCCCATGTCCATAGTGAACATTGGACCATGCTTTAGAATAAAAGATTCGAATATTGCTTTGCGACAGTATTTGCGCTTTTATTTGCAACTGGAATAGCAACTAAATATTTGGTTAAATCACATATTAAAGTGACTGCATATTCGTTCATTCTCTGATTTTGGTAGTGGGCCAACGAGTGTCCTCTATCACTCTGTCAAAAGCATATAGTAGGGTTTCTGTTTTAGTCATGGGTGTTTTTGTTGCTTCGTTATTTTTGAAGTCAGGCATTTATGACATCTATTTATGTACTCTCTGATATGACGAGTCGTATTTTTACAACCATAGTGTCTTTTTATATTTTAGCCAGCGTTTTGGTTATGCCTGTATGACCTCCTTGAATTGGATCGTCATGGAATGTAAACATTATCCTTCTTGATCTTTCTCATTATTTATTAGGGTCACCGGCTTGAGAACTATGCTTAGTCAACTAATATTTTATTGGCCTTTTTTAAGAAGTGTATCTATTGAGATTGGTTCACAGATCTTTTCGCAGGGTGCCGCTGATCTTGGTATGATCTTAAGTATACCGGCTGTCTTTCGAAGTCTTTGGAAGAACTGACCTAAGTCTAGGATTCCATTGGTGTACAAATCGCTAATATCGGTCTAGCTATAACTTTCTTCCATGTTTTAACAAACATTTAAGTGGGGTTATTGTAATGTCCCTATTTTCGAAAGTCATTTGTGATAACGTCTATACGTAGGGCTGAGAAGCGTTTTCAAGAGATTGCCTAGGCATATCTACTTGTTTTCTGCGCAGGATTTTTCTGTTTACTTTGAAATCTGGTAGTGACTTTTAGTATATTCGTGTTTATTTGTTTTAATTCTTTTATTGTTATTCGTGACAGCGCGTCGGCCACGAAATTATCTTTACCCTTTAGCTACTCAACTGTAAAACCATATTCTTCTAACTCGAGCCGCATGCGTGTTAGTTTAGAGTAAGGAGTGACCATCGAAAACAAATAAGTAAGAGTCTATGGTCTGTTTTCACTGGCAAAGTGTTTGCCATAGAATATGGTCGAAAATGTAATATTGCCCAATGAATGACTGCTAATTCTTGTTCTGTAGTGCTCTTATTGCTTTCACCTTTTTGTGAATGAGCGTGATGCATATGCTATCGGTAGTTGGAGTCCGTTATGGTTTTGAGTTAAACCGCTCCACAAGCAATGATTGCTTGCATCTGTGATTATGCAAAATTCTTTGCTAAAATCTGGGTACTGTAGTAGGGTAGGTTGCATAAGTTTGTTTTTTAGATATTCGAATGCGTTTTGGCAGTCAACTGTCCATTCGAAAGGGAAATTCTTTTACATAATCTTGTTATGTGCCGTGAATATTCGGCGAAGTTTTTAATAAAACGTCTATAATATTGCAAAATGCAACAAAACGTCTAGCGCTGTCCGCATCGTGTGGGACTGGGTAATTTTTGATGACTTCATATTTCTTGTTATCTGGCAAAATTCCTTTGTCTGTGCATTTATGACCTAGGAAGGTCACTTCGTGCATAAGAAATGAGCTTTTTTGGGGATGTAGTTTAAGATTGTGTTTTCTGCATAATTGAAAAACATCTGTTAGATTTTTAATCATATGTTTTTCGGAACAACCAATAACTATTAAATCATCCTTATAGAGAAATGCTTGGGAAAAAATTCAAGCCCAGAGAATGCGATAGTCATCATTCTCTGAAAATTTGCCGCGCTATTTTTTAACCAAATGGTAGTCGCGTGAAGCGATATGAGCCATTGCTCGTTGAAAAAGACGTTATTTTTCTTGAACTTTCTTTTTTTTTTTTTTTTTTTTTTTTTTTTTGCATTATAAAACTTATTTATTTAGTTACCTAGCTAAATTTTTACAATATACTGTTACTTATTTGGCAACTTGTATTGTAGGGGGAGGGTTATTTTTAAGTGTTATTATGTTACATGGTTGGGTTTTGTTTTTGTGTGTGCTTAGTCGTAAGGGTTTTAACTTCTAAGTTTAATGTATTACTACCAGTTTTTGTGTTTGTATTTTTGTTTTAGATAGTCTTAGTCTGGTTGTGTATGTTCTGTTTGTAATGTTTTAGAGCTAAATCCTGCGGTTTGCCAGGTCACCTGGGTGAGTTCTTTGCAGCCTGCGTCTTGCCCATCTCCCGTTTATCCTGCGCGTGAGGGTAGGCGCCTGGCGAGGGTTATTTGGGTGTGCAGCGACTTTATCAGGTACCTCGCTGCCTGGTTATTTATGGTATCTCTATCATTGGTACACCACATTCCCGTTCAATGTCTCAGGTTCTGATGAACCACTCGGCTCCAGTGATCCTCCTTAGGAACTTGGCCTGGAATACTCTTATTCTGTTTAGGTGCGTCTTTGCGGTGATGCCATAAACCTGGACACCGTCAGGCGCCAGAATCACCTTGTATATCAGCACCTTGTTTAGTGTGTTGTTGGAATGCAACAACCAACTCATCCTTGCCTTACTGAGAGTTGCCAGCTTAGCTTCAGCGGCGTGCTGCTTGAACGTGAGCCTCTGGTCTAGCGTCACTCCCAGGTATCTATAGGCCGACTTAACTGGAGGAGCTCTCCGTGAAGGAAGACGCCTGGGCTACTGTCCTTCCTTAAGGTGTGGGTGACCGAAACACACTTTTCGGGTTAATCGAAATGTTCCATCCTACAGGCGGGTTCTCGAACCTTTTCAGGTACTCCTGAAGCGCGTCTGTTGCCAAGAGTAGACACAACTGCAGCGAGCCATAATGGCCGTATCGTCCCAAAAGTTGCCATTAGAGTCCTGTGTCTCCTCAATCCGGGATGTCCGCAGCGGTTGGCATGTCTGCAGTAAACAGGCTGTATAGGGTTGGCCCCAGAACGCTGCCTTGGTACTCCTGCTCGAATCCTCTTCTTCTGGGGGATGCAAGGCCATCTGGACAACTTTAAATGTCCTGTCAGATGCAGACGATCTGACCATCAAGAAGAGTTGAGGATTGGGATTCCCTTCCAACTTGGCTAGTAAGCCGTCGTGCCAGACGCGGTCAAATGCCTGTTGTATATTCCCAGTACGCTGCCACAACGTACTCCTTGGCGTCGGAATCCTTCCAGGACGAAATTGACCACTCTGTGCGGCTGTTCTGGGGTTCCGTGGCCCTGGGCGAAATCCGAACTGGAACGGGTATGCTCCTTTTCACCGCTGGGGTTTCAAGATTCTCCTTAAAGGCACCTCTCCAGCAGCTTGCCAAATGCCGGGAGGAGCAATGGCTGTAGAGTCCAGCTCGTTTAGGCTTTTCGGGCTTATGCAGCATGATGATATTGGCGTTCTTCAAGCACTGGGGAAGTAGCTGAGGCGCAGGGCTGAGTGAAGAGGGCAACGAAACAATATCGCTTTGCGAGGGAAAAGCTTTTTGTCCTGTTGTCAACTCCGTCTTCTGGGATGCTTGTTGTACTGAGTGAGGCTATCTCGCTTCAAAAGTGATGGGCCTGACAGGTAGCGCCATTTGAAAAGGGGCATCCAGTGCTTCTTTTGACCAATTGAAGCCTATCTTCGAGTTTAATCTGATGAAAACCTGACATTAAGTCAAGGCATGAGAAATATTTTGCTACCTAGTTGATCTAAAATATCGTCAATTCTAGGGAGTGGGAAATTTATCTGATAGCAGTTTTTATTTATTTGACGATAATCAATTACTACCGCCATATTTTTTGTTACTTAGCTCGGGTATGGCTTCCGAGAGGGCTTTTTTGGACAAGTAGTAGTGGGCTGTTGTACTCGGATACAGATGGTTCGACGATGTTGTCGGAAAATGAGTTTCTCAACTTTTTTGTATTTCATCTGTTTGGCTATGCGGGCTTGATAGTTTTTGATATATACTGGCTCATTGTCTTTCAGCATTAGTTGTTGTTTATAAAAGTTGTTTCTGTAATTGATTCGGTTTCAAGTCCGAATACATCGACATATTCTGTGCATAATTCAGTTAATGTTTCTTTGAAAGGAGGGGGAAAGTTTTTTGACAATGCTTCCATAACTTTTCTTTCTGTCTTCTGAATTTAATTAGAAATAGCTCGTACTCGTGCAATGATTCAATTTTTACCTTGTTAAGGTTGACCATTACCTTTGTTGCGATAAAAATTCCATTTGAATTTCTTGATTTGGAATTAGAATGTGATCATCGTTTGTGTTCACTTAATTTCTCGGACAATTTCGGATCTTGCTGGTAAGATAATGGCATTTGTATCGTTTGAATGTGATATTGGAATCGAAATTTCATGATCCAAATTATTTGGTCGGAGTACGAACCGATCTTGGACTGGGCTTTATGTCAAGAATGCCAATATATTTTCTGAAGAAATCCATACCAAGAATTGCATCACTTGGTATAGGAAAATTGGGTGATACCAAATGAAAATTGTGTGGTATTATATATTGGTCTGACTGAATTTCACGAAGGCCAATCCTTTGGAACAAGTTACACCTTCGCCTATTCCAGATATTTTGAAATAGTGTTAAAATCTATATAGATAATTGATCTGAGTTCTCTTTGAGAACTGAGATATCTGCACCTGAGTCGATAAGTAATGTGAGATTTTTTCCAGTATTTTCATTTTTTACTTTTATAAGACGCTGAGTTCGGGGGTTGATTGTATAAGCTTGCTTTATTGTTCGCGAGTTTCTAAAGGGTTTTTTGGGAGTTTCCCGGAGTTACCTTGTGCAACTCTGGCGATTGTTGTTGTTGTTTCTGTTACCATTATTATTATTATTATTGTTTTGGTTGCTACGGTTTTGATTCCAATTGTTGGAATTACCTCTGTTGGCGTTTGCCATAATTTTGCTGGAGAACCTCTATGATTTCCTGAGAAATTACCACGGCTCTGTTGTTATAGTTGTTGTTTCCTCTGTAATTACCATTATTCTGATAGTTACCTCTCTTCCCTGGTAATTACCTCTGTTACTGTACCCTTGCCTCTATTCTGGTAATAGAAGACAGTGCTTGGGCTTCCAGTAGCTTTTGTGCAACAGTGTATATATTTTCCAATAGCATCATTTACTGTGCTAAAGTTTCCTGCTTCAAGTATTGTCTTAATTTTGTCATCGTCGCTTTTTTTGTGGCGAAGTTTTCAGCATTATTAGCATCTAGACCATTGTCTATATGCTGCCTCTAGTGATTCTGCTGTAAGACCCCAGGTAATCCATAATGTCCAAATAAGTATCTGTCTTCAATTGGTTTGTGGTTTTGTCTTTATTGGTGCGAGCGCACTCTGTGCCTCGATCTTTACTTGTTCACAAGCTTATGCATAATGTTTATTACAAATTCTTAAGAGTGGGTTTACCCCTAAGGCTAAGAACTGCGCTGTCAGAGACGCTGGCAGCAGAGCATTCGGTATTGATATTTGTATATGTATATGTTGCGGCGCTCACGTCGCTAAGAGAGGGAGAGCGAGTTATGTGCGCATGGAAACAGTGACCACGCTTAGCCATTATGCTGACTAGGCGCTTTGGCTGTCCAATTGTATGTGGTCAAATTACTCCACTTGGTTTATGTAAACATTCAGCAAAGTGCTACAATGTGTGTTTCAATATGTTTTAAATGCTTAACGCTGAGCACAGTGTGCATTCGATAAGTGCGCATACTACATCTCCCTCTTTTGAAAAAAATAACGTAATTCTATGAAGTTATTTTAGTATTCAGTATTTAATTCTTTATAGTGTTTGTAAAAATATAGTGTATATATTTTTTTTGTGTTGTAGTATATAAAATTGATGGAATAAAAATTTTTGTGTAATTATTATATGTATTATTGTTTTTTGTTCTTTTTTTTTTTTTTTAAATTCTGTTCTTCGTTTTTTTTTTTATTGTTTCATATCATTACATTTGTTGGCTGATCAGACCACTTTTTATATATTTCATTTTCGTTATCAAACATTTTTAACCTGTCCTTATGTAATCTCTGTTCTTCTGTTTGCTATCTCTAATTAAAATATTATCATTATCTTCTACTTTTTCTACTGTAAAGGGTCCTAGATACGTAGGATCTAACTTATGACCTCTGTCTCGTTTTTACAAAACTTTATCTCCTACTGATATATCTACGTTCATACTAATTTATCGTAGATTTCTTTATTTTTCGCTTATGTTCTTCTAACATTATTCTAGCTCTTTTATATGCTGGGTCTCATCTGTAATTTGCTTCTTAGTTAAGCATCAATTTATATTAGGTTCCTATATTGTTTATGCTATTAAAATGTTGCCAAGTTCGTCTCAGTTTCTCCAAAGACGAGGAAATTTCGAGGGTACAATACTTATGTGTCATAGACGGAGTCGTATTGAAACAGTATACGAAATATTGGAAGCCATACGTCCCAATCCGTTTTATCAACCGATATATATGAACGTATGTATTCGTTAAAAGTTCGGTGGCTTCTTTCGACTGTTCCAACTGTCTGATGGTGGTGTGCAGTTGATTTTATTTGAAAATTATTTAATGAATTCGCCTCATTCGAAACCTATCAGAATAAATGATTCAAATATTGCCTTAGCAACGGTACTCGCATTTTTATTTGGAATTGGAATCGCACCAATATTTAGTCAAGTCACATATTAAGGTGACTGCGTATTCGTTTCCATTATCTGACTTGGGGTACGGACCCAATAGTGTCTACTATAAACCTGTCGAAAACATTTACTGGTGTTTCGGTAATTGTTAAAGGAGTTTATATATTTGTTGTCACTTTTGATTTTTGACATTTTTCATTTTACGTCTGTACTAATATCTCGAGTCATGCCTTTCCAAAAAAAATGTCTATTGCACCTCGGCTTTTTTATTTTGCAATACCTGTGTGACCTCCTTTTTGTATTTTTTTTACAGCTTCTTTTCTTTTACTTTTCTGTTAGGGTCACCAAGCTTGAGTAGCGCTACTCCCAATGATTTTAATGTTTTGTTGCCCATTTGTTTTTTATTTTATTTTGTTTGAGTTTACTGATTTATGTATAACGGCCTGCATTTCAAGCTTTCAGAGAACTGACCTAAGTCTAGAATTCCATTAGTAGGTAAATCGCTATAATAATATCCTTTCCATGTTTAAAGAAACATAGCATATTCTTTATTTGCAAGGTCACTACTTACGTACTTCGTCGTTTTGATGACTTCGTATACGTTGTTTGACTTTTTCTATAGATTGCCTAGGCAATTCTATTTCTTTTTCTCTTCTCCTGCGCAGGATTTTTTTCTATTTGGTATCTTGTAGTGACTTTCATTATATTTCTGTTGATTGCTTGTAGCTCTGTGATGGTTATTCTTGATAACGCATCGGCTAAATTGTCTTTTCCTTTAGATATTCAACTGTAAATTATATTCCTCTAATTCAAGCCGCATTTAGAGCTTGATTTATCATTGAGAACAAGTATGTGAGTGGTCTGTGATCTGTTTTGATCCTGAAGTGTCTGCCATAAATGTATGGTCTAAAATGAGTTATTGCCCAATGAATTGCTGCCAATTCTTGTTCTGTTGTGCTTTTATTACTTTCACCCTTAGTAAACGCTCTTGATGCATACGCAACTGGAAGTTGGAGTCCATTTTGTTTTGAGTTAAAACTGCTCCACAAGCTTGTTTACTTGCATCTGTTATTATGCAAAACTCTTTGGTGAAATCTGGGTATTGTAATAAGTTTGGATTTATTAGTGCCGATTTGAGATGTTCAAAGGCATGCTGGCAATCAGCTGTCCATTCGAATTTAACATCTTTTTTACATAATCTTGTTATGTGGCGAGAATATTCGGCAAAGTTTTGGATAAAACGTCTATAGTAATTGCAAAATGCAACGAATCGTCTAGCGCTGTCCGCATCATGTGGGACTGGGTAATTTTTGATGACGTCGTATTTTTTGTCATCTGGCAAGATTCCTTTATCTGTGCACTTGTGTCCCAAAAATGTGACTTCGTGCATGAAAAATGAACATTTTTCAGGATGTAACTTAGGTTGTATTCTCTACATTTCTCAAAAACATCGGTTAAGTTTTTAAGCATATGTTTTTCGGAACAACCAATGACTATTAAATCATCCATATAAAGAAAAGCTTGAGATGGTTCTAGTCCGGAGAATGCAATAGTCATCATTCTCTGGAATGAATTTGGTGCTATTTTTAGACCAAATGGTAGACGCGTGAAGCGATATGAACCATTGTTTGTTGAAAAAGACGTTATATCTCTTGAACTTTTTTCAAGTTCAATTTGATGAAAACCAGACATTAAGTCTAGGCATGAAAAATATTTCGCTCTTCCTAGTTGATCTAAAATATCATCAATTCTAGGTAATGGAAATTTATCAGACAACAGTTTTTTATTAATCTGACGATAGTCAATTACTAATCGCCATTTTTCTTTTCAGAACCGGGAAGAGATTTTCGGAACTAACAAAAGTGGGCTGTTATACGGTGACACAGACGGTTCGACTATTTTATTGTCGATTAATTTTTGTACCTGTTCTTGTATTTCGTCTATCTGACTATGAGGATTTCTGTAATTTTTTATGTATACTGGTTCATCATCATTCAATCTTAGTTTTTGTTTGTAGAAATTGTTTGTTGTTATTGATTCGGTTTCAAGTCCGAATACATCACTATATTCAGTGCATAAATCTGTTAGTTGTGACTTGAATTGTGGTGGAAAGTTTTTGTTAATTGAGATATGACAGTTTTGTTCTTTTCATCGGAATTAGTTTGAACTATATCGTAGTTCGAAAGTGATTCATATTGCAAATTTTTTATATTCACTATTTGATCTGTACTGGTTGTATTTAGTAATCGGACAAATGCATTTTTGGTTGTAGCAATAGTATTTGCAACATAAATGCCAGTTTGAATTTCTTGGTTGGGAATTAATACGCTATCTTCATTTGAGGATATATGTATTTTTTCGGATTACTTGAGATCTTGCTGGTAGAATTATTGAGTTGTTACCAGAACTGTATGTTATTGGAACATAAATTGAGAATTTTAAGTTATTTGGTCTCATTATAAGCCAGTCTTCTGTTGGCTTGAAGTCTAATTGACAATTGAATTTCTTTATGAAATCGATGCCTATTATTCCATCACATGGTATTGGAAAATGTAAGTCTACTATATGAAAATCGTGTGGAATTATGTATTTGTCTGTCTGTATCTCGAGTGGAGTTAATCCTTTGGATTGAATTAGTTCTTGGCCTATGCCTTGAATACTAATTTTATTGTTTTCCTGAATATCATGAAAGATATCAGAATTTTCTTTTAAAAGAGAAATGTCTGCACCTGTGTCTATTAAAAAGACAAGTTTTTTATTTGTTTCTACATTAGTAAAATTTACGAATATGTTCTGGCTAAGATTGATGGTATGAACCTTATGGTTTTTTACTGTTGTGCATCTAAAGGCTGTTGGGAGTTTCCCGAGTTATTCTGGGCTACTCTTACATTGTTTCGGTTATTATTGTTGTTATTATTTTGGCCTCTATTGGAATTATTATTATTTCCATTGGCATTACCTCGGCCTCCACGGTAATTGTTGTTACCGTTGTTATTGTAGTTATTTCTGTTTTGGTAGCTGCCATTGCCTCTACCACGATAATTTCCTCTATAGTTGTTTCCTCTATAGTTATTACCACGGTAGTTATTACCACGGTAGCTGTTACCTCTTTGGGAATACATTACTGTATTCACACTACCGGTAACTCTGGTACTGGTACGGATGTAGGCGCTGACGGCTGCATCCATTGTTGTACAGAAACCAGATTCTAAAATCGTTTTGACACTTTCATGATCGGTTTTCTTAATCATTGTGTCAATGGCCTCGCTTGTGCTGAGAGTGTCTGCATTTTCAGCGGGTATGCCTTGGTCCATGTATGCTGATTCAAGAAGTTGTCGCAAATTTTCAACCTCATTTGTAAACTGGGTGGCTGTTTTACTTTTGGGTAAGTGTAGCCATTTTTGCTTTTATGTTAGCGGGTGTTTCACCGATTACTACGGTCTGTAGTTTTGTTATTATCCCTTCTATTGTAGTTTCATTTCTGATCTTGTTAAGGGTTGTGCCAGTTATTTTAGATTTAATCACTTCAATTGCAAGTGCCTCATTATTTTCCTTAGTCAGGTTTACTATCCTTAGGGCGGTTAAGAATTTCTCAAGATGAATTTTCTTTCCGTCAAAATCAGGTATTGTTTGGGCAATTTCCCTGATGTAAGCCCCTGGGCAGGTACTGCTTCTGCCATATTGATATATTTGTCTCTTCCTCGTTTGAATTTGAGTCAGATTCTGTATCAATTTCTTCTGTTATTTCAGGTAATAATATTACTGCAGGAATTGTTAGATCGTGTAGATCTTTTTTCTTTTATATCTATGTTTTCGTTATCTTCATTATCTGATTCGTCGTCTTCTGTTAAGACGTTTTCCTGATCTATTACTTCTAATTCTTCCCTATGTTCTATGGTCAAAGGTGTGTTTAAGATAGTCGGGGCCTGCCATATTTAAAATATACTTATCCCTGATTGTTAGTGTATTCGATCGTAATCTAATTAAGCACTTTATATTTTAGACCAGTTCGCCTGGCTTATATTATCTTTGCTTTCATGAACTAATATTCTTGTCTCATTGAAGGATTCGACAAGTATTTGAGCATGTTTATTTATTGTCTTTCTGTATAGCTCTATTTTGGCTTAAACATTTGTAAGACTTGTCAAAGGTATTTTTTTATTTTGTAGATTTGGGTTTTCAAATGCTCCCATTCCATATTTAATTAAGCTCATTTCTCATTTTATATTGTTCATGTCTCATTTGACGGTAATTATGTTTTTGAATTTTTTATTTTATTTATTTTTTTTTAGAAAATTTTGTTTTGTATACTCCTTGGTAATAATCGTCGTTTGAGCGAAAAAAATTTTTTTTTTTAGGACTTATCTAAGTCATTAGCATCTTATGGCTTATTTGAGATACTTTATTGTGTATCTTATGCTTTAAAAGGATATAGGCACATTATAACAACGATTATTATCAAAAGTATGTTGGTAAAAGTCATGTCAATTGTGTTCGATTCTACTTTGTTTATTACGTTTGCAGTGGAATCCACTGTTTTTGAATCAATTAACCCCATATTGGGTGTTTTATTCTTTATGGAAATATATTAAAGAATTTTGGATTCTGACTCATTAATTGAGAAATCTAAATCTTTGCTTATACGGTTACTATTCATTAAACTTTACAGTTTGAAAATTTGTATGTCTTGCCTGCGATTGCTTTTTGTTTTCCTTTCCTTTTTTTTTTTTTATTTAATGTTTATAACTGAAAATCTTAATTTTTGTCAAAAATTCACATTTATTTGGAAAAAATTTGTTTTTTTTTTTTATATACGAAGAATAGAAATTTGTATGTTTTTTTTAATAATTTCTAATAATTACGTCTTACGACGGTGAGATATGATGGGGATATTAAGGGGTGGGTTGATTTTCCCACTACTAATAGAATCTTTTCGGGCCAAGTTTAAGTCGACAGCTCAAAATTAAATGTTTCGTACAATGTTTTTTAAAATTTCATTTGTGTTTTTTTTTTTTTTTTTTTATAATCTAAATGCTCATCCCTTCAGATCTCATTGGAGTGTTATCTTCCTTCTGTCTGACTTGACGCGCCAGACGGGTCCGGTGCTGGCTGCACAGGTTTATTGGTTTTGTGGCATGTATACTGACATGTTGGGCGGGGGAGGTTGTTTCCTTCTGGTCTGGCTTGACGCGCCAGACGGCTCCGGGAGCTGGCTGCACAGGTTTATTGGTTTTGTGGCATGTATACTGACATGCTGGTGTGTAGAGTGGGCCTCTACAGTCTCCTGGGCACTGCTTTTTAAGTTGGGGGATCATCTTCTCTGTGGGTGGTTTTGTTTTAGGATATGCTTTTGATATGGATTTAATTTGGGAGTTTTCGAATGTAGGAGTTTGTTTTGTTTTATTTTGTATTTGTTGCTTTAAAAATGATAACTCCTCGTGGAGTTCACAGGCATCACTCCCATTTTGGGGGATTTTCACTGTTCAATGCCTTTTATTTCGGCTAATTCTTTTTTGAAAATTTTGCAACGAAGACCTCTCCTTTTTTTCTTTTGAGGTTTCATACTTAGTAATTTTTGAACAAAACACCTAGCATTCTACTCACTCTGTAATTTTTTGTTTTTGGTTTCCCGCATATCTTTCTTCCTTCCTTCTGGGTTATTTGTGTTTTTCTTCCTTCCTTCCTTTGGGTTGTTTTTGTGTTTTTCTTCCTTCCTTCCTTCTTGGTAGCCCCAGGCTCTACGTCACGGTCCCATAAGACTTTAGGTAATCCATATGTCCAAATAAGTATCTGTCTTCAATTGGTTTGTGGTTTTGTCTTTATTGGTGCGAGCGCACTCTGTGCCTCGATCTTTACTTGTTCACAAGCTTATGCTTAATGTTTATTGCAAATGCTTCAGAGTGGGTTTACCCTAAGGCTAAGAACTGCGCTGTCACGGGAGACGCTGGGCAGAGCATTCCGGTATTGATATTTGTATATGTATATGTTGCGGCGCTCACGTCGCAAGAGAGGGAGATATTGCGATAAAAGATTTATTTTTTTATTTTTGGTATTTGTTTTTAATTATTTTTTTTTATTTTTTTTATTTGCGGAGTTATATTTGTCTATTTCTGTGGTGTATTGGGATGCCGTTTTACCTTTTTGTTGAATACTCAACATTTTGGCTTTTAGAACATCCACTGATTCACCTTTTACGACTTCTTTTAGTTTTGCAATTATTCCATTTATGGTTGTTTCATTTTGTACTTTGTACAATATTGAACCAATTATTTTGGACTTTATTACCTCAATCGCTATTGCTTCCTGGTTGCCCTTTGTTAGTCCAACCAGTAATAAATCTTTCCAAGTGTAGCTTTCGTCCGTCAAAGTCAGGTACGATTGAAGATACCTCTTTGACGTACTGTCTATCTTTTGCTATTTGGTCTGTCATGTTGATAGATATGTTCTGTGTAGTCTCTAATTGTTCTGAGCTAGCAGGTGTATCAACTGCTGCTGGTGTATCTTCTTTATTCGTTTCTATCGCAATGCTGGACTTGTCATCCATTAATACCGATTTGTCTAATGTTGCTGGAAAATCTAGTGATGTAGGGCAAAACAATTGTATTTTATGCCTATTTGATATATGTACTATATTTTCTCTTAGACGTTTAAGAACATCTGACGCTTGTGTCCAATGTAAGGAACTTAATCTGGCTTTATTATCATTAATTATCCTTCGTACTTCATTATATGTGCGAATTAGTATCTCAATGTGCTTACTTTTTTGTTTCGTTTGAAATGACTGCACTTTTATTGAGACATTTAAAGGATTTATCAAATTCTACTCTATTTTGTTTGATAAGTTCAACTATTTTATTCCATTCCATATGAATGGTATTATCATGCTAGTTGAGTCTCTGTTAACTTTATTGTTTTCTTAGTAATTGTACTTTAATAACTAGGTTTCTTCCTAAATTCATTGTTTTTGTTTTAAGGTTTATCTAGGTCGTTTGCCCTGCTCATATACTTTTTCTTAATACATTTGTTGTGCATTTGGTATATTTTTATACCGATGCTTATGCACATCAATACTACAATAACTATCAATAAAACTGAAATCAATTCTATATGAGGGGATATTACCTCGATTTTGTTTATAACATTTGCGGTAGAATCTACCGTCTTAGTGTCTATTAGACCCATCTTGGGCCAAGATTTAAGTAAAATCAATGGGATGTCCAGTTTTTGGAATTAAACTGAAATGATCGTTTAGGCAATAATTCAAGAACAAATTAGTTTTGTTTTTATTTTAAATTTTTTTTTTTTGAAATTATTTCATTTTATTCAAATAAACTTATAAAATTGTTTTTTTTTTTTTTTTTTTTTTTTTTACTTTTTGCCCAAATGGCTAAAACTCGTATGTATAAGACACACGCTCCTAATACACCTCGTAGGTGGAGAGAAAGGTTTTACCGTATTTGACGGTTTACATTTTCCTACCTAATTTTCGCAAAAGCTTTACGGGCTTAAGCTTCTCTAGCGCCACTGTAGCAGTAACAATGTTTTTACAATCATTAATTTCATTTCTTATGTTTTTTAAAAAATTTCAACTTATTTTAATTAAATTTTATTGGGCTTGGTATCTTCCTGCTAGCTGCTGCTGTTGTCCTGAGCCTTTGGTGTAGGCGATGCCGGTGCCGGACTGCACAGGCTGCTGCTGATGTCCGTGGCCTATGGGCTCAGGCGGTGCCGGTGCCGGACTGCACAGGCTGCTGCTGATGTCCGTGGCCTATGGGCTCAGGCGGTGCCGGTGCTGGTCGCACAGGCTTGCACTTTCTTTAGGGTGCATGTGTAGTGGCAGTGGGGTGAATCGAACGGGCCTTTACAATCCGCTGGACATTCCTTCTTCATCTTTGGTAGTGGTTTCTTTTGGGGTTGAGAGTAATTAGTTTTCGTTTTATTTGTGGGTGCTGGTGGTACCAGTGGAGTTGTTGGGTTTTGTTTTTCCTCTTTGAGGAATTGTAGTTCAATATTTAATTTAGCAGCTGTATCCCACGGTGGAGGAACAGTGCCATTTAGGAGTTTTTGTAGGTGGGCAATTCTTTTCTGAATTGTTCTTCTTATTCCACCTTTAGTTTTGGACTTTTTGCCAACACACTGGCAATTCATTTCAAAAAAAAATTTTTTTCAACAACTCTCACTGTACTCACTCAGATTCTCAGTTTCAAGGTCTCCAGACCCTCGTCAGATTCGCAGATTCCTGGGTCTCCAGACCCTCGTCACGGTCGCCATGTATTCGTATTCCCACCGTCAATCCGCCAATGAATTAGAATCGATTCTTGTTTGGTTTAATTCAAGTTCTTGGTTTTATTAAGGCTTGGGCAACACGTCTGTGCTGCCTCAAGTCCGTATTCTCCACTGATCTTAATTCTATTACAATATTTCATATGACTCGCTGCGCTGCCAGTGACGCCGGCAGAGGAGCGGTCAGTGCTTATGTATATATGTATATAAACGTTTAAAGCGGGCGAAGAAGTTTATGTTCACATGGCGACAGAGCCGTCGCGCATGTCAAATATGCCGACTCAGCTCTGTCCAGTCCCATTGCACTCGAGGAAGGCTTATATTACCGAATGCTTGAGGAACTGCTTGGTACTTTGATTTGTATTTGTATTTGTATAAATATTGTGGCCAATTGCTACAATGTGTTTGGAAATATGAATGCGTAACTGGGTACAGTGTGCATTCGATATGTGAACATACTACAAAGTTTTATACCAAACGAACATTTTGCAATTTTCGCGGTTTTTGACCGCTTTCCGCAAATTTGTTCAACTTAGAAACCTTCCGGGGCAAGCGTTCAACCATTTCCACATTTTCATTGCAATCGGATGAACGTTATAATTTTGCAAATTTCGCGGTTTTTGGACCATTTCACAAACATGAGACATAGCCTATGACACTTTCCTGATCGACATGAACTTACTGTGAAAAATCGTGAAGATCGGTTCAGCGGTTTAGACGCCCATAAGGGACAAACATACAAACATGCAAACATACAAACATACTTTCACTTTTATATAGTTGTATGTATAGATTAGATTTGGTTTATTATTATGCCTCTGAGTCACAGTTGCGAAAATTTATCGCAAATTGAAGATTCTAATCAGGTTTGTTGCATTTGCGCCGCAACTATTGAATACTAAGCGCAGCTCTTAGTCACGAGTTGCAATCACGCGTTTCATCGCGTTTGTTTTCCCACGAGAGCTGGGAATAAGATTTGTCCTGTTTGCAAGACCGCCCTACAATCTTCAATACCAAATCTAAATGTAGACCCAGCCATTGTGCAAGCTTCAACGTTGCACACGACGAACTCTACCAATATGACCCGATCGAGATCAAGAGGTAATAATAGAGCTTTGTTAGAAGGGAGCGCCAATGAATGGTTTTGGCGCTATCATTAAACAGTACCTTCAGTTACTTGGCTACATTTGAGCACCGCCTTAAGGGCTCAATTTAAAAATGGAAGTTCTGACTTGGAGATTCGCTCTGCCATGGCTCAGAGAAAGCAAAAGGCCAACGAATCTTTTGAATCTTTTTATGAAGCGATAGTAGCTTTAGCCGACAAGCTTCTACAACCTCTATCAGAATCTTCTATTTTAGAAGTGCTGCGGGCAAACCTATTGCCAGACATACAGCATGAAATTCTGTATGTTCCTATTTCGACCATTTCAGGACTGCGACACATAGTGCGTACGAGCGAACGGTTTTTGCAATCAGTGGTTAAACCCATTTCTGCAAATCAGAGAATGCCTCCCCGACGCATGGTACAGGAGATAGTAGCTCCCTTAGACGGTACTGAAGCGTATGAAGCCGAGGGGGACGAAGAGTTAGATATAGCAGCAGTTACACTTTCGTGCTGGAACTGCGTTGGCCACGGTCATGACTGTGTTGGAGATCGTGGGGTGTTTTGCTACGGATGTGGTAAACCTGAAATCAAAAAACTCAACAGGGCGTTCACTGTCGATCAATGCACGCAAATGGGTGGTCTCGAAAGCAACAAATACAGAGTAGCGGAAAGTGCGTCACTTCCGCCCCAACCAGACTTACTAAGACTCCCGGATGTACCTTTGCACACTCGCTTGCTGCACCTTGCAGACAATTCTTTCAAGAGTGTCGAAACGCGTCAGCAAAAGTGAAGAATTTCCTATAGAAATAGACGGAAATTAAATAGACCAGCTGTGGCTGCCTCGGTTGTAAATAATTCACAAGACTACAGACCGTACGTAGAAGTCACTTTGCTAGGAAAAACTTTGAGTGGGCTAATGGATACGGGAGCATCCATTAACTGTATAGGAGGAAAATTCGCAAAGGAATTGATTGATACTAAGATAGAAATGGTAACAATTCGTTCTGCAGTCCGAACTGCAGATGGTAAAAGTCAAGCGATTGTCGGCAAATTAACTACAAAAGTCTGCTTTCGAGGTGAGAGCAAGCGATTACAATTTTATATAGTGCCAACACTATCTCAAGACCTATATTTAGGAATTGAGTTCTGGACAAGTTACAATCTTTTGCCTGCCTTCTTGGCAAATAAGACTCAGAGTCCAGAAAAAGCAATGATTAATTGTGACGAGTTATCACATATTTCGTTATCAGATAGTCAACAAAAAGACTTAGCAGATGCAATTAAAATGTTTCCATCCTTCGTTGAAAAGGGATTAGGCAAGACGACCTGGCTGACCCATGACATTGATGTGGGGGAAGCTAAGCCAATTAAGCAGCGACATTATGCTGTATCTCCTGCAGTGGAGAAACTTATGTACGAAGAACTAGATAGGATGTTAAATCTCGGGGTCATTGAGGAGTCAAACAGTCCCTGGTCCTCACCAGTTGTTCTCGTACGTAAGCCAGGAAAAGTTCGCCTGTGCCTGGACAGTCGCAAAATGAACGAAGTCACTGTCAAAAATGCCTATCCGATGCCTTTGATTGACGGAATTCTTAGCCGACTTCCGAAAGCTCAATTTATTACGAGTATCGATCTTAAGGACGCATACTGGCAAATTCCTTTACAGGAGAAGGCTAGGGAAAAGACAGCCTTTACAGTACCTGGCAGACCACTGTATCAATTTACCGTTTTGCCATTTGGACTGTCAAATGCGCCGCAAACGATGTCCAAATTAATGGACAAAGTGATTCCGCCAGAGCTACGAAATGAAATTTTCATTTACCTCGACGATCTGCTTGTCATCTCAAACTCGTTCGAGAAACACGTGGTAGTATTAAAAGCACTAGCAGCATGGTTAAAATTGGCAGGATTGACCATTAACGTGGGAAAAAGTAGTTTTTGCCTAAAAGAGGTCAAGTATCTGGGCCATGTGATTGGAAATGGTACGATTCAAACCGACCCAGAAAAAGGCGAGGCAATTAGTCAATTTCCGACGCCACGGTCGGTGAAACAGGTTCGACGATTCTTGGGGTTAACCGGGTGGTACCACAAGTTTATCAAAAACTATGCTGGAGTGGTTGCTCCCATAACCGATACTCTAAAGTGCAAACGAAAATTTACCTGGACAGACGAGGCTCAAACAGCCTTTGAAACATTAAAGAAACAGATGTGTGAAGCACCCGTCTTACACAGTCCTGATTTGTCGGCTCCATTTTCGATCCACTGTGACGCCAGTCATACTGGAGTAGGGGGCGTTTTAATGCAGAAAGACAAAAGTGGCAACGAAGTTCCAATAGCATTCATGTCGCGCAAGCTAAATCGTTGTTAGCGAAACTATTCGGTGACCGAAAAAGAAAGCTTGGCTGCAGTATTGTCTTCACACACACACAATTCCGAGCCTACGTTGAAGGGCAGGAATTCTCCATCGTGACTGACCATGCCTCGTTAAAATGGCTGATGTCCCAATCGGACTTAAGTTCAAGGTTAGCTCGATGGGCCCTCAAATTGCAGGCTTTAAGATCCTGCATAAAAAAGGAGCCAAAATATTGTGCCGGATGCGCTATCACAGGTGCTTACCGAGGATTTGTCCGCTATTTCCATTGAAGGGTTCTTAGACTTGAACTCGGAACAGTTCGAGTCGGCTGAATATGAATCTGTCAGAGAAAAAGTTCTGGCCAATCAGTCTAGGATGCCAGACGTAAAAGTGGTGGACAAATATATATATAGGCGCTCTGAGCATGCGACTGGAGACCATATAGCAGATGATCTCTGTTGGAAGCTATGGGTTCCCAAAGCTCTTGTCTAAAGTGTCCTCAAATCGAACCATGAATGTCCATTAGCTGCTCACAGCGGAATTAAAAAACGCTGGAGAGGATTCGGAGGTTCTTTTACTGGCCCAATCTGGTGACGGATGTCAAAGACTAAGTCAACAAGTGTGAAATGATCAAGTGGACAAAGCATCCGAACCGCACTCTGCGTCCGCCAATGGGAAAAACAAGCGAGACCCAACGGTTTTTTCAAAAACTCTATGTGGACTTTTTGGGACCGTATCCACGTAGCCGGTCAGGGAATATTGACATTTTGGTGGTACTGGATCACTTTTCAAAGTTTCCATTCCTTAAGCCAGTTAAAAAGTTTACAGCTGAATCTATCATACGGTATTTAGAGGAAGATCTCTTCCATTGTTTCGGGGTCCCTGAAATGGTCGTTTCGGATAACGGCGTGCAGTTTAGATCGAATCTGTTCAATGCGTTGCTGCAAAAATACCAGATTCAACATACTTATACGTCCATATACTCTCCGCAGGCAAACGCTTCCGAGAGAGTCAACAGGTCCGTTATAGCCGCTATTAAATCATATATTAAACCAAAGCAAACTAATTGGGACGTCGCTTGGTTTGTCCAAAAATACAGAAAACACTAAAAGTATTACTCTCGGCCAGTCTTTCTTTTACGTATAATATACAAATAATTATGTATGAATACAAATAAAGGTAGTAAGTTTATTATACATAGAGTACTTGTATCATGTTCAGATGATGTGGTTCTATCGATTAAACATCGAAGAGTCGCAACCTAGGAGTTTCGATAGTGGAGCGCTGTCAAATGTCAAGGTGACAAGCCTAGTGTCAATGGTATGCAAGCTGCATTTCCGTCTGCAGGTTATGTGGCTTTCCGAAAGCCCAGCCGTCTTTTCGTTCTTGACCATCAAGCTGAACACATCGTGCCTCTTCTCAACTTTCCAAGCAACAAAGTTTTTTCTCGCGAAAAGTTTAATCTCGTTATTGTGGCAGCAGCAGCAGCCGCAGCTCAAGTATACAGCTGCAAAACAATTGCGAATAAAACGAAGGAAACGAGAGTGCAGTTTTCTATGAGAGTCAGGAAGAACCAAAATTCGATCGGAAAGATTTACCCAATCAGTTGTGTGCCAGAAGAGTGTTTCTATTTGCGAAGGCGCTTAAGTGCTTCATCCGCTCATGCATATTTGCAGGGAGTGGCCCCAAGTGTTATCTAAGCTACTGTTAGCTAAGGGCGTGTTGGTCATGCGGGTGATCGAGCCTTGAGAAGTGCCTAAAATACTTCGTATAAGTGCCTAAAATACTTCGTATAAGTCTCAAACCAGCCTTCCATTGGAGACTCACATCGAGTGACCCTTGGAGCTTCCGTTCATGTGCCCCAAGAAGTCTTAAAGCACGTTTCCCCGTGGGAGTCTCAAAAGTGTTCCCGTTGGAGTCTCAAAGTTTCCCCTTTGGGAGTCTCATTTAATGCATACACTTATGGCAGCAGCCAACCACATTTGTCACATGTGTGTCGCTCGATCGCAGCAGTGGAGAAAAAGTGTGAACTAGTGCATACCCTAGAAGTCGGCAGAGATGCACAAAACAGCGATTGGGTCTCTCTCCCCATACCCTATAGTGGTTTAGTTTTTTTAATTTTCTTAGTCAAGTTAAACTTTTTCTAAATGCGAATCTAAAGTGATAAGAAAAGTGGTGCAAAATCTTGATAAAACATATTTGATAATTTTCGTTTTTGGTAAACATATGTGCCATTAAAAATGCTGAACCACTGATCAGCGAACCCAAACCAACAAACAATATTCCTCCACAGGCCAGCATGAAAAATCTTTCGGCGCGGGAGCTGAAACAATCGAAAGTCACAACAAACCAATTTTTATTGCTTTTACATTGTTATGCTTTGGTTTTGGTCCGTCTTGTGGTGCTCGCAACTGATAACCGATCGACTCTTGCCTTTTGCTTATAATGATAAACAAACGCGATCTAAAGAGAGCAACCATAAAATTAATTTGTTATTTGTTTTTGTGCACTTTGCTTTGGCCCTTTTGGCGGATCTATTTTTATTTGGAAAGTGTCCACCTGATTAATATGACCCAGCATTAAATAATATATCTGCTCAATACACTTAAAGAAATTTTGGAGTAAACTAAAATTCTTGAAATCCAATCATTATTTAAATTTTTTGTCTACTTATAAATGCACACTATAATTATATTTTACATTTCCTATTATTACCCTTCAGTACTCAGTATTAGTGAATCACCAAGGATTCACCGATGAATTGGTCAGAGGTATCGATGAATCATAGGTGACCTCCCATACAAATTAAGCATGAATTTAACATTGGCTTGTCCTAGGCGTTCACGCATGACAGTTTATGGGTGAATCACTCATGAATTCACGAATCGATTCATCGATAATTTACACATGATTTCTTAGCAAAATTCATTGATGAATTCACCTATAAATTCATATTTGATTCACCCATAATTCCTCGCTGAATTTTACAAAGAAATCATTCGTGAATCATCGATGAAATTGTGGCAGGATTCCATTATGAATTTCTCTATAAATTCATATTAGA
The DNA here is from genome assembly GCA_018904265.1 of Lordiphosa collinella. Lineage (NCBI taxonomy): Eukaryota > Metazoa > Arthropoda > Insecta > Diptera > Drosophilidae > Lordiphosa > Lordiphosa collinella. The sequence goes on from JAEIFV010000261.1 coordinate 29,946, forward strand.
TTCACCTATGAATCTAGAATGACTTTTGTCAAGAATTCATAGGTGCATCATCGATGAAATTGTTTCAAAGTTCCTCAATAATTTAGCAAGGACCTATCCCCGATTCATAAGCAAGCAATATTGTATTCTTTTATTCATTTATTAAATCATATTTATTCATTTATATTTTATTATTTATTCACTTTTCTTTAATATTAAACGTAATATGTAAATAAGTTACAAATACAAAAGAACATTTATTTAAAACATAATAAAAGCTTAATAAAATATTAAATATTAAGTCGGATAATGAATGAATTTTTATAATTGTAAACTATAGTAAGTATATATTAGTATTCTTTTATTTCGGCGATTTCAGATACAAACATATTTTTCAATTACATTTTGGCTTATATGTGAAGTAACTTTCTTCAGACTTTTGTATATATGTTTATTTTAAACAACACTAGAGTTTTCTTCGATGTGGACTTTTTTTTTGTCGAGCCGAGTTTTTTTTTTAATTAACCAACAACCACATAGAAATTAATTAATCAAAATTAATAAAAGTGTGTGTGTGTCCGCCAGTGACTCAGTAGTGCTTCCTTGGCCCATTGGGCAAACATTCAAGCTAAATGCGCCCAGTGCAACTGAAACTTTTAACCAAAGTTAAAGTCAAATAAACAATTTTCTGTGCGCAAAAGTCGACGTGGATTGTTACGCTCACGGTGCACTTACAACCGTAGGCTGAATCTGAATCTCCACCACGGCTCTCAGAACGGCGATCGACAAAGCAGTGCTGATTGATAAGGCAGTAAAAGTAAGTAAAATCGGCTTGTCAAGATGACAACAGCCCCAAGGGGTCAAAGCCGAGCCTCTCTCAATATCTTGGCTTGTGCGCTTCTAATTTTTAGCACAAGAGAAAGGGACCTACAAAGGGCTAATTACTGCAATGCTGGCGCCAACAGCAAGAGATGTGGCCGGGTGTAAAGTTTTATTCAAAGAAAAAAACTTTTCATTAGATGTTCCGAGGCGGGATCGAACCCACGACCTCATGCTCAGCAGTCGCGCACACTAACCGCTGAGCCACTCCGGCCAGTGATAAGGCAGTGCCGTTGCACATACTCATTCCCACCAGCTCCTGCCAACGGCCCAGGTGGCTTAGCGGAGGTGCACACTAACTTCAGCGCCGGCGATACGAGTTCGAATCTCAGTTTCCTAAGGAGAAAAAAGGCGCAAAGGTCGCGGAACTGACCAATTGCCAACCCTTCCGCTAAGGCGGCGCGCACCAAACAGAGCTCTATCTAGGCTTGGAGCGGTCTCCAACGGTAAAACGTCAGAGGCAAACTTTTGGCCACCGCAGGACTCCTTGGATATAGATAACCTAAATTAAATTTTGATAAATGTCAACGCGTAATAATTCAACAAATGCTACGGGCACAATACCAACAACACCATGAGTCAGAGAACTCAATGCCCAAATGCTACAACAGCAAATCGATCGACGACTCTCCACAACACGCAACAACGCTTACTTCTCGGTTGTGTCCCCCGACCTACTTTCAAAAATGTCAACTCAGCACGACCTTCCGCAAATACAGACACAACGAAATGCAACACCTACTACCCGCTCGTATGTGCAGACTGGCATCGATCGGTATGTACAAATAAATAAACGTAAATTAGGCCCGCAAAACAAAAAAAACGAGCAACACTCCAAAATAAACAAAACAAAGCGATATGGCCTGTGGGAGTGTGAAAAAAAAAACTCCAAATGCCCCTAAACCAAAGCCTCAACCCATTTATATGCAAGGGTAAGCAACTGTGCGGCCCCTGGTAACAAAAGTTGTATCGCTAATAGACAACAACTTTTATGTAACACTCCGTTTAAAAAAGCGCAATATACGAGAAATCCAAGTCAACACCGAAGAAAATTACGAGCAATCGAAAAATGCCTAAGAGCTGAAAAAAAAGCTACTACACCTACCAACTAAAAAGTAGCAAGGGGTCTACAGGTAGTAATCAAGGGCATTGAATCAAGTGTACCTGTAACGGAAGCTCGCTTCTGCCTTAGAGAAAAGGATCCAAGGTCAAGTCCGATATAAACTAATAAACAGGGACAAAAAGCTGGAAGCAACTATTTAAAAATGTTGAACTAAGCCGGAAGACACAGCTCCTAAAAATATTGTTGTGCAACTTAATTTACAATCTACCTTTCTTATTGCCCCGCAGAATAACCGTGGAGGAGCCGCACAAACGCACAAATCCAGTGCAAATGTACCAATTACAAGAATTTGGGCACAAAAAGCCTACTGCACCTACGATCAGTTTGTGTAGCATGCGGAGAGCTGCACAACACTGCCGCACATGCCCTGCTAACAAAGAGGATCCATCTGTCAAAAATGCAGTAACTGTGGAGGTAACCACACTGCAAACTCAGAGGTTGCCCAGTCTACAAAGATCTGAAAGAGCAGGATTAATACGCGCACAGAATTGCCAGGTTCATGGAAACCTTAATCAGTTCATACCTCGCAGTCGACACCTGAAGTCTTCTGTAAAAGGTAGCAGCTCCCCGTTTGATTTCCTTGGTCGTTCCGCCCGGCTCCCAATAATAAGTATATAGTTGTAATTTTTAATATTTGCTTTATTTGGAATTTCACTCGCGCGAGCACATTTTTGATCTTGACATTCACTGTCAAAACTAAACGAACTGATTTAAAAATGGATTTAATTCTAAGAGACACGCTGTCGGAGACATAAGCATGAGTCTTGTAACATATATATATATATTATTGAGGGAATGTTATGTTCACATAAGTGGATCATGTTAACTGCGCCGCCAGCTTATGGTAATTGTGCCGACACAGCGGTTTTGGGTTACTCGTCTTTGTGTGCATTAGCATGCAACAAAGTGTTACAATGTGTGATTGATATATTGGGAACAGTGAGTACCCGCTATGTGATACCACATCTCCCTCCTTTTGAAAAATAATTAATCAAATGAAGTTATTTTATTGATAATTAATATGTATTGGATTATGTTGTTTCATATTAATTATCTATATATTTTGTGATTTCAGTTAAATGTATAAGTGAAATAAGTGAAGAAAATCGAATTAATAATCAAAGATTATTATCTCTATCTTGTGAAAATGAACTATTTTCTTATTCTTTATTGTCCTGAATAGTTATATTATCTCTATCTTCTATCTTTTCTACTTTATAGGGTCCTGTATATTGAAAATTAACTTATGACCTGCTTCGTTTTTTAATAAAACTTTATCTCCTATTAATAAATTTATATCATACCCCTACCCCAAACTTGAAGCTCCCAATGCCCACCGCCCCTAAGACACCAATGACTAGCTTTTCGTCAAGTTCAACGACCACAACGGTAACGCTTACCACCGCTCAATCGACAGGCTCAACAACAACAACAGCAAGTATCCAGAAACCAACGTTCCCCACTAACCTACTTTCAAAAAATGTCAACTCAGCACCCACCCACGACCTTCCGCAAATACAGACACAACGAAATGCAACACCTACTACGCTCGTATGTGCAGACTGGCATCGATCGGTATGTACCAAATAAATAAACCAAATTAAGCCCGCAAAACAAAAAAGCGGCAACACTCCAAAAATAAACAAAACAAGCGATATACCTGTGGGAGTGTGAAGGAAAAACTCCAAATGCCCCTATACCAAAGCCTCAACCCATTTATATAAGGGATAGCAACTGTGCGGCCCTAGTAACAAAGCTTGTATCGCTAATAGGCAACATCAACTTTTATGTAACATCCGTCAGCAAAGGCAAATATACAAGAAACAAAGCTCCAAGGCAACACCGAAGAAAATTATCGAGCAGTCGAAAAATGCCTAAGAGCTGAAAAAAGCTACTACCACCAACTAAAAAGTAGCAAGGGTCTACAGGTAGTAATCAAGGGCATTGAATCAAGTGTACCTGTAACGGCAGTCGCTTCTGCCTTGGAGGAAAAGGATTCAAGGTCAAGTCCGATATAAACTTAATAAACAGGGACAAAAAACCACAGCCACTATTCAAAGTTGAACTAAGCCCGGAAGACACAGCTCCTAAAAATATTGTTGTGCACCCAATTTACAATCTACCTTTCTTATTGCCCCGCAGAATAACCGTAGAGGAGCCGCACAAACGCACAAATCCAGTGCAATGCACCAATTGCCAAGAATTTGGGCACACAAAAATCCTACTGCACCCTGCGATCGTTTGTGGCATGCGGAGAGCTGTAACACTGCCTCATGCCCTGCTAACAAAGAGGATCTATCTGTCAAAAAATGCAGTAACTGTGGAGGTAACCACACTGCAAACTACGAGTTTGCCCAGTCTACAAAGATCTGAAGAGCAGGATTAATAAGCGCACAGAATTTGCCCGGTCCAATGGAAACCTTAATCAGTTCACACCCTCGCAGTCGACCCCTGAGTCTTCTTCACCAAAGCTACCAGATCGACCTTTGCCCCAACGACTACAACCCAAAGGTTTTTCTTTCGCAAGCGCCTTGAAACTAGGGGAAATGACAGACCCGCACCCATATCTACGGTTTCGCATGAAATTCGAAGTGGGCCGACGCCATCAAAACAAGCGGAACAACCATCAAACTATAGTAGCTTAGAAACTATGTTTCTATCGTTACAGCAGACGCTCAGGGATTTTATGGTATATATGCAAGACGCAATGCAAGAACAAATGAGAACGCAAGGAATTCTCATTCAAATGCTCGCTTCGCAACAATCCAAGTAATGGCTCTCCTACGAGTTTCACTCTGGAATGCTAATGGCATTCCCCGCCACAAAGTGGAGTTATCAAAATTTCTCCAAGACAATGAAATCGACATAATGCTTCTTGCAGAAACTCACTTGACGGACCGATACAATTTTAAATTACCTGGGTATGCATTTTACGGCACAATTCACCCAGATGGCAAAGCCCATGGTGGCACTGGCATCCTCGTCGGAAGCCGCATCAAGCATTACCAACTATCAGGATTTTCGGAAACTACCTACAAGCCACATCGATATGTGTAGAGTCTAAACAAGGCAATATCACTCTGTCCGCGGTTTACTGTCCCCCACGTTTCGCAATATCAGAAAACCAATTCCTAGATTTCTTTTATACACTTGGTCAACGCTTCTTGGCTGCAGGTGACTATATTTCGAAACATCCCCACTGGGGCTCCAGACTGACCAATCCCAAAGGGAAGCAACTCTACAGCGTACGCACGCGCGCATCAAACAAACTCGACTATGTAACTCCGGGAAGGCCGGCAGATCCAAAGAAATTACCCGATCTTATAGACTTTGCTATAACAAGAAAAGTTCCACAAAACTTGGTAACTGCAGAAGCCCTTGCTGACTTGTCGTCAGACCATTCTCCAATAATATTCACCCTTCTGGAGTGCCCTCATGTTAGAGAATATCCTCGGAGACTGACATCACAAAAGACAAACTGGCTCAAGTACAAAAAATTATCAATTATGTTACTACATCGAGCTGAGCCCAACCATAAACAGCGAAGAAGACATTGACAATTCAGTTCAAGCCCTCACCTCTATCATTACTGCCGCTGCTCATCACTCAAACCCCCAAACGACAACAACAGCACCTCAGCAAGATCGTAGATTGACAAACAGTTACATTGACCGGCTGGTCTCAGAAAAGCGGCGTGCAAGAAGAGAATGGCAAAGTTTAAGATCGCCTGCCGCAAAAAATCGTCTGAGACTTGCAGAACGAGTACTTCGTAAAGCACTCGAAGCCGAAAAACAGCTAGCACATAGCCGCTATATCGAAAAATTATCGCCTACAAGCACCAAATTTCCCCAATGGAGGGCACGCGCCAGCATAAAGCAAAGGTAGATACGCCTCTAAGATGTTTTGCGATGTGGATACTTTCCAACTCAGTGGAAGAGGTCCACAATCATAATGATTCAGAAACCAGGAAAAGATAAAACACAAGCGTCATCATACAGACCCACTAGTCTGCTACCTTGCCTGTCAAAACTATTTCAGAAGACCATACTCAGTAAAATTGATGCCCATGCACAAAATATCATTCCCTCACATCAATTTGGGCTTAGAGCAAGGCATGGAACTGTTGAGCAAGTCAACCGTTTAACTTCAGACATTCGGACTGCGTTTGAGCACCACGAATACTGCTCTGCAATTTTCTTAGATGTTGCCCAAGCATTTAACCGCGTTTGGTTGGATGGTCTTATATTCAAGATAAGGACAATGCTTCCCCCAAATACTCACAAAGTACTAGAAAGTTACGTCAGTAACAGAGTATTTACAGTTCGTCAACATGAGTACACAACGGAAGAGTTCACTATAGGAGCCGGAGTGCCGCAGGGTAGCGTACTCGGACCTCTCCTGACATACCAACAGACCCCCGACTTACAATAAGTACTTTTGCGGATGATACGGCAATATTAAGTAGATCACGATGTCCAATTAACGCAACAAGTCTGCTGGCAAGCCACCTAGCAAAAGTGGAAAAGTGGCTGGCCAACTGGCGCATAAAAATCAACGAGCAAAAGTGTAAACATGTAACGTTCACACAACAGAAGCACCTGTCCCCAGCTATCCTTAAATGCAACCCAGATCCCGCAATCAAACGATGTTGTATACCTAGGTGTGCACCTCGATAGAAGGCTCACAAGGCGCAAACACATAGAGTCGAAAAAGCTTCAAGTCAAGCTAAAGGCCAACAGCCTTCACTGGCTAATCAACTGCCGTTCCCCTCTTAAACTGGAATATAAAGTCCTACTGTACAAAAGCATCATAAAGCCTGTCTGGACGTATGGCTCGCAGTTATGGGGAAATGCCTGTGCGAGCAGTGTGGACATCCTTCAAAGATCACAATCAAGAACTCTCAGAACCATCACTGGAGCGCCATGGTACATTCGCAATGAGTGTATCCACAACGACCTAAGCATCCCATTGGTCGAAACTGAAATAGAGCAACTTAAGCAAAAATATTCTGAGAAGCTTCTTACCCACCCAAATCAACTTGCAAAATCTCTTTCCATGCTAGCAACGCACTCTCGCCTCAGGAGAAATGACCTACCAAGCCAGTCTGCACATACGAGCGGGTAGTAGGTGTTGCATTTCGTTGTGTATGATTTTGCGGGAGGTCGTGCTGAGTTGACATTTTTGTATTAGTATTGTTTGATTTTTGTACTTGCGTATGTGTGTTTGTAGCAGTTTGTGCAGTTGCATATGTTGAAGCTGGTGTGGTGAGAGAGGAGCGGAGAGAGCTAACTGTTGCCGTCGTCGCTGTAATTGTTGATGTTGTTGTTGTAACCGTTGATGTTGGCATAATTGTAGAAACGGTGATGCTTGGGCTGTAGTAGTGGTTGTTGTTGTTGAGAGCGGAGTTACGGGAGAGGCGCACTGAGCGCTCCATGGATCTGAGTACTTTGCACTGGGCAAAGTTGGAGAGGCAGATCTCGGCATCTTTTCTTCATTTGGTCTCAGGTAGTTGTTAGTGTGATTTGACACATGCGAGAACGAGAAGTATGCACTTCGATTGTTTGTTTTGTTTTGGCGAGGGGTTAATGAGCGAGGGCTCGGCCCGCTCATATTAAGCGAATTTTAATTTCGCCTGTTTGTTTTTTGTTTAGTTAAATATTAACTATTAGATATTTTTGGACAACATAAGCATCAGTGCTTATGAATGTCCATTAGCGTCTTTTATCGCAGGTCGAAATTGTTTATTGAAACAACTGAATTAAGCACTTTTACAACGATTTAAACCGTAGCGCGACAAAAACACGTCCGACCTGTTCGGCAGCACAGAAAGAAGAAATGGGCGGGAAATAGTCCAAAAGCCGCGATAATTTAAAAACTATACCGTTCATCCGATTGCGATGAAATTTTGGTCAATGGTTAGACGCTCGGCCGCGAAGGATTCTAAGGTCCAAAAATCGCGAAATTCGCAAAATTATACCGTTCATCCGATTGCAATCAATCTTTGGGAATGAATTGAAAACTTGCTCGGGAGGGTTTCTAAATTGAAGAGATTTGCAAAAAATTGTCAAAAAACCGCGAAAATTAAAAATTTGCGGTTTCGGCAAATCTTTGGATAGTGGTTCCACGCTTGCCCAGAAAGGTTTCCAAGTAGAAGATATGGGCGGGAAATGGTCCAAGAACCGCGAAATTTGCAAAATGTTCGATTTAGATGAAGGTTTGACGAATGGTTCTACGCTTGCCCTCGAGGGTATCTAAATTGAAGAATTGGGCCGGAAATCATAAAACCGCGAAATTCCAAAAACTACCGTTCATCCGATTGTGCTTATATTACAATGCCGGCGTTGGTAAATGGAAGCTGTAGATTAAACGGTCCAAAATATTGCGAAATTTGCAAATTTTTTATTTGAGACTGGATTATTGTGAAGATTTGTTAGACAGCAATTGTAGACGGGTAAATAGGAAGTATTAGCCAAACGTTCAAAAAAAACACGAAATTTGCAAAATGTTCTTGATTTTAGATTATCATGAAGACGTTTATAAAGAGAAAAAGATCGAACGGTCCAAAATGTTTATACCGACATGCAGCCTGCACTAGATTGAATATAATCCCTTTCTTAAGAATCATAAGAACCCGGGCGGCGCCGGGTATTCAGCTAGGATAACATAAATACTAATTATATATATAGATAAAATTTAAAAATTCATTCATTATCCGACTTTATTTTTAATATTTTTATTTAGCTATTTATTATGTTTTAAATAAATATTCTTTTATATTCGTAACTTGTTATCTGATTATGATTATAACTGATAGTGTCTAATTGTTGGTGGTGCCTTTTTTTGCATGCATTGTTTCTTAATACAGCACATAGCCTTGGCAAGCGTCTTCTCTGCAGGCTGGGTGGCGTCTATCTGACGAATTGATTCTGGAATAAAGTTGAATTAGTATTGTATTATAATCTACGAAAATAAAAAATATAAGTTTACCTATGAGTGCGAAGAAAAAATTCCCATACACTCGAAGTCCTTTTTTTTGCGGACTCCAACAACGTTGAAGTCCAGAACGACTTCCTCTGCTAGCACTGACTTGAGGGACTTCGGCAGTGAGGCATGGCCTAGCAAATTTTCATTTAGTTAATCTGCAAAAAATTTAAAAATTTTATGAATATTTGGTTTAACACAAAAAAAAAAATTAACTTACATAAAGGCACCTGTTCTCCGGAGTTATGCTCTGGTCGATTACAGAGAGCTGTGGCTCCGATCGGATCGGAAAATGGCCATCTGCTAGTTCATCGTCTGCCTTCTCCTTCTTCATCAACTGCTTGATTAATGCTGACTGCGCAGCCACCGTCTCCGATAAAACAATCATTTCCCTAGAGAGAACGCTTATTTTTCGAGTTAGGTTTGCCATTCCTACCCGAAGTTCGTTGTTCTCCTCTGAACATAAATTGTGCTTTAGTTTCAAAATAAATAAAATACTTTCATGAAAACTGTTCCATCTTGTGGCGCAAGGAGCTATTAATTTAAGTTTACAAATTTTCTCAACTTCATCTGCTGCTACTGTGGATCTGCGTAGATATGACGCAAAACATTAATTGATATCGATCCGTGGGCGCAAAAAAAGGCTCTTACGAAAAAGTACCTAATACCTTCTCTATTGACAAGGTAAATGAAAATTTGGACATAGGTAAAGTAAAAGGTACTGTAGCATGTAACGTTGATTGTTGTACCAGGGTGCAATGATGTACGTGTGACGGCTAATGTAGCACGCGGTTGTTCCCGGCTTCTCGTTCTTCGCTGGTTTGTTTATTATTAATTTATTATCCCCTTTCTTTTTAAATAATCCAATATTTAATTCCACGCGTGAACTTAACTTGTAACTGGTCAACTGGACAAGGACGATAGAGAAATATAGACTCAGAATTAAGGAAATAGGACAGAAGACTAAAAAACATGACTATACGCTGATGACGTTGCGAATGTTGATGAGGAAACTGGCTGTGCGGTGTTTTCCCACCAGATGCCCACCTTCCTTTTATCACCCCCATATGCCGCATGATCTTTTTTGGCCGGTGGTCCTTCTCTCCTTCACACTTCATCCGTTCTCCTAGCCAGTAATAGAGCCGTCTAAGTTTTTCAAAAGTTTTATTAATGCCGCAGTGTGACGATAAGGGGTCTTCATGTGCTTCCTTAAAAATGGAAGGTACCAAGGTAACCGGAATCCACAGTTTCCAGCAGACGTTGTCTGCTATTTGCTCACTTAAAGCGTGCTCAGCTCGTCTATATATAAGATTGTTGACAACCTTTATATCTGGTAGTTGTTGGGAGCTTAGCAACACCTTTTCTCTCATGGCTTTATATTCTGATGAGTCAAACTCTTGCGAATGTATGTCCACAACGCCTTCCATGAACAGTGCTGAGAGATCCTCGGTATATGTGCGCGATAAAGCGTCGGGCACTACATTTTGACTACCTTTTCTATGAATGGTCTTAAAATCAAAGCCTTGGAGTTTTAACGACCATCTAGCTAACCTAGAGCTAAGATCAGTTTGAGACATCAGCCATTTTAAGGATTCGTGATCAGTCACAATTGAGAACTCCTGTCCCTCTACATAAGCTCTAAACTTTTACACAGCCAATATGGCAGCTAAACATTCTTTCTCAGTAACTGTATAGTTGCGTTGACATTTATTTAGTTTCCGAGACATGAATGCAATAGGAGTCTCATCACCCTCGCTGTTCTCCTGCATTAAAACTGCGCCGACTCCCGTGTTGCTCGCATCACACTGGATGGAAAACGGTCTACTAAAATTGCAAAACTATGCAAAACAGGTGCTGTACAGAGATTAGACTTAAGCTCGTCAAAAGCCTTTTGCGCAACGTCAGTCCAGACAAAACTGCGTTTTTGCTTTAGAGTGTCTGTTAGTGGAGACGCTATGGCTGCATAATTTTGTACAAATTTGTGGTACCAGCCCGTCATCCCTAAAAAGCGTCTAACTTGCTTTACCGATCTGGGGATCGGAAATTCAGTTATGGCTAATATCTTTTCTGGATCGGTACTAATTGTACCGTGACCAATAATATGCCCAAGATATTTTACCTCTTTCCGACAAAAGTGGCTTTTTTCGACGTTAATTGTCAAATTTGCCTTTTTTAGCTCCTCCGCAACTATCTTCAAAACCTCCATGTGTCGCTCAAATGTGTTCGACACTATTAAGAGGTCGTCAAGGTAGATAAACACCTCATTTCTCAAGTGCTGTGAAATAATTTTATCCATGAGCCTAGACATAGTTTGAGGGGAGTTAGTAAGCCCAAATGGCATCACCTTAAATTGATAGAGTGGTCTACCAGGAATGCTAAAGGCAGTTTTATCCCGCGAATTAACCTCAAGCGGTATTTGCCAGAAAGCATCCTTAAGATCAAGGCTCGTTATGTATTCTGCCTTTGGAAGTCTGCTTAGGATTCCATCTATTATCGGCATAGGATAAGCATCCTTGACGGTGTGCTCATTCACCTTACGGCTATCGAGGCAAATTCTAACTTTACCAGGTTTTTTGACTAAAACTACTGGCGAAGACCAGGCGCTGTTTGATTCTTCAATCACGCCAAGGTCTAGCATTCGGTCGATCTTCTCATACATAATTTCTCTGTAGCTGGTGATACAGGATAATGCCTTTGCTTTAATGGCTTTGCATTGGCTACATCTATGGAATGGCTAATTAAAGAAGTTCTTCCCAGACCTTTTTTTGCGAATGAGGGAAATTTACGCACAGCAAGAAGCAGAGATTGTTTTTGAGCTTGTGTTAAAGGTCGTATCTGAGGATCATCTACTAAAGAAATATCCGCTAATTCAGCTCTAAGGCTAGCGGGTAATAGTTGAAAATCATTCCAAAAATCTATTCCTGAATAAAGGTTCTGTGATAAAGATGTGACTACATAAAAGGTTATCATTTTTCTCTCACCTTTATAACTTACTTCTGTCTTAACTTTACCTACTATATTTTGCAATTGCCCATCTGCCGTTCGAACAGAAGCTGAGAATTGTTTGCAGATTTCTTCCTGTTTGCATATTTCGTTTGCAAGATCACCTCCTATGCAACTGACTGAAGCACCTGTATCCATGAGACCAACAATAGTTTTACCCAGGATACCAACTTGTGCATATGGGCGAATATCATGTAATTTTCCCACTACGGAGGATAAAAGCAGCTGGCGTTCGAGCTTACACTGCTTATGATAAGCGTTTTGGCGTAAAGCAGAGCGAGAAGGTTGTTTGTGAATGTCCGGTGTAGTATTGCAATCATTGCTGAGAATATATGTAGTGTATTTTACACCTGTATCTTTTGGAGGCAGAAGTTGGGTAGGATTATTTAATACGAGCTCGTGCTCGTGCCTTTGGTTTGCGTGCACTTCTCATCGGTGCACGCGGTACTGGGTTTTTTGACGAACACTTCTTACATGTTGGCTTATAAGTATCTGCTTGGCCACAACCATAGCAAAATACACGCCGCTCAGCCGTGCAATCTTGGTATCTGTGGCCCTCGGAATTGCAATTCCAGCACACTATATTGACCGCGGCTAATTCATAATCCTCCTCATCAGAATTATTTATGGCCGTTTCCTCAACTTGTATTTCAACAGCATGCACTGTCGGACGAACAAAAGGTCGGGGCTTGAAAAGCGGCTGTTTAGCTACGTTTTTCATAAACAATTCACGCTTACGGACGAGGTGGCGTAATTGTTCGATATTATTAGCTGAATCATATAAAATTTCTAGCTGAATCTCCGGCAGAAGATTAGCTCGCAAGGTTTCTACCAAGGCGAACTCTGGCATTGGTATAGATAGTTTATCTGCAAGAGATACTATTGCCCCATAAAAATCATCAAAAGTCTCCTGATGCCTTTGTTTACGGAGTTCTATTTCAGTGCGGATATCTCTATCCGTCCTAGCATTCTTGAACTGCCCTCTCAATGCTGAGCACAAGGATGTCCAGGATACCAGAGGCACGCTTCTATGGTGACGCCAGTACCACTCATTGGCTATGCCTTCAAATAAATTACTGGCATAACCAGCAGTCAATTCAAAGTTTCCACCTAATGTTTGATTAGTCAGAGCTTCAATACGATAAATAAAATCATCTACTGATAACTGACCCCTATTATCAAATTAACAGGCGTGGAGCGAGATTGTTGCTCACTACCTTGTTGTGGGCTTTGCACTGGCGGAACTGGTGAATTAGATAATCGTAGTCGTTGCTGAAAAGTTTGCTGCTCTATGGTCTCCAGGGTCTGCATCTGAGCACCTGGAGGTAATTGAGCCGTCGATGGAGTACTCATGGCTCGAAATCCTGCAGCTATAGCCCGAGTAAGAGATTCTGTTTGCTGAGCAAAGGTAAGTGCTAACGAATTTGCTTGTTGAGCCATGGCTGCTGCCATAGACTCGGCGATTACTCGCTGTAAGCCGTCTAAAGATGGTGGTTGCTGAGCAGCCGGATCAGTAGCACCGCTAGGCTCTTGTTGCTGAGAGTTTGATTCCCCCCGGGTATTCATTTCGGACACGTTAGAAGTTACAATTTCAGGTAACTGCCTACTGCGAGATCTTGTTGTTAGTGGATCAGCTATTGAAGGATTTCGCCCTCTAGAACTCGTACTTGTGGAAGGTAATGATGATGTTGTACTGAGTGGTTGCTTGCACACAGAACACGTTTTTGAATTTCGCGATCGTGATCTAAAACAACTAATATGAAATGGATGTCCACAATTAGCTGCGAATATTTGGGATATATCAATTGCTTGTGTACAAATGACACAGTATTCTGATGTATTTTGCTCGCTTGTTACTTTTTCTGGGGTGCGATTCACAATCATTGCTCGTTAAAGAAAAATGTTCAATACAGTTGGCGTTACACAAAGACAAGATAAATAATAATAAACAATAAATAATTCATAAAAAATATTGTGGAAGCCATGCAAACGTTTTATAAATAACAGATAGTATACATCAATTCACTAAGTCAGTCATGTATGCAAGTAGAACAGAAAATGGTTGCGATTGGCTTTCTGAATTGATAGCGCGGCTGATGGTAGTTCTATACCACACAAAATCAGCATCCAGCGACAATCCAAATCAAAAACTCAAACCACGTTTAACCGTTTTATTATGCTGTTTTAATATATGACCGCATGAATAACTGGAAAATTAAAGGAAAAGAAAAACTGCAGTCACTCGTAACTAATAATAAAAAAGAAGAAAGCTAAATTAAACTTGAGAAAATTTAGAAAAGTAACATAAGGAATTTGGAACTACTACTGGAATGATTTGTCAAAGTCATTCAAAAATTAAGTAGGTCAAAGGGAAAGGAGTGAGAAGGTGTCTTTGAATCTATTGACGGAATGGCCGTAGCACTAAACTCCACGTTAAACCAACAACATCAATTTATCAAGTTGACTTGCCCATTTGTACATAAATGTTTAATGAAACACGAAGTTATATTTTAACACAACATATCCTGCGTTTCCATGCAATTTATGAATTGTTAGTTGAGCCTGGACTATACCTTGGTAAGTCTATCAAAACTCATTACTTATTATTTTAAACGGGAAAAGAAAAGAATTCAATCGAACAAGAAATAAGTCAGGTGTTTTCGACTTGTTTGGTTATTAAATAAGGCCGGTTATGTCACATTTTGAGTGTTAGAGCTCAAACATAAAAAGACAAAACTTGGCCCTTGAGTTGGGCGCCAAAATAAGTTTGTAGCATGTAACGTTGATTGTTGTACCATAGTACGATCGAGCTGATGTACGTGTGACGGCTAATGTAGCACGCGGTTGTTCCCGGCTTCTTGGTCGTCGGCTTGGGTAGGGTTCATATTGAATGCATTAGGCCACTTGCTCTGAATATCACTCAAACTTATTTAAAATTTCGCGTGCAAAAAGAAACTATTTTTACCAAATTGTAACTTGATCAACTGGACAAGGACGATAGAGAAATATAGACTCAGAATTAAGGAAATAGGACAGAAGACTACAAACATGACTATACGCTGATGACGTTGCGAATGTTGATGAGGAAATGTGGCTGTGCAGGTGTATTGCCACAGCAGATGCCCACCCTTCCTATGATCACCATATGCCGCTTAACTTTTTTTGTCCGGTGATCCCTTGTATATCTTCATTTCCCTATCCGTTCTCCCTAGAACGCTGCATGGCTCCACACAAAGATAACGCTTAGCACATTTTCTATAAAAATTCACAAACATTTATTCTAATAGAAGACTCCATTATCTCCATCCTTAAAAGCATATCAATTAATTAAACATGTGTATGTAAGATAAAGATAATAAAAATAGCATATAAGAATTTTATAAAATTTAAAATGCAATATAAATAAATGTGTATGTAAGAATTAATTATAAGGAAATTTTAGATCATAAATTTAATTAATATGGAGTTAAAAAAACTCATTTCGTTTTAAAATTTTTAGTTAATTTTGTAGTTATTCATTTCAATATAAGCGAAGCAACAACAAGAAAATTTATTCGGTCATGGCCAAACAACTCCTCCGCAAATGCGAGGTATCGATTCAAGTTGGAACACAAAAAAAAATATAAGATAATTGTTCGATGCAATTGTGGCTAGAGAGAGGCGTTCGCCCTCGGCGACATTATTAGATCCACCGTTGAAAGCGCTTCCAGTGCGGCATCTGTGGCTGCAACAAAAATTGTTTATATGTATGTTAAAACACAAAAAAAGACACCCAAAAAAAATCGTTGGTACACCAAAAATTCTATGCTACAGCATCTCTCTCTCTTTCTCTCTCCTTTTTGCCTTTTTTCACAATTTGATTACAAAACGAGAGCGGCAGAGTGGAATTTGCACAAGAGAAAAGAAAACGGTAAAGTCTGAAGCAGACTCGAATAAATTTTTTCCTAAATTGCTTTCACCGCTTGAATTGCACTTTTCATTACCACTAGGACAAACAAAAAAAATAGGTTGCCTTAGGCCTAAGCCTTCGGGAGAGAGAGAGCCGGCATCAGGGCCGTTGGACCAACGGGAGTTACGCTCTTCGGTGCGAATGGCCACGCCAGGGGCTGTGCGCGAAAATTTGTCTTTTGGCGGGATTTTCGCACTTTTCACAACACCCACTATTTGGAAACGAGATTCTCCGCAGATTAGGTGGGTTTTCTTTAACTCCGTCCGACCGGGTAACAAAAATGCAGCCGCTCCGTCGTTGCTCGCCTTGAACACTGGACCGGCCTGGAAGCTTTTCGGCTCAGCTTAGCCTCAGATTTCTCTCGCCGTGAGCTTTTTTTTTCGCCTCTTTAAGCTCAGATGCAAGAGGGAATCAAAGAGATTTTACTAGAATGGAACGATATAGCCAGCAAGGGTATTGGTGATGTGGTGATAAATTTTTTTTTTTTTTTTTTTTTTAAGTTATTTGTATTATTGAACTCTCTTAGAGACTAAAATAATTTCAGATCTTAAATCTAGAAATTTATAAACCATCCCCTGCCTAGGGCCCTCTAGGTCATTTTTCCTGAGACGAGAATGTTGTAGATGGAAAGAGATTGCAAGTTGATTTGGGTGGTAGAAGCTTCTCGAATATTTTGTTTAGTTGCTCCTATTTCAGTTTCGACCAAGGGAGAGATCGTGTGGATACACCAATCATCGTATGGTTCGAGAATTCTGACGATCTTTGAGGATGTCCACACTGCGCACAGTCACGCGCACCAGACAGTTTATGATGCTTTTGTACAGTAGGACTTTATATTCAGTTTAAGAGGGGAACGGGAGTTGATTAGCCAGTGAAGGCTGTTGGCCTTTAGCTTGATTTGAAGCTTTTTCGACTCTATGTGTTTGCGCCATGTGAGACTTCTATCGAGGTGCACACCTAGGTATACAACATCGTTTGATTGCGGGATCTGTGTTGCATTTAAGGATAGCTGGGGACAGGTGCTTCTGTTGAGTGTGAACGTCACATGCTTACACTTTTGCTCGTTGATTTAGCCAGTTGGCCAGCCACTCTTCCACATTAGCTAGGTGGCTTGCCAGAAGACTGTTGCGGTAATTGGACATCGTGATCTGCTTAATATTGCCGTATCATCCGCAAAAGTAATTATTGTAAGTCGAGGGTCTGTTGGTATGTCGGCAGTGTACATTACATATAGGGAGAGGACCGAGTACGCTACCTGCGGCACTCCGGCTCCTATAGTGAACTCTTCCGTTGTGTACTCATTTTGACGAACTGTAAATACTCTGTTACTGACGTAACTTTCTAGTACTTTGTGAGTATTTGGGGGAAGCATTGTCCTTATCTTGAATATAAGACCATCCAACCAAACGCGGTCAAATGCTTGAGCAACATCTAAGAAAATTGCAGAGCAGTATTCGTGGTGCTCAAACGCAGTCCGAATGTCTGAAGTTAAACGGTTAACTTGCTCAATAGTCCCGTGATTTGCTCTAAACCAGAGGCAGGCAAAATATACATATGCATTTTGCATTGCGTATGTGTGCGTGTGTACAACACGAAGTTGACGTTTGCTTCGGCGCGCTGCTGAGCTGCGGTGTTCGGCTATTTTGTTTAGCTTCGTCGTTGCTTTCGCGCAGCAGAAATAGAATCAGTTGCTGTTCAGCCGGTCAACAGACACGATTACACTGAGCCAAAAATGTTTGATGAAGAGTGGGGAAAATAATTTTTTTAAGTAAAAATATGGACGGTAATCTCTAGCAGATTACGCATTGGGCATCCCCGTCCATATTTAAAAAAAAAAAAATCTCAGAAAAATCAAGTCTCAGACGATTTTTTGCGGCAGGCGATCTAAAGCTTTGCCATTCTCTTCTTGCACGCCGCTTTTCTGTGACCAGCCGGTCAATGTAACTGTTTGTCAATCTACGATCTTGCTGAGGTGCTGTTGTTGTCGTTTGGGGGTTTGAGTGATGAGCAGCGGCAGTAATGATAGAGGTGAGGGCTTGAACAGTATTGTCGATGTCTTCTTCGCTGTTTATGGTTGGGCTCAGCTCGATGTGACTGCTGATATATTTTTTGTATTTGAGCCAGTTTGTCTTGTGTGATGTCAGTCTCCAAGGATATTCTCTAACATGAGGGCACTCCAGAAGGGTGAATATTATTGGAGAATGGTCTGACGACAAGTCGGCAGGGGCTTCTGCAGTTACCAAGTTTTGTGGAACTTTTCTTGTTATAGCAAAGTCTATAAGATCGGGTAATTTCTTTGGATCTGCCGGGCAGTATGTAGGCCTACCCGGAGATACATAGTCGAGTTTGTTTGATGCGCGCAAGTTACGTATGCCACATACTCCGAACCAACTGCTAGCCCATTAAAACCACCCCGGGTTCATCAACCCTAATTAGTAACGTTGACCTGTGTACATTTCACAAGATCCGGCACATGTCGCATTATCAGCAACTATTAACAACAACTCTAAGAATCAGCAACAAGTGCATACCAAGAATTAAACCGACAACAAGAGAAGAGACCAACAACAACAACCAACAGCAACGACGGAAATCGGCCAGACGCATCGTCAGCAGTTTTCGCCAACCATTGCCCATAGAATAAGCTATTTTTAAACCTAAAACTAAAACCAAAATTCAGAATAAACTCGACATTAAATCCGAACGGAACAACTCTCTTATCTTTTGTTTTGGGAACGATTGTTCAAAGTAAAGAAAAATTACACATAAGTGGCGCAGTCGACGGTCGGTTGTTGTGAGTGCTAAAGAGTCATAAAAAGAATCCGTGTGTGTGCGTGAGAGTGGAAGTATAAATCTTCAAATAAAACAAAATCCATGTTGCAAAAAAAAAAGAAACAAGAAAAAAATTAATTATAAAATATATTTCGTGATTGTGAAAAGAAATTAAATAATTTTGCACTACTCTGAGGGAATATCAGAAGTTGTTGCGGATTATTTGAAAGAAATTTTTACAAAAAAAAAAAAAGATACATTTGTGATTGTGGAAATTAAAATAATTTTGCTCTGCTCTGAGGGAATATCAGAAGTTGTTGCGGATTATTTGAAAGAAATTTTTACAAAAAAAGATACATTTGGGATTGTGGAAATAAAAATAATTTTGCTCTGCTCTGAGGGAATATCAGAAGTTGTTGCAACTTATTTAAAAACAAAAAAAAAAATAAAAATAAAAAAGAGAAAATATCCACAGATCATTACAATTTTCCACAAGTTTAACAAAAGGAAAATATACAATTTAAAACAAAAAAAAAATAATAAAAATTTTAATTATATTTGTAACAGAAATTTTGTTCTTGCGCACCACAACGCTAAGGGAATATTAGCGTCAAGGACTCAGACTTTTTATCACCATCAACCGAGAACCAAAATGTCGAGATTATTCTCAACACTCCTAATGTAAGTAAAGAAAAAAAAAAAAAGGAAAAATTTTGTTTTACAAAAAAAAAAAACAAAATTTGTTTTTGGCTTACATTCATAACTCTATGTAAAAAGATCAATTACTATATCCCAACCAAGTTGCTAACGTCAACTGGTATTACTAATCCAATCCTGTGATTCCGAACGCCGGACCCTCCAGGGTAGAAGGACAATCCAGCTACTGGCTAATAAAAAAATACACAAAAAAAATATATATAAATCTATTAACAAATTTTTTTCCTCCCCTTTTTTTCAACATACTAAATAAAATAAAAAGAAACAATTATTTATAAGTTATTATCAACATTTATGTTTAAGCGAAAAGCCAAAGAGTTGGCGTTACAAAAATTTTGACAATAAAAAAACAGAAGAAATTGCAGCAAATAGACGAAGAGATAGTTTTGGAAATGGAACCCCAGCAAAATATACCCATACACCCCTTACACCATCAGCTTCTATAGTAAACCCACCACAAGTACCCTCAAATATGCAACCACAACCGGTTAACGTTGTAAACCCCAACATACAGCAGGATATATATAACACCCTTAAAATCCCAGACGCGATAAAGAATCTTCCAAATTATGAAGGCAACCCCCGCCAACTTGTTGATTTTATAACAAATGTTGAGGAAATCTTAATGCTAATTTCAGGAGCCAACCATACTCCTTACGGTCAAATGCTTTTAAGGGCGATAAGAAACAAAATTATTGGCCAAGCAGGCGACTTCCTAAGTGCAAACTTAATACCAATGAGTTGGCCCGAAATTAAGTCAGCGCTTGTGAACACTTTTACTAACAAACGTTCACAGAGCGAAATGCTTAGGGACTTACACTGCATAAGGCAAGGAAATAGGACAGCAGGTGAATACCACACAGACATCTTGAATATCCAGACAAAACTTCTAAATTCAATTCTTATGAACGAAACTGATAGAAGGTTCATGGAACACAAAAGGGCACTTTACGCCGAAATGTGCCTCGACTCATTTTAAGTTGGGCTACGAGAACCTCTAGGAGCTAATATAAGGTGTCGCAACCCAAAAGACTTAGCGACAGCTTTTTCTTTTTGCCTGAAAGAAGAAGGAATAGCTGCATCAAGAACACTCCAAGAGCAAACCATAGGTCTTATCAAAACCCACCAGCCTAGACAAAACTATCCAAACTACCCAACACAATTTTATTCACAACCATACAATAACAACCACTACCAACAACATCCATATACGAACAGTTTCTACAGACTACAAAAACCAAGACAACAACCTTACAACTATCTACCGAACAATCGCTATAGTTATCGTGCACCGGCTCCGTCGTACCCATCAGCTCCGTCTTACCCACCAGCTCCGTCTTTTCCACCAGCCCCGCATTCTCTTCCACAAAACCATTCAAATCCATTTAACAGACCACAGGAACAGCAGGCCATTATGCCACCCAAACAAGAAAAGTCTAATAGTTCACGCTTCACTAACTTCAAGCAAAGCTCTAGAACAAACTTTTCAAACAAATCGGCTCCATCTTTTGACTTCAATAACATTAATCAAGTAGGCTGCCCACCAGATCAACAACCACCTTTTGACTTTAATATCACTGATCAGGTAGGGTGCCCACCAGAACAGCAACCATATCTCGAAGGACAGTTTAACATTGAGGAGGTTGGAAATTTTCACCCACCCGCCTCGCCGGACCAACAGAACTGATAGACATTAACATTGTCGGATCCTCCCTTCCGTACATTTCCATATCTTCCCCATTCGGTCGACCTCTAAAATTCCTAATAGACACGGGAGCAGAAGTATCTTTTATAAATCCTGACTTTGTGTCCGAAACGGACTACATAGATTGCAAGCCAGTCACAATATCAACTGTTCTAAGCCACTTACGCTGGAAAAAGAAAGCTTCTTTTCCAATTTTCGAAGAGTTTAACACCCACGGGAGATTCAATTTTATCGTACATAAATTTCACAACTATTTCGACGGACTCTTAGGTCTAGATAACTTAGACTTAATAAAAGCGGAAATTGCTTTGCCACGTCGCCTACTAATTTCACCAACGGCAACATTGCCTCTCACAATCCAAAAGAAGGTAACGTCCGAGAGAATAACCGTACCACCACGGTCAAAAATAATAACATCTCTTCCTGTGGATGTAACTAACGGCGATTTTACGATCGATCCCGTTCAAATATCCAATGACTTACAAATAAACCCAGGCCTCTACCATGCAGTAAATGGCATGAGTCTGATGGAGGTAATCAACACCTCACACGTAGAAAAGGAACTTTTTTAGAAAGTCCCCTGAGAGTCTTAAAATACGAACAAGCCGATTATTTCGGAAGTCCATAACATGGAAGTAACTCATGAAAGAAACTCGAATCGACCAGACATAACACAATTACTCCGAACTTAACATTTAAATTCGGAGGAATCGAAAGTCCTTTTAGCACTTTGTAAACAGTATGAAGAAATTTTTTACACAACAGATCAGGCACTTACGTTTTCAAACAAGGTTAAACACAGAATACGAACTTCTGACGATATGCCAATTCACACCAAATCATATAGGTACCCAAATGTTCACAAAGAAGAGGTACAAAAACAGATTTCTGAAATGCTCGACCAAGGTATCATAAGAGAAAGTTACTCACCATGGAGTGCACCCGTCTGGATAGTATCGAAAAACGGGACGCCAGCGGAAAACAAAAATGGCGTCTAGTCATCGACTACCGGAAACTAAACGAAAAAACAATCGCAGACAGGTATCCATTACCCAATATCTCCGAGATATTGGACAAAATGGGCAAATGCCTTTATTTCACAACACTGGACTTGGCCAGTGGTTTTCATCAAATCGAGATGCACCCTAAAGACATCTCCAAAACTGCTTTTACAGTTGATGGAGGTCACTATGAATATGTCAGGATGCCTTTCGGCCTACGAAACGCACCATCGACTTTTCAGAGGGTTATGGACAACGTCTTGAAAGACTTGATAGGTTCAGTCTGCTTGGTATACTTGGACGACATAATTGTCTACGCAACCTCGTTGGAAGAACAAATGAAAAATTTGAAGCTGGTATTTAACCGATTAAGGGAAGCCAATTTCAAAATCCAATTGGATAAATCAGAATTTTTAAAGAAAGAAATTACGTTTTTGGGCCACGTAGTGACGCCTGAAGGTATAAAACCCAATCCGGAGAAAATTTCAGCAATCAAAAATTATCCAATACCAAAAACACAAAAGGAAATTAAAGCTTTTCTTGGTCTACTTGGATACTACAGGAAATTCATTAACAATTTTGCTAAAATTACCAAACCTTTAACAGCTTGTTTGAAAAAGGGTAAGAAAATCGACTTCAGCAGCGAATACATATCTGCATTCGAAACATGCAAAACACTTTTGACAAACGACCCTATCTTACAATACCCAGATTTTACAAAACCCTTTGTACTAACCACAGACGCTAGCATGTTTGCTATAGGTGCTGTACTTTCACAGGGCCTATTGGCAGCGAACGACAAACCACTCTGTTACGCTAAATAATAATATAAAAAAGAATTTCTCGCCATAATATGGGCAACAAAATATTTTCGTCCCTACCTATACGGTCACAAATTCACCATAGTGACAGACCATCGTCCCCTTACATGGGCAATGAGCCTCAAAGATACAGAACTTGTAAGATGGAGACTAAAACTCGAAGAGTTCGACTACGACATCGTATACAAGAAAGGCGGCCTTAACACCAATGCAGACGCTCTTAGTAGAATTCGCTTAGACCCTCCACAAATGGTCGAAGTGAACGTAAATGATATTTACGCAGATAGTAACAAATCGAACATGGGCACCTCAGGTACGACAGTTCATTCCGCCGAAGAAAATCTCGATGACGGAATATTTATCTCAGAGAGACCTCTAAACGAATTCAACATACAATTGATATTCGAAGTTAAAGAAGGCGACCCAATAACAGATACAAAAATCCTATTCCGTAACAAACAACGTAGGATTATGACTAGTCCAGATTTCACTCAAGACGAAATCTCAAATCTACTGAAACAATACATGCCTCCCAAGAAACAGGCGCTATATTTAGCGACGATGAGACATTCAAGAAAATACAGGATGTATATTCGAAATTTTTCGCCAACAGCAAAATTTTTAAGCCAATGCGCTGCAGAGAAATATTACCAGACATCATATCAGAAACGGAATAGGAAAAGTCATTCTTCAGTACCATTCGGACTCAAATCATAGGGGAGTTCAAGAATCTTTCCTTCACCTAAAACGAAAATATTATTTTCTTTTATGAAAAACAAGATTCTCAAGACCTTAAAGCATTGCGAAATCTGTGAAACACAGAAATACGATAGGAACCCCTCCAAAACCATATATTCAAAAACAGAAAAACCCCTGAAACCATTAGAGATTGTGCACATTGATCTCTATACAATCAAAGGAAACCAAATTTTAACAGACCTAGATAAATGTTCCAAATTTGCGGGATATACATTGACTTCTCGAAACAGTATCCATGTTCTTGAAGCGTTCAAGTGTCAGTCTTTTCGGTCCTCCAACAAAGTTGTATGCGACCAATTCTCCGAATTTAATTGCAACATTTTTAAAGTCTTTTGCAAGCAATTTGATATCACCCTTCATATGACCTCGTTCCAACAAACCTCAAGCAATGCACCTGTAGAACGACTACACTCCACATTGACAGAAATCTATAGAATCATTCTGACCAAAAAGAAAAACGAAAAGGCCGAATCAAGTCACGATGGGGTACTTTCAGAAGCATTGTTAACTTATAACAATTCCATACACTCTTCAACAAAATTGACTCCATACGAATTGTTTTTCGGTAGACCTTATAAGTTTATCAAAAACTTAAACTTTAATTCACATCATGATTATTTGCAACAATTACATAATCTTCAAAAAATTGATGTACCCCCAGATTCAAAGTAAGGTTAAAGAACAAAAACACAGAAACATCGAAAAACTTAAAAAGGACAGAGAGAGGCGCCAGAGCAGATCGAGGATAATGCTATTGTCCTTAGGAAAGAATGTAGGAGAAACAAAATTACTCCCAGATTTAGCAAACACACCGTTAAATAAGAAAACAAACATACCGTACTAACCACTGACAATAGAAAAATTCACAAAATAAGACTAAGACGAAGAAAAACTTTTCCACACCCCCAGGTGGACGGCGGTTACCGCAAGACGGATGTTCGACTTCAGGGACTTAAACGGGAACAACGGAATACTGCCATTGCACCTTGGACCTGCAAGACTAATAAACGGACACAACAACCTTTACCATATAATAGACTTAGGAAAATACGAACTAAATATCAACAACATGGAAAGATCACTGAAATTTTTCGATAACTTCGACTCAACCCAAAAACTAACGGAAACTACAAAATTTAAACTTAACCAGGTTAGACAAAAACTAAATATGATTAAACCAAATAAGCGCGAGAAAAGAGGACTCGCCAATGGACTAGGACATATGGTCAAATTTATTACAGGAAACATGGACGATTCCGATGCTCAACGCATCAATGACCAAATCAACAAAATCGAGAAAGCACAGTCTTATTTCTCACTAGTATCCGAAAACACACACACATTAAACGAGCAAATGATTAAAAGGTTTCACAATATAACTGATCATATTAACAATCCAAGGGCAAATAAATGTATCTATAACTCTAATTTCCACAAAACTACGTTATAAAATCAACCCAACATGATCAAAGAAATTCAATACTTAAATCAATTAAACTACAATATAGACATCTTGACAACTCACATCAGAGATATTTCAGATGCCATTAAAGAAGCTCGACTTAATATAGTTCCAAAATTCATTCTTTACCCTCCTGAAATCGAGTCAATAAAAGAAAATCTTGACAAGCAACACGTCAACTTAAATTTAATAACTAATATCTATGAACTCCTTACCTTACAAGCCTACTATAATGACTCTCGAATCATTCATATTCAAATCCCAAATTTCGACCCAATCCATTTTCAATTCTATCACATTCTCCCTGCCTATAAATCAAACGAAAATAATATCGACAGAAGACTATGCAATATTTAATACCAATCTAACACTTACCACAAACACTAGATGTAACAAAATATACAAAACATTTTTCTGTAACAAAAAACACACAAAACTAGATAATAATTGTATTGGAAACCTCTTAAATAATAAGGATTCAAATTGTATAATTAAAAAATATGGGGCATGGTGAGAACGATTTTCAACCAGAAGAAAACACTAGCGTTGCTATATTGCCTCGTTTAGACTCTACACATATCGATGTGGCTTGTAGGTAGTTTTCCGAAAATCCTGATAGTGGGTAATGCTTGATGCGGCTTCTGACGAGGATGCCAGTGCCACCATGGGCTTTGCCATCTGGGTGATTTGTGCCGTAAAATGCATACCCAGGTAATTGAAAAATTGTATCGGTCCGCCAAGTGAGTTTCCGCAAGAAGCATTATGTCGAATTCATTGACTTGGAGAAATTTTGATAACTCCACTTTGTGGCGAGGAATGCCATTTGCATTCCAGAATGAAACTCGTAGGAGAGCCATTTTTTGGATTGTTGCGAAGTGAGCATTTGAATGAGAATTCCTTGCGTTCTCATTTGTTCTTGCATTGCGTTTTGCATATATACCATAAAATCCTTCAGCGTCTGCTGTAGCGATAGAAACATAGTTTCTAAGCTACTATAGTTTGATGGTTGTTCCGCTTGTTTTGATGGAAGTGTCGGCTCACTTCGAATTTCATGCGAAACCGTAGATATGGTGCGGGTCTATCATTTCCTAGTTTCAAGGCGCTTGCGAAAGAAACACCTTGGGTTGTAGTCGTTGGGGCAAAGGTCGGTCTGGTAGCTTTGGTGAAGAAGACTCCAGGGGTCGACTGCGAGGGTGTGAACTGATTAAGGTTTCCATTGGATCCCGGGCAAATTCTGTGCGCGTATTAATCCTGCTCTTCAGATCTTTGTAGACTGGGCAACCACTGTAGTTTGCAGTGTGGTTACCTCCACAGTTACTGCATTTTTTGACAGATGGATCCTCCTTGTTAGCAGGGCATGAGGCAGTGTTGTGCAGCTCCCCATGCTACACAAACTGATCGCAGGGTGCAGTAGGCTTTTTGTGCCCAAATTCTTGGCAATTGGTACATTGCACTGGATTTGTGCGTTTGTGCGGCTCCTCTACGGTTATTCTGCGGTGCAATAAGAAAGGTAGTTTGTAAATTGGGTGCACTACAATATTTTTGGAGCTGTGCCTTCCGGGCTTAGTTCAATTTTGAATAGTGGCTGTGGTTTTTTGTCCCTGTTTATTAAGTTTATAACGGACTTGCCCTGAATCCCTTTACCTCCAAGGCAGAAGCGACTTCCGTTACAGGTACACTTGATTCAATGCCCTTGATTACTACCTGTAGACCCTTTTGCTACTTTTTTTAGTTGAGCTCTTAGGCATTTTTCGACTGCTCGATAATTTTCTTTGCCTTGGGGCTTTGTTTCTCCTATATTGCCTTTGTTGACGGTATCGCAAAGTTGTTGTTGCCTATTAGCGGTAGCTTTGTTACTGGGGCCGCACAGATGCTATCCCTTATATAAATGGGTGGAGGCTTTGGTTTGTTTCGAGCCTTTCCTATTCATCAGACTGTTGGCCAAGAATTTGGAACCTATTCCCAGTGAGGGGATCTTTGTCCACAGGTGTATTGCTTGTTTTGTTTATCTTTGAAATGTTGCCGCTGTTTTTGTTCTGCGGGCTTAATTTGCGTTTATTTATTTGTACATACCGATCGATGCCAGTCTGCACATACGAGCGGGTAGTGGGTGTTGCATTTCGTTGTGTATGATTTTGCGGGAGATCGTGCTGAGTTGACATTTTTGTATTAGTATTGTTTGATTTTTTGTACTTGCTGTTGTGTGTTTGTAGCAGTTTGTGCAGTTGCATATGTTGAAGCTGGTGTGGTGAGAGAGGAGCGGAGAGAGCTAACTGTTGCCGTCGTCGCTGTAATTGTTGATGTTGTTGTTGTAACCGTTGATGTTGGCATAATTGTAGGCTGTAGGCGGGAGTGTGAGAGCAGAAACGGTGAAGCTTTGGCTGTAGTAGTGGTTGTTGTTTAGTTGAGAGCGGATTTACGGGAGAGGCACCTGGGCGCTCCATGGAGCTGAGATCTTTACACTGGGCAAAGTTGGAGAGGCAGATCTCGGCATCTTTCGTCATTTGGTCGTAGGTAGTTGTTAGTGTGATTTGACACATGCGAGAACGAGAAGTAAGCACTTCGATTGTTCGTTTTGTTTTGGCGAGGGGTTAATGAGCGAGGGCTAGGCCCACTCATAGTTTAGTTATATATTAACTTTTAGATATTTTTTGGACAACTTAAGTCTTATGAATGTCCATTAGCGTCTTTTATCACGGGTCAGAAATTATTGAAACAAACCAATTAAGCACTTTTACAACGATTTAAACCGAGCGCGACAAAAACACGTCCGACCTGTTCGGCAGCACAAATCGGTCCGGTGATAAATTGGGCCCGAAAGAAATTTTAAGGTGATAAATTGGGCCCCAAAGAATTTTCGTACTAAAGTAGTACAAAGTGCCAAACCTGAAATTAGATCAGGATATTGACGTGTATGGGCGCAAAAAAAAGAAAACTTCAAAATTCCTCTGTTTGAGTGACCACTTACTTTAAGTATGGGACTTGCAGAAAAAAAAAAACATGCAAATATTTGGCCGCCGTTAGCTTCCGCTGTGGTCACTTCCACTTAATTAAAACTTTGACTTTGACTTTTCTTATTTGGATCGCACTTAAAAAAGAGGACTTGTTCAGTTGGCTGCCAAAATGGAAAAGAACCTTCAGAGAAGCCTAAAAAGAAAGTTTTTAACAGACAAATTCGATTCCACCTTTTTATCTTTGGCTCTCAATAATGCTGTTAAATGAAATTTCTCCCGCCCAATTTCTCTTTTCTTTTAATAATAAAAAATTTATTCATTTCATTATCATTTATTCCTTTATTTGGAAATTCGTGTTCAAGCGCCATTACAGTACCTAAAAAATAAAATACCTGAAAGGGTACACGAAATTTGTATCTAGGTATGTAAAAGTGAGTAAAATTAGCTTGTCAAGATGACACAGGCCCCCAAGGTCCAAGCCGAGCCTCTCTCTCAATCTCTTAGCTTGTGCGTTTCTATTTTTTAGTATAAGAGAAAGGGACCCTCAGTTTAACGCCGAATCCGAACGGCAGTTTGAGAAGCTTTTCATGGCTAATTACTGCAATGCTGGCGCCAACAGCAAAGAGGTGTGGCCTGGTGTAAAGTTTATTCAAAGAAAAAATCTTTTCAGTAGATGTTCCGAGGCGGGCTCGAACCCACGACCTCATGCACAGCAGTCGCGCACACTAGCCGCTGTACCTAGGTATAAATACATAGGTACTTCCAAACACAGCACATATTAACCTGTCGATTGATACGTAACCTACCTCGAATGGCTGCAATAATCTTTTCCTCAGATCCTATTTCCTGTTCACGTGCTGTAAGTAGTAACTTATTAGCTTTATATGTTGCCAAAATATTATACTTAAAAGGAAATATACTTACTGTTAGTCTCGTTTTGTAGGCGCAAAAAATTTCTTGGGCTGCTGTCCTTCCATTCTAAAGGTAAAAATTTGTTTTGAGTATTTAAATAAAATAAAAATCTTAAATGGATTTCAAAAATTCACAGAACGTTTTTTAGAATTTTAATTTAAAATCCATACCATAACTTTTTTTTTTGGCTTTCGAACCATGGTAGGTGAATCTTCCAAAGATATCTAAGGCGCCGTCAAATAGATATGTCCGATTCGTACTTTCAGTACGCCTACGGACTAAACACCTCCAATTTAACTCAAAGATTTAAAAAAAAGTAGCAGATCATCATATGAAAATAAATATAACAATAAAAATGCAAAAGTGACTAAAACTAATTCCCCCTCATATACTTCCTGCGTGAAAGTCAGAAATCATGAACTTTTCTAAGGCTGTTACCTCTTTAAAGTTCCTATACATATCCCCACATCTAATGAGCTTATTCTTATATTCATCTTTAAAAGAATATATCCTAATTGGGCAATATTCTTTAAAAAAGCAAAAATTATCTGGACTGCTACTGCTAAGTATACATCCCTGCATATGAAGAATTTTGCCCCTAATTTTATTTCATTTTCCCCGGCCACAAAGCTATCTTCAACTATTTTTTCTATATATCTGTTGTAAGATCCAGTAGGCTTTCGGACAAATCTCTTAAGAGATTGCAAAAAATTTTCAAAGGCGTACGACAAGCCAGCAACCGGGCCTCCGACTTGCTTGACTGTGTCGCCTACATGGAGCAAACCGTGAACATTGTAGGAAACGCTGTTCTCCCCAAAAAACAATAGGAAAATTCTCAACAAATAGATTTAACATTTTTTGAGAATTTTCTATATTAGTTGATGCTTGTTTTGGGGAGCAGAGCAGTCTATATGCACAGTGCAGTAACAAAAATTCATAATACTGGCCATCGTTCATTGTATCTTTAAAAGCTACAATCCCAGTATATAACAAAAATTGCCTAAACTCCGTGGCTTTCCACTTGGGAAGCTCTACCAATGCTCGCGGTTTGCGTGCAAACTCTTTAGGGATATAGCTTCTCATTGATACCAAGATTTGGGAAATCTTCCCTTTATCATTCTTTGACACCTTTGATAGCATTTTATTGTTATTGAGTCTTTCCAAAAACTTACGCATGACACCCAATTCAACCAGATGCATGCTGTCGAGCGGAACTTGAGTTATTATTAGCACTCCAAGTTTTTCAAAAGCGGACTGAACATTCAAAAAATGTATATTATGATGTAAGCGATATTTTCTGTAATCAAATCAGCACATGTTGTACTGTATGTTAAAACAGAATCTACTTTGTGAGCTACCTGAATGCATTTGGAACAACCATGACTCCAGGTGTGCCTGTTACAAATGCCCTTGCAGGAGCATCGTAAACAATAGCTCGAAGTTCTAAGTTAATTTTTTTATTTAAAATGGTGAGACCATTTTTCATCAGATCGGACAACTCACTTGTAAACTTCGACAAAAATTCTTCTGAATTAAATGGCTTATTGGCCCGAAAAAACACCTATTGGGAAGACCGGACATTTATTAACATTATTGATTCTTATTAAAATGGGCCACAATTGCGATCGAGAGCTATTAAACAAAGGAAGTCCGTCAATATTGATATCAATGCTTAAGTATGAAGTCTGGGAATAACAGACAGCTTATTTAATTGCTTTGATAAGCCTATATGTAAATAAGAACCGCCTCCTATCTGATTTATAATAGGCTTTCAGAGCATTAAATTTTTATTTTACCTTTAAATTGTTCTGTTCAAATAATTTAATTTTATAAAAGAAGGTTTTACCTTTTAATTTGTATTAGTATCTGTTCAAAATCTTAATTAAATTTCTCAATAGCACAGCTACGTTTTGGCTTATGCTTTAAATACCAATTTTTCAATTCTCCGACCATTTTTATGAGTTTATTTATTATTCAACAAATTCCTTGCTACCTTTTCTTACTTTGCTTTTTATTTATATATTTATATAATTTCACAGAGGTTTTTGTGTCAAAAATTATTTGTTTTTTCAGGGACTGCAAATAATGATTATTGGTTTTTTTTAAATCAAAAAATCATTCACTTGTAGCAACTTTAAGACAGCGAGAGATATACCAAAATTCTTGTGTAAGGATCGTTTATCCATTTTCACCATGATTAAGGATTTTTCAGGATTTATTGTTTTACTCACAAAATAATGATTAATTTTGAGTTATACTTACTATAATAACAATTTTTGCTCAAAAATAAAATTAAATGCTCAAAAATAAATAATTGTTATCGGCATTTTCTTAGGGAGTAAGTGAAAAATTTTTGTATATTCCTAATCAGTAACCCAAGACCAACCAATAATTTAAATTGAAATTTGATTTAAAATTGAATTTAAGATTGATCACGTCTAGCTGGGTTGATGGTTCATGCGGAAAAGAACGCTATAAGAAACAACAGTCCTTCAAAGCCTTGGTGAGCAAAAACTTGAGTTTGAGAACTGGAAAATTTGACAGTTGTAACTCGTTTAAATGGGATTCAAATAGCGTTACGTTGCAACGTATCCCATTTTCTCAGAGTCATCAAAGTAATTGTGTGTCACGGAATTTATTACTTTTCTTGAAGAAAGAAATATTTCTGAGTGCAAAACTTGTAAAGAAATTTTCCAAGGAAATTATGTCTGCAATCTCAAGCGCCATTTGGTTGAGCAGCACAAAAAGAATATGTGAACGAGTTGGCGGAAGAAAAGGCTGAAGTTCCAGAAAAAAAATTTAATTTACAGTGGCAATGCCAAGTAAGGTAAAGGATGCATGCGTTGATCTTGTGACCACTCAAAAAATGCCTTTTTCTGTATTAAATTCAGACAGCTTCAAAATTTTTACATTGCAAATTTTTAATGGCCTGCAAATGCCAGTGGTGACGTCAAGAAATCTAATGAGCTCCAAAGTATGATAAAATAAAATCAGAAATCGTTGTTTCATTAACTGACAGAATGCTATACCTAAAAATGGACACAGCCACTAGACTAAATCGTGGAATCTTAGGCCGGGAAGGTTTCCAAGTAGAAGAAACCGCGAAATTTGCAAGATGTTCATTATTTTAGATTGTCATGAAGACGTGTTATATAGAGAAAAAGATCGAACGGTCCAAAAATGATTATACCGACATGCAGCCTTCACTAGATTGAATATAATCGCTCTCTTAAGAATCATAAGAACCCGGGCGACGCCGGTTATTCAGCTAGTTATTGAATAAAAATAAAATAATTAAATATTTTCTTCAACAAATATTTTTTCAAGAATTTTTTTTTCCAAAAATGGACTTTAACGGTTGGTTTTTACTTTCAATTCAAATTTTCACTTACTCCCTAAGAAAAGGCCGCAATAACAATTTGAGTTTTATTTTTGAGCAAAAAATAAAACTTATAGAATAATCATTATGTCATAAGTTTTATTTTTTGCTTAAAATAATGATTATTGATTGAGTTGTAAAGTATAACTCAAAATTAATCATTATTTTGTGAGTAAATCAATAAAAATTAAAATTAATCATTATTTTATAATTTTATTATAAAACTTATAATGATTACAGTCCCTGGTTTTTTTTTTTAACAAATATTTCACAATTTATTTATGCAAAGAAGAGAGAAAAAATAATTAGTCTTATAATAATTATATTAATAGAAAATCGAGCTGAATATAAAAATAAATAAAATACTAATTTTTTCAGATTATATATATCCTACGCTAATTTCTATTAATATTTTTATTTTGAAAGTTCTTATTATATATTTCTTAATGTGGAAAAATGCACATTCGCTGAGGTAAGCGTGCATGAAAATTCATTGTAGGGGAAGATGGGGTGTTGTGATCATAGTTTTGTTTTGTGAACATAACTTTGAGAAAAATCAATATTTTTCGTTCTGCAAATTTTGTATTTTAGTTAAGAGAGGCATGTTACTTTGCTTATAATTAGCTTTTGGAAAAACATTTTTGGTTTTTTTTCATATTTGTCAGGTCAAGTTAGAATTTTTCGATGCATGAAATATTGACCAGCCAGATTTTTGATATGTGGTAGGCGATTGTCTAAAAGGCTTAGTTAAAATTTGTGTCATTGGGAACGGCCGCCATATAGGAAAACGCAAATTGCTCTGTATCTTGGAAACGATTGACTTTCGAGAAAAATTGTCTAAGACAAGGATAGATAATGGCATTACCTTTCTATTTTGTTTATACAAATTTTATGTTTTGGCAATAGATTTCAAGTTATGTACGATCTGAAAGCAGTATATAAAGAAAATGCTTTGATTCCGAAAAAACTTTAATTTTCACAGAATTAAATAAGAAGGAAAATTTTTCCTGATGACGAATGCCGATGGCAAATCGAAATATATTGGAGACATCAAAAATATTGTGCTGTTATTAATTTGCAGCACATAAAACACACTTGACCTTGAGCCGGCAAACAAGTTTTTCCATTTAGAGTAAAGCTGTTTTTTTTTAAGTGAAAATGTAAAATTTTTCCTTTGTCAAAACATTTTTTATACAGACTGTATACATACATACGTTAAAAAAACATTAAGTCGCTAAAAAGCGTACCACTTTTTAAAAGCAAAACCGTAAACAATATCAAAAATACAACACTTTTCATATTTTTTGTTTTTAAGTAACTTAATTGCTTAAATAATTTATGTTTATGCTTATTTTAAGCAACAAACAACAACAAGTCGAGGAATTCACTATGCACAAAGCAACTGACCTGCGGACAATTAATGCACAAACATAAATACATACTTACATGAAAAAAAAACAAAACACATCTCAAAACATCACAACAAATCTGCACACAACTAATTCACATTTGTACATATGTAAATTTATAAATAATTTCACTAACAACAAAGCACTGTCATAAAAAATTAATTTTAAATTGTACAAACATAATTCGCGCAATGGTGACGATACGACGATTCACACTGTTTTATTAATCACTTCTCTTACAACTATTTACCTGTTTAATAATTGGTAATAAACAAGAGTCGTTTGTAAAAAAGTTCGCTTTTGTTGCTAAAAATATCTTGCGCTGCAGAAATGCTCAACTAAAAATTTTCTGGCAAGTGGCGATTGGAAAGAGGCGGCACGCGTCAAACGCAAAAACAAAAACACAGTTATTTCGTTTCTTATTTGTCTCTTGCCTTCTGCGCGCGATACCCTTTTCAACTCATATTATGTATCTCATATCATATCCGACTTAAGAAGTATTTGTGTACATTTTTTAATGATCCATAAATAAATAATTTATTTTGGGATAATTATAATAAAAGTCTATATTAGGGCTATTCCACTAACGATCTGTGCAATCCACTTATTCAAAATTCTTTAATATACATATAAAATATGGTTTTAATGTTCAGTAAAATTTGAAGGGTATGCAAACTTCTTCGTTCGGCGATGGCAAAACTGTTTTTGGGTGCCTGTGTGTCGCAGCGCAACTGCTAACATTTTTTTGTGACTGCTATAGGTAAATTTGCAACAACTAATAGACACAAATTGCTGTTCTGCCGACGTCGACGTCAAGGCAGATGCGGGAAAAAGGGATGAATTTGACGATGCATGAATTCAAGAGCTGAAGGGTATATTATATTATATTTTCACTATTATTATTATTATTGTTAAATTTCAGCTACCCTTTTCTTTAGCGTTCGCATTCTTTTTGTGTAGTGTAGTAGTGTTGTAGTGTGTAGTGATGGAAGCCATGCCAACCCTGAGTAAACCTATTTCGTAAATATCTTTGGATGAAGGTTCGTTTTCAAATGATGCACTTTGACGACCATGATTGGGTGCGGATAGCTAGCGACGCATAACACCTGAACGCGCTAGTCAACGCATCTGGAGATGCCATCTACGTTTCTTTTTTTTTTTTTTTGCTTTATTCGAGATTCTCAAAACTTTCTCTTAGACTTTCTTTGTACAGCTCTCTATCTCTTTGTCTCCTTCTATATATCTCTTTCTCCATATCTCTCTCGGGTATCGCTCTGTCTCTCTCACTCCTTTTCTCTCTAAATACTTATATCCTTTTCTCTCTCTCTTTCTCTTCTGTCCTTTGGGTAAGAAATCCTTAAAATGAGGTCGACTTCCTGATCTGCCACTGAATCTGAAACAACAGCACGCGAATCAAAATTAAAATTTTGCAATTATTGAGAGCTCGTAGAGAGTAACGGTCTTTTCCTGTCGCACCCCCCCGTTGCCGACCAGAACATGCCGGAAGCTAGCGCGTGCTCCGTATTCGCTCCTACACCCACATCTGCTCTACTCAATTTCCGCGTATAGCCGTATACGTTGCTTGCTACAGCAGCCAAAATCCAATAAAACGCACCTTATATAATATTAGGATTAATTTTCCGCAACACAGCCTAGAACCATGAACTTCTTATTTGACCTTTTTTGTTAACTTTTTTTTATCGTCGACGACTGTATCGCTAGTGCAACAAACCAAGCGGCAATGCTTCAGCAACCATTTGAAAGCAAAAATGCGGCGTTGAAGATTTTCTTTCTTTCAGTGTCAAGCGACACAAGCGCAGAAGCAAATTACAAAATCAAATATCTACCGCTGATGTACACATTCATTCACAGGCAAGATGCGCGAGTGGATATGTTCAAGTAAAATGGAAATAGTCTTCATATTGTAAGGAAGCTCCTCGGCCGAAGTATAGTTCCCAGTCTTACCAAGGTCTCTCACAAGAAAATTTGTAAGATCTGGGACACTGGGGAAAGATAAGCTTTGTCGGAAGCCGACTCCGTAGAATGTCGATGGGGTAAGGGCTAGAGGTAGTAGGTTCACTTTGACTAAAATCAAAATAGGTCATTAAACCCATATTCAGTTACAATAACGGAATTGGCTCGCCGTGATGTTTGTTATAAAACCTTAACGGTTCCCTATTAAACAAACAATAAAAATACCTTGGTATTTATACAAAAAGGGAAGCATACCCCCTTTAAAATAAATGCACACAAGAAAATCGTGGCACACTTTAATGACACTCTGAGACGAAGTTCTCAATAATTAAAATAGTGGCCATAAACAACAGAGATACATTGAACAACCTTCAATGCCAATGCATATACCTTCATATACCCTAAAAAAACGGAGCTTAAAGCTAGTTGAAAGTTCGTGCAAGTTTGTGCACTTGGAACTCTAGCTTAAAAGCTAGTTGAAAGTTCGTGCAAATTTGTGCACTTGGAATTCTCAACAATTTATTCGCCGCCTGGGTAGTATAAATAGGATTTGCAAATGTCTTGTTGGTGTGACAGCAACTGAAAGTGTACTGACGAAGGCTTTGCCATGGCGGCAGCCGAAACGGCCGTCTACACAGCCACAGCTACTGTTCATTTTCAAATGTATTCTCTGTTGAATTTTCTGGTTGATTATTGAACTATAATCAAACCTCGACCTTGAGCCTGCTAACATTCACTTTGACTAAAATCAAAATAGGTCGTTAAACCCATATTCAGATACAATAACGGAATTGGCTCGCCGTGATGTTTGTTATAAAACCTTAACGGTTCCCTATTAAACAAACAATAAATATACCTTGGTATTTATACAAAAAGGGAAGCATACCCCCATTAAAATAAATGCACACAAGAAAATCGTGGCACACTTTAATCACACTCTGAGACGAATTTCTCAGTAATTAAAATAGTGGCCATAAGCAACAGAGATACATTGAACAACCTTCAATGCCAATGCATATAGATTCATATACACTAAAAAAGCAGAGCTTAAAGCTAGTTGAAAGTTCGTGCAAGTTTGTGCACTTGCTAGTTGAAAGTTCGTGCAAATTTGTGCACTTGGAATTCTCAACAATTTATTCTCCGCCTGGGTAGTATAAATAGGATTTGCAAATGTCTTGTTGGTTTGACAGCAACTGAAAGTGTACTGACGAAGGTTTTGCCATGGCGGCAGCCTGCTAACATTCACTTAACTAAAATCAAAATAGGTCGTTAAACCCATATTCATCTAATTAAATTTATTGTGAAGCATTGGTCTTGGCCACTACTTCACACCCTCCTCTTTCTTTCAGGGGCAGATGAAAAGGTCGCCGTTCGGCTTTAGCGTTACCCCGTATCTCTATCCTGCATTCGTAAGTGTGAATAGGGACCGTCTTCCGCGACCCCTCCATCTCCATCGATCATCTCCACCGTTCCACGGGGTAGCGTATTTGGACCGGCGGTGTTGGGCCAATTCTTAGTCAAAGGTACCAGATCTGCGTCGTTCTTTTCTGAAAACATCCACCCTTGAACTACTTCAGACCAGGTGTCTTCGCTGGAGGGGTCCAGAGACAGATGGCCACACCCTTGTTCGTCTTCCAAGTCGGACAGAACCTGGTCCAATACCTCCCGGTGGGGCACAAACGAAGGCTGACAAGGAATTTCCCGAGAGCCAATCGTTCTCGGATAATACAACCGCAGGTTCACTTTCCTTTCCTGTCTTTTGATTCCAATCGGCGCTGGCAGACGTGAGGGAATCGCCTGGTCGGGTCCACACGCCAATGTGACTCTCTGATGCCCGGACCTTGAGCCTGGGACTCTCCTGCCGTGACACCCCGCTGGCCCAAGATAGGTGTCGAACCTGTTTTGGGAGGGACGGGTGGTTCCGAGGGCGTATCACCCGATCCTGGGGTGACACCGTCCGTAGTTATGTTCTCTTCCTCGCATTGTTGCCTTTTTGGATCCAACTCCTCGAGCGATGGAAGGCCGAAAGGGCTATCTTTCACTGTGCAGGGTCACTTACGTGGGGGGGATCATTTGTGTCTCCTTCCGAGAGGGTTAAGATTCCGGGGACATCTTCCGTAGATGGTTGGTTCTCGTCCAAAGGGGGTGAGGGAGGTTCTTCGTAATACGGAGATTCTCCTCGGGCTAGTGATGCCTGTATGATGATGGTGGTGGTGTGCACCCGCGTAAAGGCCACGCATCCGTCGTAGACGTTCGCATGGTTCTCCTCTGTGTGAAACACCGAGTGAAGCATGGGCGGTCGCTCGTTTTGCGGTGGCCGTCCATAATTAGGCCGGTTGGCGCGACCTCTTCGGAATTAGTAGAGTAGCGGGTTGCACGCGGGTCCTCGTCATCGTTTCGATGAGTCCGTCCATAACTTGGCCGGTTGGCTCGAGGGTCGCGACGCGTCCAAGGGACCTCTTCGGAATTAGTAGAGTAGCGGGGCGCTCGCGGGTCATCGTCAGCGTTTGTGTCACTCTCCTCCTCAGACAGGTCCTCCACCGTGGGCTGAAACTCCTGTTCGTCCTGCCGTTGGTACTCAGAAGGACAGGGTTCCGTGTCGCAGGAACTATCGTCGCTCAGCACGATTACGTCTTCGTCATCAATCTGAAAAACGGACGGGGCTTGCTAGCTTAACAATACTTTGATATACCTGCCTATCTGTGCAGCTTACAATGGGGTGGTAACTATTTTATACAGAGACTTATATTATACTAGAAAATCACATATCAATTTTTATTCATTTATGTCCTTGCAAACCGAAGTCAATCGGATGAAAATTGATTTTTGATATCGAATTTCCCGAGAATTTTCCTTGTGGGCGGACTTTCCGAAATCGGGAAAACACGTGTCCATTTATTTTGCTTCTTACAAACCGAATTTCAAGTCAATCGGATGAAAAATAAAATTTTCCCCGTACAAACTTTCCCGTCTCTTTTCCGGCTTTCCCGGGTGGAATTTTCCAAAATCCCGTCTTAGTACGCACTTCCACCACATAAGGAAACTCCTGTCCAAAGTTCAGCCCTCTAGCTCTTACCGCTTAGGCTGTGCGACGATCACCAGTCAGTCAGTCAGGTTGAACAGTTTTATATATATAGATTACTCGCTAATTTTCCAGCCGGGTTCGTAGATATACTTTAGGGCGGGTGCCCTCCTCCAGAGCCTGGCTCGTTCTCGTCATCCCTCGTTCTCCGGGCCGCTGGAGACGGACGAGGTTGGGGAGATAAACTTTGCTACACGGTAAGGCCAGTCGTACTTAGGCGCTAGCTTTGCGGCGAATCCCTCGGTCGCCTTAGATAGGGGATGCTGGCGAAGCAATACCATCGCCCTAAGGAAGCCTTTTCCCCTTTCTTAGGAAGGCTGGGGTCGGTTCAGTAGCAGGATCACTTCCAAACTTAATTTATTGGAGTGCTGGGACATAGGGGCATAGAGATGGGGATCAGGCAAAAGTTGGTTAAAACTGACCCGAAAGGTTACTACAAACATAGAAAGGAAGCTCCATAAGAATTTTGAGGGAAGAATATGAGCATGGAAATCCCCGGAAGATGAAAGCCTAGCCCGGGAGATCCATGGACATGTCTTGAGGCACGTAAAAGTGGTCAGAATCACCGGAAAGGGTATCCGGGACCATGCGCTCCGGGAGTATCTGCCGAGGCAAGTGAAGCTATGCCACACCTACTGCAGGAGACTACCTGACCAGTATCTCGGCATACGAAGTCGCAATAATTGGCTTTAAAGCTATGACAGCCACACGTTAGGCGAAACTCTGGACCATGTGCTTCCGAAATGTCTACCAGGGCAACTGACTGTGTCGAATATACTTTAGGTGACGACCTGGCAAGCATACTGGGAGACGAAGACTGGGAAGTATGCTTAGGGCTGGTGACGCCACATGAAAGGTGAAAACCTGGACCAAGTGCACCAAAATGTCTGCCAAGACGAGTGAATCTGTGCCGAATATACTTCAGGTGACGACCGACAAGCATACTAGGGAGACGAAAACTGGGAACAATGCTTAGGGCTGGTGACGCCACATTGAAAGGTGAAAAACCTGGACCATGTGCACCGAAAATGTCTGCCGAGGCAGGTGAAACTGTGCCGAATATACTTCAGGTGACGACCTGCCAGACATACTGGGAGACGAAGACTGGGAACCATGCTTAGAGCTGGTGACGCCACATGAAAGGTGAAAACCTGGACCATGTGCACCCAAAATTCTGCCAAGGCAGTGAAACTTGCCGAATATACTTCAGGTGACGACCTGACAAGCATACTGGGAGACGAAGACTGGGAACCTTACTTGGAGCTGGTGACGCCACATGAAAGGTGTAAACCTGACCATGTGCACCGAAAATGTCTGCCAAGGCAAGTAAAACTGTGCCGAATATACTTCAGGTGACGACCTGGCAAGCATACTGGGAGACGAAGACTGAGAACTTTGCTTCCCAAGGCTAGTGACGCCACATGAAAGGTGAGAACCTGGACCATGTGCACCGAAATGTCTGCCAAGGCAGTAAAGCTGTGCCGAATATACTTCAGGTGACGACCTGGCAAGCATACTGGGAGACGAAGACTGAGAACTTTGCTTAAGGCTAGTGACGCCACATGAAAGGTGAGAACCTGGACCATGTGCACCAAAAATGTCTGCCAAGGCAAGTGAAGCTGTGCTGAATATACCTCAGGTGACGACCTGGCAAGCATACTGGGAGACGAAGACTGATTACTCTACTCAGAACACTGGATTGGCCACCTCGTGGGAGGGAATCGAAGAAAACACCATTAGGTTCTGTGCTTGCGCTATGAGAGGTACAGGCCCGCGTCTGCTGTGCCCTCTGTTAGGAGAGGGGGGGGGGGGAAACGGTAACACACACACACCACTCACTTTGCACACGCGGTCATTAAGTGAAAAGACAGGCCATCGGTGTTTCGCTTCTTTGAAATGATTTTTATTTGCTGCACTTCATGTTTCCTTTTCTGTACTTAGCTGCACCGAGAGTTCTATAGCGGATTCTCCTAACCTCAAGCCCTGTGTCTCGCTTACCACGTTTATTCCCTGTGGGCGGGGGTGATACCTGCAGCCGCCGCCTGTTGGTTGTCTGGGCGTGGGCACTTGTCCAGTTCACCGCGTGTCTTCAGTTTGTCTTCGCCTTGAGATGCGCGCCGCGTGGTTGGCGTCGTTGACTCCATTTACCACCGACTTTTCAGCGCACACGACCTTCCTTCTCCTTGGTCAAAATCCAACTCCTCGAGCGCCAAAAATGTCGCGGCCATCGCGGCGTCGCGCCGACTCAGAACTATGTGACCAGCGCGGGCGCGTTAGTGATGACACCGTGGTGAACTGGAACTGGTTCGTGCTAGTGACTCCGTTGATCTTAATAATGCTAATTAGGGATGTGTTTCTTAATAATAAAAATAATAACTTGATGCCAGTCTGTTTGTTTGGGGATTCGTTCCCTTGGTGGCGGGAGCTCCAGTGCTCGTATGCTTATTCTAGGGTTTTTGTGGCGTACTAAGTTTAGTGCGTCACAATTTGTGTCCATGATCCTGAAGATTTCCTTAAGCTTCTCCACCCTCTCCGCCGGCGCCAACACATGTGTCGCGGTACCTGGGGTCAACTCGTCATACAATGTTGCTGGGAGGCGTAGCTCTCGTCCTTGGGAAAGAAACGACGGGGTGTACCCTGTAGTATCGGACACGCTGGAATTGACGGCCAGCGCAACTTCGGGCAAAAGTTCGTCCCAAGAACTTTGATTGCCGTGGATTAGTTGCGCTATCATCTTCTTCACCGTACGAAAACGTCTTAAGAGTCTTGCTTGTGAACTGGGCACCATTGTCGCACACAAACTTCCTCGGTACCCCAAAATGACAGAGAATGCGTTGACGGAATGCTTTTTGCACGTTCTCAACTCAACCCACTTGGAGAAAATATCGTGAACGACGAGCAACATCGGGTTGCCGTGCGGGGCAACGGCCCTACAAAGTCTGCACACAGTACGTCGAAAGGTACATTGGTTCGTCGGGTTAACATCTTACCCGCTGGCTTTATTTGTAACCCTCTAAACGTCTGACAAGACTTGCATTGCCGAACATGCCTACCCGCGTCTCTTAACATACCTGGCCAGTAGTAGCGCTGCATCAACCTGGTAATTGTTTTCCGCACCCCCAAGTGGCCTGCAGTCGGCGTATCGTGGCACTCATGGAGAACTCGGGCCCTGCGCTCACTGCCGACGCAGAGCTTCCAAGGGTAGTAATCTTCGTCATCCGCCCTATTTCCCAGGTTCCGATAGAGCTGGTCATTCTCTATGGCATAGTCTGCAAACTTCTTTGGTTGCTGTTGTACTTTGGCCATCATACCGACCAACCATCTACACTGCGACTCCTGCTCTATAACTTGTTGAATCACGTCACAAGGCTGTCTAGACAAGGCGTCGGCCACGATGTTGAGTTTCCCTCGGCGATAACGAACGTCATATTGAAACTGTTGGAGCTCTAGCGCCCAACGAGCAACCCTACCCGAGGGGCTCTCGATCGAGTTCAGCCACCGGAGTGCCATATGGTCGGTCACCACCTCGAAACCTGATAGCCCATATAATTGCGAGGCACTCTTTCTCGGTAGTGCTATAGTTCTCCTCCGCCTTTAACAGACGGCGACTGGGTAGGCGATAAACTTTTCTTGCCCCTCTACTTCCTGGGTAAGCACCGCTCCCAGGCCAACGTCGCTCGCATCGGTCTGCAGGACGTATTTTTCCGCGAAGTTAGGACATGCTAACACAGGTGCAGTGACGAGACTGTGCTTAAGTTGCTCTAAGGCCGTTTGCTGCTCACATCCCCATGTCCACTTCTTTCCCTTCTTCAGCAGTGAGGTCATCGGTTGCATGATTGTCGCTAAGTTAGGAACGAAACGGCGGTACCGTGATGCCATACCAAGGTATTGGCGGAGTTCTTTTATATTGGTGGGTGCCTTGAGCTCCTTGATGGCCGCGACCTTGCCCGGGTCCGTCTGAATACCGTCCCGACTCACCACATGTCCCAGGTAGACCAACTTTTGTTTGAAAAGGAACACTTTTTCTTGTTGACCTTAAGGTTCGCCTCCCTTCGTCGTCGGAAAACTTCTTTGAGATTGGCTAAGTGTTGCTCTTCGGTTTTTCCGACGACTATTATGTCATCGAGATATGCGAATGCATGAGGCTCCATATCCGCTTCTAAGACGCTATACAATGCCCTTTGGAAAGTGGCGCTAGCCGAATGCAAGCCGAAAAGCATCACACTCCACTAGAAGAGCCTCCTCCCGGGTACCGTAAAAGCAGTACATTCTCGACTAAACGTAGGTCGTCGACTGGGTTGTAGTTTTTCGGGTGTAGGGGCTTGAGGATAGCCAAAGAGAGGGTGTCTACGCCCGTGCTGGCGGTCTCATGGATCGACTTAGGTGGCCCCTTGGCAAAGAGTGCCTCCAATTCTGCTAGACGCGCCCAAGCTTTATGTGGTAACGTTCCCGTGCTTACTAGGTTAGAGAAATTTTTCCGGGCATCCTCAACGCGGCTTCCAGCTTCAAAGCCGAACTCGGAAGCCCA
Source organism: Lordiphosa collinella (assembly GCA_018904265.1). Lineage (NCBI taxonomy): Eukaryota > Metazoa > Arthropoda > Insecta > Diptera > Drosophilidae > Lordiphosa > Lordiphosa collinella. Next base: position 73,335 of record JAEIFV010000261.1, read on the forward strand.
TGTTGCAAGCTCCTCCTTGCGTCGTGAGTAAATCCAACGCACCTCCTCCCTGGGGTTCTTAGTAATGATCCCCTCTTCGTACTCACCAGTACTGTTGCTAGTCATATTCGCCGTTCCCGTAGCTGTCGTACCTGGATCAGGACTTTCCTTTCTCTCGTGCTTATTCTTCTCGTTTTACGGCTCGGCGAATTCACTTTAACACGTATGCTCGCACGTAGAGAAAAAAGGTGTCCTACGTTTTATTTTCTTCTCTTTTTAATCGCAATGGACGCGCTAGGGGAACTCGGCTTCTACTCTAGCACCGTTCCCAGAATTTAAATGGGTCTTTAGGCAACCTTGGTCCCCCTTGGCCAGTATAGTTCTCGTTTCACGACAACGGGGGATGAGACCATGTCGCCAAAGCGTCGGGGTACCGCCGCCGGTTGGGGGGGGGGCCGGGTCCGGCCTCTTCCCGACCGGGTGAGGAGGGCGAAGGAATGGAACCACGGGAGAGGAAAGGAAAAACCACAACTTGACCGCCTCAATCACGGCCACGGGATGGAACCACGTATGCCGTAAGACGAGAAGTGCGGAAGAGAACGTCTCGAGTGAGCGGGAAAAAACCACACCCACTATGAAAGAGAGACTAAGGGAAAAGAGAGAGAAAGGGACTTAGGCACGGCCGGCGGGATGCAACCACGTCAAAATGCCTCGCGGTGGCGTGGTTGCATCCCGCCGGCCGTGCCGGACACCAGTGGAGCGACACTTATTTATTTTATTCACTTAGTGTTTATTTTTATTTATTTCTTCCACTTGTTTTCGTTCATAAAAATGTTTCATTTGTTTACCCTGCTGCACCGATATGTTTTGCGTTCTTTCTTTTCCAAACCTTAACCTATTATTTTTCCTAGCGTCACTCATGTTAAATATTACTTTACTCGTATCCGTGCACGTCCGATGACTTTTAACGCCGCCAAGCAAGAGAGAGAGGCTCACCTCTGGCCACTGCCTTATTTAGCCCCTTTTCCCAACATAGGGATTATTTTGCCCCTTCTGTGGCGTCTTGGGGATTTTGCTACCGGACCAAAGCTGGTTGCTGGCGTTGAGTAATTTCTGAATATGACCAGCCATGATCCTAAGCCGGCCGTTAGAATTTAATGTTTGAAAAATATATTTATGTGCTCCTTGCACTTTAACAAAAGCGTATAACAATCAAACTAAATCTACTAATTAAATTTAATGTGAAGCATTGGTCTTGGCCACTACTTCACAATATTGTTAGTTGCCAAATCAGTTTACCGATTGGGATTTAGTTAAAAATAAAATGGGATAGAGATTGGGATATTTTTTATACCCTTGCAGAGGGTATTATAAAATTGTCCGGATGTTTGTAACGCATAGAAGGAAGCATCTCCGACCACATAAAGTATATATATTCTTGATCAGCACGACGAGCTGAGTTGATTTAGCCTTGTCCGTCTGTCCGTCTGTTTCTATGCTATCTCCTCCGTCAGTTTTAAAGCTATTCTCACCAAACTTTGCACAAAGTCTTTTGGTACAAATACGCTGCACATTTGTCGGAACCGGCCGGATCGGATGACTATAGCATATAGCTGCCATAGGAACGATCGGTTGAAAAACTAGTTTTAGTGAGAAAAACTTTTTTGTTTTTAATGGAAACGCCTCTAAAGTCCGTATTTCTTAGTTTACTATCCCTTCTCATGATTTCACTAAGTTTGGTCGAAATCGGATGACTATAGCATATAGCTGCCATAGGAACGATCGGTCGAAAAACTAGTTCTAGTGAGAAAAACTTTTTTGTTTTTAATGAAAACGTCCTTATCATTGGCATACACTTAATCTATATACTTTTACACAATTCTACAAAGATTGGTTGAAATCGGATGACTATAGCATATAGCTCCCATAGGAACGATCGGTCGAAAAACTAGTTCTAGTGAGAAAAACTTTTTTGTTTATAATGAAAACGTCCTTATCATTGGCATACACTTAATCTATATACTTTTACACAATTCTACAAAGATTGGTTGAAATCGGATGACTATAGCATATAGCTCCCATAGGAACGATCGGTCGAAAAACTAGTTCTAGTGAGAAAAACTTTTTTGTTTATAATGAAAACGTCCTTATCATTGGCATACACTTATTTTATATACTTTTACACAGTTCTACAAAGATTGGTCGAAATCGGATGACTATAGCATATAGCTCCCATAGGAACGATCGGTCGAAGAACTAGTTCTAGTGAGAAAAACTTTTTTGTTTATAATGAAAACGTCCTTATCATTGGCATTCACTTAATCTATATACTTTTTCACAATTCTACAAAGATTGGTTGAAATCGGATGACTATAGCATATAGCTGCCATAGGAACGATCGGTCGAAAAACTAGTTCTAGTGAGAAAAACTTTTTTGTTTTTATTGAAAACGTCCTTATCATTGGCATACACTTATTTTATATACTTTTACACAATTCTACAAAGATTGGTCGAAATCGGATGACTATAGCATATAGCTCCCATAGGAACGATCGGTCGAAAAACTAGTTCTAGTGAGAAAAACTTTTTTGTTTATAATGAAAACGTCCTTATCATTGGCATACACTTATTTTATTTACTTTGGACACATTTCTACAAAGTTTTATCAAAATCGGATGACTATAGCATATAGCTGCAGTATGAATGATCGGTCGAAAAAGAAGTTGAAGTGAGAAAAACTTTTTGTCTTAAATGACATCGCCTCCAAATTTCGCAATTAACAGTGTATTATGCTTTTCCATGATTTCATCAAGTTTAATAGAAACCAGACATCTTTATAGTATAGAAAAACTTTTTTGTTATCAATGAAAGCTGCAAAGGGTATACAAAACTTCGGCCGAGCCGAAGTTAACTGACCCCTACCCTTTTTTTTTCTTATTAATAAAAAAAAAATTACAACTTAAAATTTCATTCATATTCTGATTTATATGAGTAATGTTTTTTCATGTGTGCGCAACCTTACAACCCGGCGCACAGCAAATGAAAAAAGGATGAACAGAAGCAGAAGAAACAAAAATGCTTGTGCAAAGACAAACCCCAAGCGCTCGAGTCCAAAATGCCAATGCTTTCGTCTCCGAAAACTGTTAACGCCTCCATAGCCGCATGGTTTTTTCGGACTAAATTTAAGAGAGCGAATTCCACTCTGGGTATTTAGTTCTCTTTGCAAATAGAGAAAAAATAGCTAATGTCCGTTTGAAACTCGCATCTCTTAAGAAAAACGGATTTCGATTATTAGAGAATCTATCGTAATTCTCGTAGGTTCGGATACATACGAGAAATTGTCGGGTGGGTTATTGTATGGCTGATTGTGTGTTTGTATGTGTACGTGTGGTTGGACAAATTAATTTGTTGTCCAAATCGTTGTTATATTTGTGGAGGGGCAATGTGTATACAATTTGTATGCGGGAAGGTATGTGGATATATACTCGTATGTATGTATGTATGTAACAATTATGGTAGCCTTTTTAGGCAATGACTTGATTTTTTGGAAAAGTTACATACATATGTATATTATGGCGCGTTTATGGCGCCCCCTTATTCGCTAGATTATGGTGTACATTTACCGAAAAAAAAGAGAAAAAAGTTCAAAAAGTTATGTTTTAGTGGACGCGACGGGGCTCCAAAGTTGTTGATATAACTCATACGCAGTGCTGCCTTTCAATTTTATATATTTTTGTAGTTGGCGTTGATCTCTAACAAAATGTCTTCGTACTTTCAAAAGGTTACTCTGATTTAAACTAAAGTTAGCAAACCAAAAGGGACGAAACCAAAAAATATTAGAGGTGTTCATTAAGTGTTGTATCATTGTATATGTGCAACTTTGCAGCAGAGCTATCGTGAACACCCAATTGCACGATTTGAGTGTTGTAAGTCTTGTAAGTTAACGCAATCAGCTGTTCGCTATCGTTATCGCTGAGTTTGTTATTGTGAGTGTAGTTTGAGTTGTTGCTAAAAGTATAAATGGAATGCATTATGTGGTAATCTAAGTACATTAGGTAATATTTATTGCAGGTGTAGCTGACCATGTTGTGGCCGCTTCTGAATTTGACGAAATTATGGATGATTTTGTTGATGATGCAATTTGCATTTATGCGAGCCGCAGAGGCGACATAACAAATGTGCCAAAGTCCGTTAGTTGGCGGGATGTTTTGATTTAGCACATAAAGCACTAAATTACACCAAAAAATAGGGGTAAGTTAACTTCGGCTCGGCCGAAGTTTTGTATACCCTTGCAGCTTTCATTGATAACAAAAAAGTTTTTCTAAGACTACTTTTTGGACATTACTTTTCTATGGGATCTATACTATAAAGATGTCTGGTTTCTATTAAACTTGATGAAATCATGGAAAAGCATAATACACTGTTAATTGCGAAATTTGGAGGCGATGTCATTTAAGACAAAAGTTTTTCTCACTTCAACTTCTTTTTCGACCGATCATTCATACTGCTGCTATATGCTATAGTCATCCGATTTTGATAAAACTTTGTAGAAATGTGTCCAAAGTAAATAAAATAAGTGTATGCCAATGATAAGGACGTTTTCAATAAAAACAAAAAAGTTTTTCTCACTAGAACTAGTTTTTCGACCGATCGTTCCTATGGCAGCTATATGCTATAGTCATCCGATTTCAACCAATCTTTGTAGAATTGTGAAAAAGTATATAGATTAAGTGAATGCCAATGATAAGGACGTAAGTAAGTAGTAAGTAATCTTTATTTCATTTTTCATGCGTAAATCTTTTGTACATTTTCTTTTTTGTGCGTTTAAAGAAACAAAGGCTTGGCGCAAAGCCGTCTGCCTATTTAATAAGTAAAATTCTAACAATATTAATTAATTTTTAAAATATAATTTATAAACTATATAAAGTTAAGGTACTTTGTTGGGGTTGCTATTGTGGAGTTTTCTTAGGGTAACTCCACCCACCTTCCCCGCTCGTCGCGAGATAGTGGATCTTCCGCCCAGAAGAAAATCCAACAGCGCCCCTCTATTTAAAAGTCTCCGCTCAATATGCTGGTTCTATCTGTAGCCTCCTTGATAAATGGTAATTTGTTCCAGTCCATACCATTGAGGAGTTCAGTTGGATCTCAACTTCATTGTAAGTGCTGGTTTGTCCCATGCTCCCTAAAGGTCGGGCATGTTGCGCAGAAATGGATGACATCTTCCCGTTCACCAAGGTTACAAAGGCTGCATATTTCAGAATGGGTTATGGCTGTATGGGGTACTGTACTGTAGTATTATATTTATTTTCAATAATTGCTTGGCAATTGTATTTTTTTAAAAATCCTCTGTTACAATTTTGAGTCTATATTTAAGGGCAGCAGAGAGACGTTTTCATTATAAACAAAAAAGTTTTTCTCACTAGAACTAGTTCTTCGACCGATCGATTTCGACCAATCTTTGTAGAACTGTGTAAAAGTATATAAAATAAGTGTATGCCAATGATAAGGACGTTTTCATTATAAACAAAAAAGTTTTTCTCACTAGAACTAGTTTTTCGACAGATCGTTCCTATGGCAGCTATATGCTATAGTCATCCGATTTCAACCAATCTTTGCAGAATTGTGTAAAAGTATATAGATTAAGTGTATGCCAATGATAAGGACGTTTTCATTAAAAACAAAAAAGTTTTTCTCACTAGAACTAGTTTTTCGACCGATCGTTCCTATGGCAGCTATATGCTATAGACATCCGATTTCGACCAAACTTAGTGAAATCATGAGAAGGGATAGTAAACTAAGAAATACGGACTTTAGAGGCGTTTCCATTAAAAACAAAAAAGTTTTTCTCACTAAAACTAGTTTTTCAACCGATCGTTCCTATGGCAGCTATATGCTATAGTCATCCGATCCGGCCGGTTCCGACAAATGTGCAGCGTATTTGTACCAAAAGACTTTGTGCAAAGTTTGGTGAGAATAGCTTTAAAACTGACGGAGGAGATAGCATAGAAACAGACGGACAGACGGACAAGGCTAAATCAACTCAGCTCGTCGTGCTGATCAAGAATATATATACTTTATGTGGTCGGAGATGCTTCCTTCTATGCGTTACAAACATCCGGACAATTTTATAATACCCTCTGCAAGGGTATAAAAATACCAGAAAATGTTGCAACACTTGTCACGCTTTTATTGTTGTCTAACACTAATATTGATTTGCACTTGCAACGATTTTTGTAGTCATGGGTCGGGGTCTAGCATAAAGTGCAAACTTGACTCAGTACAAATTGTTTTTGGAGCGGCTTGCACAATGGTCAATGTGCAATGATACAACACTAAATGAACACCCCAATTGATTTATACTAAAAATGTTGGTGGAATAAACTTACTCTTAAAGGGGAATAAAGGAAATAATCAAACAATCATCGTGGCACTGCGGATGTATTTAAAGGTGGTATAAAACATGTTACACAAATTTTTTCATAAAAAAATTTTACAAATTGGACTTATGGAGTATGTGCCACAGCGTCTCGATGTTTGAGTTTCCCGGCTATAGGCAGGCTAGAGCTCGTAATTCGTGTCTGAAATCAAAACACAAAAAATATTTGTTTTTATCAGGGATTAATACCGAAACGATTATCGGTTCCGGTACAGGTACCGGTACGACCCGAAATTATTGAAACTATTATTGTTTCGGTTAAAGGGTTTATTTTGGTTTTTAATATATTTTGGTTTTCGATTCGGCACGCAGTTGTTAGTTTCGGTATACCGGTACGTACATTTTAAGTACATTTATTTGAAATATTGTAGAAGAAATATCTAAATCTAAGTTCAAATCATTTTATTCCTTTGTAATATAAAGAAACAATATTGAACATAAAACTTTCAGTCGTTTTACATTTAAAGTAAAATTATAATCGATACATTTCGAATTATTTTTTTTTAAATCTCTTACAATTCTGTTAACTTGGTGGAGGACTCTAACCACTACTTTTGAATGTTTTCTTGTTTTCGGATATGCTTATGTGCAAGAAAAATGATAATGTAATTCAGTACACAAAACAATTTGTTTTTATCACCAAATTTCTTTTCTTGCATCTTCGCTGGCGATTTCAGATAAGCTTGTATTAAAACATTCATCACTAAGCAGATTGAACAGCAACCTACGAAATTTGACCATATATATTTGTCAAAAGAGTAATACAAGATTTTTTTTGCTTAGGACTTAGCATTACGTTATACAGTGGGTCCAAAAATATGTCACAAAGAAAAGTATTGTTCTCAAAATAAAATTTCTCACGCTTCTCTATTTTTTGAACGAGCGATTTAGCTAGAGGGGTCGTATTTTTGGATATTTACAGTTTGCAGTGTATCCAAACCACCTAAAACTAGATTTTCGTCTTGAAATTGAGTTGTCGTCACCTCAGCTGGTTCTAGTATGCGTACTATTTCGCGAAGTGAGTCGCACACTTTCCGATGTAGAAGAATGTCGTTATCTGCGTCCGCAAAATTTAAGAAATGTTGAAGATGTCTTCTGCCAGACGTTTTACGCCTTCTTAGAAATGTGACAAGAAAATTTGACACCGTGTAAAGGATTCTTCGTCGTGCTTCAAACAGCTGACAAAAACTACGATGCTCTGCAAAGGTAAAAAAACCGAAACAGTACCGGTACCAACTTTTCGTTTTTGTTCCGGTTCTATCGGTTCCAATAATAACGGTAAACGGTATTCGGTTCACAAAAAAAAAATTTATATCGGTTCCGGTTCCGGTACGCGATGACATCAAAATTAAATACTGTTTTAAACAAAAAGTGGTAATTCTCAGGAAAGTTCAAATGGAAGAGAATTTAATACTGAAGGGATTAAGCATTGATTCATATTTTTTGCATATTTTTTTTGTGAATCGTGTCCATAAGAAAGAAAAAAACGCAAAAAAGTAAAGTGGAGAAAAACAGTTTAAAGTTTTCAATGTGAATATTACATGTTATTTGTTCTTCTTCTTCTTCTTCTTTGACCATCACAACCGTTTTACGGTCTCGGCCGCTGCTACTAATTCCCGCCACTCGCCTCTGTCCTGAGCGACATTCCACCAGAATGGCACTCCCAGCTTCGCAATGTCTCCCTGCACCTGGTCGCGCCATCTCCGCTTCGGTCGACCCGGCGCGCCGGAGGAATGCCTCCCAACTCTATCGCATACCGATTGTACACACGCTTTGCTGGGGCGTTATCATCCATACGGGTAACATGTCCTATCCAGCGCAGCCGCTGTTGTTTTATGCGCTTGTCTAGGTCAGTGTCCCCATAGAGCTCATACAGTTCGCGATTCATTCGGATGCGAAATTCGCCGCCAACGTTTAGAGGTCCATAAATCCTCCGAAGAACTTTTCTCTCGAACACGCCAATTGCCGCCTCATCCGTTGATGACATTGTCCATGCTTCTGCGCCGTTTAGCAGGACTGGGGTGATAAGCGACTTGTATAGCGCAATTTTTGTTTTCCGAGAGAGGGCTCTGCTCTTGAACTCCTTATTGAGCCCGTAATAGCATCGGTTTGCAAGAGTAATTCTTCTTCGGATTTCCAGACTGGTGTTGTTGTCGCTGGTTATCGTCGTTACGAGGTAAACTGTATTAGTTCTTAGTCTATTGAAGAGCCGTCATTTTAAAAGATTAAAGGGTTTCCCTTACTTGAGGTCATATTACCGTTTGCTTGAGGAACTGCTTGGGTCTTTAATTTGTATATAAATATTGTGGCCAAGTGCTACAATGTGTTTGTATAAATGCATAACACTGGGATTCAATATGTGAGCAACCTACTTCTCCCTCCTTTAGAAAAATAACGTAATTTTTTTTTTTGTGATTATTATGAAATAAAAATTTTTAACCTATCTTTTATGTACTGTTTCTTATATTTATTATTTGATATTATTATATTTTCATTTTTTTCTATGCTTTCTACCTTATAGGGTCCAGTATATTTAAAATCTAGCTTATGTCCTGTTTCATTTTTCAATAGAACCTGATCTACTATTTTTAACTCAAAATTCAAAGTATGTTTGACGTAGTTAATTTTTTGTTTTTGCCTTTGGGATTCTAACATTAATCTGTTCTAGTCTGAATTTAGATTCTTAAGCATAGACTTCTATATTATATAGTGGTTTTATCTTATCTATACTATTAAAATGTTTAGGCAAATTTGAAGTTTTTACCAAGAACTAACTCATATGGACAATAGTCATGTGCCATAGAAGGGGTTGTGTTAAAACAATATACGAAATATTGGAGCCACACATCCCAACCTTTTTTGTCAACTGAGATGTATGATCGGATGAACTCATTAAGTGTTCTGTGGCTTCGTTCCACGGTACCTACAGTCTGGTGATGATGTGCGGTAGAAGTTACGTTTTTGATATTCAAATTTTTGCATAAATCTTGTATTATTGAATTTTTTATATTCTGTTCCCATGTCCGTAATAAACGTCTTCATTGGACCGTACTTTAGAATAAAATCTTCGAATATAGCTTTTGCTACTGTACTTGCACTTTTGTTTTTAATTGGTTTTGCCACAAGGTATTTTGTTAAATCGCAGACTAAGGTTACTGCATATTCATATTCTTGTTTAGATTTAGGTAGTGGACCGATCGTATCCACAATTACCCTGTCGAAAGCCATTTGTGGCGTTTCAGTTATATTTAATGGGGTCTTTGTGTGTTTAGTCGTTTTTGACTTTTGGCATTTGGAGCATCTTCTTATTTAATTTGACATATCTCGGGTCATGTTTTTCCAATAATAATGCCTTATTATTTTTGCTAATGTTCTAGCTATGCCTGTATGACCTCCTTGTATTGGATCGTCATGGAATGTAAACAGTATTGCTTCTTTCTCTTTTTCATTATTTGATAATAGGGTCACCGGCTTGAGTAGCGCTACTCTTAGAGATTGTAATATTTTATTGCCCATTATTTTGAAAGATTCTATTGATATGGAGTCAAAGATCTTTTCGCTCGGTGCCGGCTTCTTTTTCAAGGCTTTGAAAGAACTGACCTAATCGAGATTTCCATTGGTGTACATATCGCTAACATCAATTCCCATGCTTTAGTAAGCATATTGAATCCGTTAATCGCAAGGTCACTACTTTTCGTACCTCATCATTTACAATGACTTCGTATACGTTGGGCTGAGAAGCTTCATTTAGAGTTTGCTTATGCAAATCTACTTTTCGTTTTTCTTTTCCTGCGCAGGAATTTTTCTGTTTACTTTGGTTTCTGCTAGTGACTTTCAGAATTTTATTGTTTGTTTGGATATTTTTTAAGTCCATGATAGTTATTCTTGATAGCGCATCGGCTACATAATTATCTTTACCCTTTAGATATTCTACTGTAAAATTATATTCCTCTAATTCAAGTCTCATGCGTGTTAGTTTGGAACTGGGGTTTACCATTGAAAATAGGTAAGTAAGTGCTCTGTGATCTGTTTTGACAGTAAAGTGTCTACCATAAATATATGGCCTGAAATGTGTTATTGCCCAGTGAGTAGCTGTTAGTTCTTGTTCTGTTGTACTTTTGTTGCTTTCGCCTTTTGTAAATGATCTGGATGCGTATGCAACTGGAAGCTGTCCATTTTTGCTTTGAGTTAGGACTGCTCCACAAGCTTGCTTACTAGCATCTGTAATTATGCAAAATTCTTTGCTGAAATACGGATATTGCAAAAGAGTTGGTTTCATTAGTGCCGTTTTAGATGTTCGAAGTCTTTTTGGCATTCAGTTGTCCATTCGAATTTTACATCTTTCTTACATAATCTTGTTATGTGACGGGAATAGTCGGCAAAATTTTTTATAAGCCTTCTGTAATAATTACAAAATGCAAAAATCTTCTAGCGCTGTCCGCATCATGTGGGACTGGATAATTTTGAATGACGTTGTATTTTTTGTCGTCGGGCAAGATTCCTTTGTCTGTGCATTTATGCCCTCGAAAGTGACTTCATGCATAAAAAATGAACATTTTTCGGGATGTAACTTTAGGTTATGTTGCCTACATTTCTCAAAAACATCGGTTAAGTTTTTAAGCATATGTTTTTTCGAACAACCAATGACTATTTAGTCATCCATATAAAAGAAATGCTTGCGAAGGCTCAAGTCCAGAGAAAGCTATAGTCTTCATTCTCTGTAAGGAATTTGGCGCTATTTTTAAGCCGAATGGTAATCGCGTGAAGCGATATGAACCATTGCTTGTTGAAAAGGATGTTATATCTCGTGAACTTTTTTCGAGTTCAATTTGATGAAAACCTGACATTAAATCAAGACATGAAATGTATTTTGCTCTACCTAGTTGATCTAAAATATCATCAATTCTAGGGAGAGGAAATTTATCAGACAACAGTTTTTTGTTAATTTGACGATAGTCAATTACTAATCGCCATTTTTTCTTTTCGGAATCTGGAAGTTACTTTTTTGGTACCAATAAAAGTGGGCTATTAAAGGCTGACACTGATGGATCGATTATGTTGTCATTTATTAATTTTTGGACTTGTTTTTGGACTTCGTCTTTTTGACTATGAGGACTTCTATAATTTTATATGTTTATTGGTTCATCATCCTTCAATCTCAGTTTTGTTTATAGAAATTGTTTGTAGTTATCGATTCGGTTTCTAGTCCAAATACATCGCTATATTGGTTGTGAGTTGTGTATGAAATTGTGGAGGGAAATTTTTCGAAAGTTGTGTTAATACGGATTTTTCTCTGTTTCTTAAGTCTGTTTCAACTACATCGTAGTTTGAAAGAAGTTCATACTTTAAATTGTTTATGCTGACTACTTAATCCGTATTTGTTGTTTTTGTTTTCTGTCATTGTAGTTGTTGTATTAATTTAAAAGTTATTACGGGTTATAAAATCAGCAGGTTACAGTTACAATCATTAGGGGGTAAGCAGACTAACATAATATCTCCTCTACACTCTAAAACAGGAACAAAAACACATAGTTAAAAATTGGCGACGCCTGCGCCTTGCCTCCTACTACTTGATCCTCTCCTCTCTCCTTCACTTGGCCAGCTTGCCCATGGTGGTCATCAATTTGTGCTTATCCGTCCCGAAAAGCTGCTCCACACGACGCGAGCCCCTGATGACATAAATGTGGGCATGCTGCGCCCCTGTACCTATCCACCAGCTCCCTCGAATTTGTCCACATTAATCTTCATAATCACCGCCTTGGAGGCATACTGGACGCGCCAGTGTCTTGACCGTCTTCTCCATATCTTTGCAGGGGCCAAATCAGGTGGTATAGAAGTCCAGCACCACCAGTTTATTTTCAGCTCCTCCATCCGTTTGTGGAAATCACCAAGCCGCGTATGGCCGTCACGTTGGATTTACGGAAAAAAAAGATTGGATTTTTGTTAAATGAAGGGGACGCGTCGCGTCGACTTTAGCTTTTTTACCTTGGCCTCTTTTGTGCGTATAGTATTGAATTAGCGTTACTTCGTCATTTCCAGTACATTTCAGTAAGTACTTTGTAATGGCTTCGCCGATAGTGTAGAAATTTTGCCTCCAATTTTTTATTTATTTTATTTTTAATTTCATCGTTTTTTTTCATTTCTTTTTTATCATTCTAATGGCTTCTTTGGCATCTCTGGGCGGGATCTTAACCCTAGCCCGCAGCGCGTACATCACTACAAAAAAATAACCTTCACTAACACAAAACGGCAAAACAACAAAATCAAACAAAGTTCCCTAACGGACAAACAGCGCCATCTGACAGCAAGCGTGGTGACCCGGTTTTGGTGGTTTTACCGGCAACGCTCCCGCCCCTCCTGCAGCATTTTCAAAAATTTTAACGCTGCCCTAACACAGAAGCATCGCGGTCGGCTTACTCCAGGCTGATGTTTTCCTCCTTCTCCCCCCTCATAATGACTTACAGCGACATGTTCAACACGTTATAAAGACTTTAATTTTCATTGACACATAAAACTAACTCGTACATTTGGACTGATAGACTTTTAGCAATTTTGAATATTATTATATGATCATAATTTTTTTTTTCCAGTTCAATTTTGCCTTCCCATTTCCATATTCTACTATTAATTAATTTGTTTACTTTGTTTTTCTAGATTCCCATTTTGTCTGCACTAAACCCTAATGGAGCTCCAAGGGAAAGATTGGGACGGGATTAAAATAGATGTAAGAATATAAATATATGTATATGTTTGAATATAGGGCAGTTTAGGGAAAATTGTACCTTCACAAGGATATGTTTTTAAATAAATAGAATGTTTAAATAAATATAATAAATAATGAATAAATATAATAAATAATAAATAAATAATTAAGGTGTATGTGTATTTATAAAAGAAAATTTGTAGAAGTTCGAACTATGTGTTTAGATGTGTTTGTGTGTGTGATCGCACTTCAGTTTGAGTAGCCGATTCTTCTACCATGCATGTAGATGATGCGATGTAATGATGTAGATAATATGTCGATATGGCGTTTTGCTTATGCAGACTGTATGTATATATGTTGCTTTTAGTTGTTGCTGGCTGCTGATTGTGGCTGCCTAAGCAGGGCGAAAACTTTTTCGATTGGAACTGACTCACTCTATTTATCCTTCCTCCTTGCAGCGTCTCTTAGATGCAGGAACGGTGTGGCCTGGATGATGCCTCCTATAAGACCACGGGGAGGTGGGATCACTTGCTACCCAGGCAAAGCGGAAGGCGTGTGAAAAGCTCCCCCTCACTAGGATTCCCAAGGATGAACTGGCTTCCCAGGTCCGCGTAAGGATATTGAGTGGAAACTTTGGGCCCAAAAGATTTGAATAAAAACAAATTTTTTATATATTCACCTTTCTTTTTGTGAACTCACGATTTGAAAATTATTCGTGGAATAGTTTTTATTGTATTTAAAAATTTTAACTGGTCACCGCTGCCTGCGCCTGGTCAATTTAGCGAACCAACTGTCCCTTGGCAACCGAAATTGTCCCCCTATATGCCTTCGTCCCGATTTCAATTTGGCCCTGACCTACATCAGTAAATGCAGAAGTCATTGACCTATTCCAAGGTCTGTCATTCCACACTCCTAGGTGGGAGGAGGACATCAACATTCTGCCGACTTCCTCCCTGCTAATTAGCCTTTACTTCCTATAACCCTCGAGTGGGAGCAAGATGCCAAATATTAAGTCCGCCTCTCTCACTAAATAGCCGCCCCCCCGAATAGGCCATCAAATTCAAATCCTAACTTGAGCCATGGATGGCGCCACTGTTTGAGTCGGTTGCGCGCGCGCATCTCCTTATATTCGAATATCGATATACCATTCATGTTTGGCGTATCGGAGATGCTATCGCACTACAATGCAACACCAACACGAAAAACACGAGGAGACGAACAACAAAGCCGAGGGATTTTTCGTGAGCATTTTAAATCCTGGACATTAAGGCCGGTGTCATCAACTGCAGGAATTTAAGACGCGCCCCAACGTGGGACACCCCACATCAAACATAAGATCCGGACTGACGCCATGGAAAACCTTCCATCACGGGACGTACATACCTACATACAACCAACTTGCATAGTTCGCGATACTTTGTATTGTTCTTTATTTGTCTTTTCCAGGAGCAGACCTATGAAGCATGGATTACGGCGATGTGCCGCTACTGGAGTATCCAATCATGTGCTTGAGTATGTTTTGCTGCTGGTTTTTCTCATGGCAAGGTGCTCACCAGGATCAGTTACCCTCATTCCCTCAAACTTCCAAGAGTTGAGTCATCCGTCGAGTGAATAAAAGGTCTCCGAGCCCATGGTGCTGACACTGCGGAAGCTGTTTCGGAATCATTGGCATGGCATGTATTGTGGAGGCTGCTGGAGCGATGAGGAGTAGGACCGATCCTGCTGCCGTCTGCTACTGCTGTTGAACATTGAGCTGTTGTTGCTGCTGGTATAAGTTCAATCGATGCTCGGCCTGGGTTCGCCCAATCCTAGTTATGTGATGCAGTTGCTCACCTTGGCCACCATCACAAACTTTTGGCAATCCAAAACTTGCTCTCTTCGGTGTACGCCAGAGGGAGTCCGAGAAAGACCACCACCGGCTTCCCGCGATCAAACACAGCTCGCACAAAGGACAAAGGACAGAGTATGCTTCCATCGGCGGCCTGCTTCTCGCCAATGAGCCGCTGATGTTCCTGATTCACTTGACCGCAAATCATCTCGTCTGGTAAATAATACGATCTGACGTCCTGGTCGAACTTCTCCTTGCCTGGGACTGTGCGCTGGTTTCCCTCTTGCTTCATCCATGATTCCGCGAAACATTGTATTTCCTCCTGGTCCACACTTTGTATGGAACAGAACTCGGACGCCGAGTCAATTGGTACTTCCGAGCACTGAAAAACTGTACTTTTTTGGCTCTCCGTTGCCTGATGGGTTACTTCTGAAAACGACTCCTCCAGGTCATCCAGGTTACTCCGGTCATCCGGATCCGCCAAGACGGAGTGCGGTGATTGGAAATCAATCGGCCTGACGACATCGTTCACAAGCTTTAAGAAATCGATAAAGCCCATCCGGATCGCATACCGCAAGGAGTCTTTCAGGTCGAGCTGCCGCGATTTCCTGTAGGTTTCATATGCCTGGGCAATGGCGGCATTAATGGCCGAAACCTCTACCGATCCGTAGGACACAGGATGGCGCTCTCCCTTTTGGCTTTGTTGCTCAACACCCTGTCTAAGTGCTTGCCCTGCAATTGCCCACACCTGAGAGTCTTCCTGAGACATGGCTAAGTATTTACTTAAATTAATAAATAAATAGGAAAATAATCAACACTCTAATAAATAACAAAATATTTAAATAAATAACAAAAAAAACCCCAAGGAAAAACATCAACATATCTAATAAACCTAATAAATAACCAAATTTTTTATAAATAAAACAAAAAAAATCTGCACTAGAAGATTACCAGCCTTTTAAATGCATACCAAAAAAATTTATAAATAGCAATCACTAAACTTCCCCAATAACAAATCTAAACTAAATAAATAATAAAAACCCTATACCAGAAAATTATTATCCCAACCCTATCCAGTAAATAACAAAATGTTTGGTAAATAACAAAACCAAAATCTTAATACTCAAAACTCACCTCAAAATTCGAACAAAATACACGATCCACTAAACTAATCAAAATTCGCAATATTTTCCAAACACTACCATTTAACATTCAGGGGGAGAAGGATTGCAAAGCCGGACCGAACCGTCGCTCCTATCTACGTTGTTTATCACCAACACTTCCGCAGATGACGCTACACTAACAAGTTCACTAACGAGGACATATAAAGAACAATCAGGACAAACTGCTAGAACACATCAACTGGTCCAATCATCAGCATGGACTGACGACCGCCAGACGAGGGCTCTAAACATCTATTCCAGATCGTCAATCCTCTCCATTTTTGTTTCCGATTGTCTATCCGAATGCTCTCAGCCATCGAGAGTGCATCGCATAGCGAGTTACGTTCCTCCCATGGGTCACTCTCATCCGACCAGAGCTAAATCGGACAAACAAGATGGACAAAAATAGGATATTAACTACATTACAAAACGTGAACTCAACAAGTAAATATTTAACCCACAAAAAAAATTTAATAAATTACCTAAACTAATATCACATATGTATTTTTTTATCACAGATCCTTATCACAGTTAATATCAGGAAAAGTGGTCGCGCGAATCATGGGCATTTTACTCTTGCCACATGATGACTTCGATCCACCCTCGTGAACCGGATGTGTGATACATATATGCCTGTGACATCTTCTCCTTGTGTTCCTCGCCACTGTTACCACCAGGCAAAGTGTTTGGTGCTAGCCATATGAACTTACGTCTGTCCAATGACGCCACCAATACACCCTCGTGACGAAAACACTTAACAGGAAAATCTGTCACCATCTTCGGGAAGCAATTAGCTCGCAATCATCTGCAGCTAAGTCTCCCATTGATGTTTTATCCCTCCCACTCTAATATTGACGAATCCTCACCAGGTCAAACACATCCCTGCGCAATTGTAGGCCAACCTTTGGGCTCCCTACAAGCCGCAGTTCTGCTCTGGCCCAGCCAGAAGAAGCACTCCAGCGAGGTCTTTTCTTTATAGTATTATTTATTTTTTTTCGAACGGTCTGTGTTAGCGCCTTAAACGGTCGCTAAACATCGTTTTAAATTGGGCGCCATATGTTACGGTACACGCTGCTTTCGGGCAGCTTTGGCATCTCTGGGCGGGATCTTGACCCTAGCCCGCAGCGCGTACATCACTACAAAAAATAACCTTCACTAACACAAAACGGCAAAACAACAAAATTCAAACAAAGTTCCCTAACGGACAAACAGCGCCATCTGACAGCAAGCGTGGTGACCCGGTTTTGGTGGTTTTACCGGCAACGCTCCCGCCCCTCCTGCAGCATTTTCAAAAATTTTAACGCTGCCCTAACACAGAAGCATCGCGGTCGGCTTACTCCAGGCTGATGTTTTCCTCCTTCTCCCCCCCCTCATAATGACTTACAGCGACATGTTCAACACGTTATAAAGACTTTAATTTTCATTGACACATAAAACTAACTCGTACATTTGGACTGATAGACTTTTAGCAATTTTGAATATTATTATATGATCATAATTTTTTTTTCCAGTTCAATTTTGCCTTCCCATTTCCATATTCTACTATTAATTAATTTGTTTACTTTGTTTTTCTAGATTCCCATTTTGTCTGCACTAAACCCTAATGGAGCTCCAAGGGAAAGATTGGGACGGGATTAAAATAGATGTAAGAATATAAATATATGTATATGTTTAAATATAGGGCAGTTTAGGGAAAATTGTACCTTCACAAGGATATGTTTTTTAAATAAATAGAATGTTTAAATAAATATAATAAATAAATAAATAATTAAGGTGTATGTGTATTTATAAAAGAAAATTTGTAGAAGTTCGAACTATGTGTTTAGATGTGTTTGTGTGTGTGATCGCACTTCAGTTTGAGTAGCCGATTCTTCTACCATGCATGTAGATGATGCGATGTAATGATGTAGATAATATGTCGATATGGCGTTTTGCTTATGCAGACTGTATGTATATATGTTGCTTTTAGTTGTTGCTGGCTGCTGATTGTGGCTGCCTAAGCAGGGCGAAAACTTTTTCGATTGGAACTGACTCACTCTATTTATCCTTCCTCCATGCAGCGTCTCTTGGATGCAGGAACGGTGTGGCCTGGATGATGCCTCTAGGAAGACCACGGGGAGGTGGGATCACTTGTTACCGGGCAAAGCGGAAGGCGTGTGGAAAGCTCCCCCCTCACTAGGATTCCCCAAGGATGAACTGGCTTCCCAGGTCCGCGTAAGGATATTGAGTGGATACTTTGGGCCCAAAACTTTGCATAAAAATTCAAATTTTTATATATTTTCACCACTTTTTCTTTTTTTTTTTTGTGAACTCACGATTTGAAAAAAACAAAATTATATATATATATGTAACGTGCACGGAGTGAATAGTTTTTATTGAATTTGAAAATTTTAACTGGTCACCGCTGCCTGCGCCTGGTCAATTTAGCGAACCAACTGTCCCTTGGCAACCGAAATTGTCCCCCTATATGCCTTCGTTCCGATTTCAATTTGGCCCTGACCTACATCAGTAAATGCAGAAGTCATTGACCTATTTCAAGGTCTGTCATTCCACACTCCTAGGTGGGAGGAGGACATCAACATTCTGCCGACTTCCTAGTATGTTCACATATCGAATGCACACTGTACCCAGTTATGCATTCATATTATTCCAAACACATTGTAGCAATTGGCCACAATATTTATATACAAATCCAAGTCCCAAGCAGTTCCTCAAGTATACGGTAATATGACCCTTCCTTGAGTGCAATGGGACTGGACGGTGCTGAGTCGGCATATTTGACACGCGCGACGGCTCTGTCACCATGTGAACATATACCTCTTCGCCCGCTTTAAACATACATACATTTATACATAAGCTCTGACCGCTCCTCTGCCGGCGTCACCGGCGGCGCAGCGAGCCATATGAAATATTGTAATAGAATTAAGAGGAAATTGACAAAACGGACTTGAGGCAACACATAAGTGTTGTCCAAGCCTAAATAAAAATACAAAAAGCAAATGAAAACGTTTTTATCTAGTACATGGCGACTCATATTATAATAATACCATTCCGTACTAATACATGGCGACCGTGACTGAGGTCTATTAAGACCTGGACCTGGGCAACAACAATGCAAACAATTGCATAGCAACAATTTCAACTACAATTGATGACATCATCAGAAACAACAACAGCAGCAGCAACATGATCTGCAATAGACAACAACAACAACAGCGGCAGCAACAAACATAAACGAGTACGTACAAAAGTGAAACCAAAATTAACGATTTGTCTATGTCTAGACAACAACAACCAGAGCCACATCGCTCTTCAAGATTCTGCTCCTATAGAGCAAAGGAGCAGCAGCCTGTGCGAACCAGCACCGGCCCCGCCTGAGCTCATAGGCTCAGGACAACAGCAGCAGCCTGTGCGAAGACCAGCACCGGCCCCGCCTGAGCTCATAGGCTCAGGACAACAGCAGCAGCCTGTGCGAAGACCAGCACCGGCCCCGCCTGAGCTCATAGGCCTAGGACAACAGCAGCAGCTGAAGGACGACACAACAACAGATGGACAACCCAAACATGCCTGTGCAGCCTGCACCGATCTCGCCCGGTGCGCCAAGCCGGACAACCAAAAATAAACCGACAGTGCTAAAAAGAGCACACAGCATTACCTTTTTCCTTTCTTATATATATCTTTGCACTGCGATGCAAATTAAAATTAACACAAATTGTACAGACCAGGCAGTTTCTAGCTGCGGGCTTTCATTTTTTTTTTACCTAGGTAGGGAATCTGTAAAAAAAAAGTTTTTGATGAATAGTAATTCAATAAGTAAATCAGTTGAAAACCTCGAGACCTCAGAATATGAACCTAAGAATATAGTTAGTATATCATTCCCAAAAATGGGCTTAATCGATACTAAAACAGTGGACTCCACTGCAAATGTTATTAACAAAATCGAATCAACAAATACTGATTCACGTTTGACAAATATATTGCTATTGAAAATTGTTATAATTTTGTGTGCGTATATCCTTTACAAAGCTTATCTCTTACACAATAAGTGTGTAACAAAAAGGGCCTTAAGCCAAGCTAACGATCTAGATCTAATTTAATAAACGCACAAACAATTGTCATAAAAATATATTCAAAATAAAAAAAACAAATATATATGTACACGAATGACGTGATTATCTAAGAGAAATAAAGTGATTTCGATAATCCGAAACAGAACAGAGCCACTTTCGATTTTGAATATGAATACATAAATAGGTACGGCCTACAATTTTCTCCACTAGCTTTTTCTCCACATAAATACACAAAATGCCTAAAACAGGAGAGAATAAGAAAAAAAAAGTAGAGGAGGACAAAGAAATTTTTTGAATAGAAAGATACAAAAATTTAACTGGCAGTTGTATTCTCCAGCCACAGCCCCAGTACCCTGGGAAGAAAACGTACAAATTAGACAGGAACTAGAAAACACATACAGGGAACTAGAAGCTTATAGAAAAAAAAGAAGATTTAGCCGAAGCCAGGAAATCAAAGTGCCCAGCAGATTGCAAGGGGCCTTTTGACAACCCAGGCTGTGAATATACTTGTTGCAGAAAATAAATAAAAAAAAAAATAATAATATTCTTTTCCTGTAGAGTAGTAGAGTATTACATGGCGTCCCCACTTATTCATTACACTCAAAAAGCAATAGTACTGTCTACTGTGAGAAATTGCCCAATGGTAGGACAAAATATCGTACTAAAAATAATGCAAAAATAAAACCAAAAAACAAAGCAATAACACCTTAGTATGGAATGGGAGCAACTAACTCTCCATATCCGAAATAAAAGAAACTTTTGATAGGTCTTACAAATGTGTAAGCCAGAATAGGGTAATACAGAAAGATACAATAAATAAACATGCGAAGATTCTTGTCGATTCTTTTAATGAGGCAAGAATAATAGTGCATGAAAATAGGAAAATAATAAATAAAACGAACTGGCCAAAAATATCAAAATTATTGATCAAGTTACGTTCCAATTTAATAACCGTCAAAGAAAGGTATAATTTAGATATATCGATACCAACAATCTTAAATACCCCTTTCACAATAGATCTTAGTGAAGAGCAAGAATCAGCAGAACAGGCTGAAATAGATTTAGCGGAAGATGAAGATTCCGAATCAAGCGAAGAAAGTGCTGATATAAAAGAAAAAGATCTACACGATCTGACAATACCTGCGGTAATAACATTACCGGAACAGGAAGAAGAAGAATTAGATTCAGATACAAGTCTAATAGACACAAAAGAAAACATAATGGCAGACTTAGCTGCCCAAAGGGCATACATAAAAGACATTTCGAATGCCATTCCAGAATTTAATGGACAAAAGTTACATCTTCAAAGATTCGTAACGGCTTTGAAGTTAATAAACTTAACAAAAGGCACATTCGAAGATCTAGCTGTTGAAGTCATAAAATCAAAAATAATAGGATCTACACTGTACAAGATGCAAAATGAAAAAACAATTGATGCAATTATAAAAAAATTGCAAGATACTATAGTTGGTGAAACATCCGACGTAGTAAAAGCAAAATTGGCCAAAACCACACAGAAGGGAAAAACTGCCGAAAAATTCACAACAGAAATTGACAATTTACGTAGGCTCTTGGAAGATTCGTATATTTGGAACAAGCTGGTAAATTTTTAGCACCAAAGCAATCAGCACATCAGATAAGGTCAAAATTTAAAATGGTGAAATAATTAAATTTTTGTATTAAATGAATAATAAATATTACAATGGATTTTATTATATATAGAAAATACTGAAATGACAGGCAAACAAAAGAGGGCCGGCCGGGGGTTATTACAACAACAGAGAAAATTATCGCGGAGAGGCAATGGGCCGCGTTATAAAATAATAATAACAATTATAATAATAATTATAACAATAATTATAACCACAACAACGGACATAACTACAACAACAATTACAGAGGAAACAATAGAGGAAGATACAGAGGAAGTTATAGAGGAAATAACCACCAAAATGGAGGTTATACCCATAATAACAACAACAATAATAATAGCAATAATGAAATTCCCAACAACCTTTAGATACTCAGCAGTAGGAAACACTAAAATTCACAACATCAATCTCGGCCTAAACACATTCGTTACTTTCTTAAATTAGCAACAGGAAAACAATTAGTCTTTTAATAGAACACAGGTGCAGAAATATCCATATTAAAAGAAAATGCCGTTGTTTTTCAATACATCCAAACTGATCAATAATCAATATACAGGGGAATAAGTCAAGAAGTTACCAAATCAAAAGGACTAACTTCTATCGAAATACAAACTTCTAAATATATAATTCCACATGATTTTCATATCGTAAATTTACAATTCGCTATTCCTTGTGATGGAATACTAGGAATCATTTCATTAAAAAACATAACTGTCAATTAGACTTCAATCCATAGAAGACTGGCTTATAATAAGACCAAATAATCTAAAATACCCAATTTATGTTCCAATAACATACAGTTCTGCCAACAACTCTATGGCTGCCAGCAGATCCCAAGTTGTCCGAAAAATTGGACTCACCTGAGTAGAAGACAGTGTATTAATTCCAAACCAGGAAATTCAGCACGGTATTTACATAGCAAATACAATATCAACAGTCAAAAAATACTTTCATAAGACTACTCAACACAACAAATACAGATCAAGTAGTCAGCATAAACAATTTAAAATATGAACCACTTTCAAACAGTTCAAGTAGTTGAAACAGACTTAAGAAACAGAGAAAAATCCGTATTAACACAACTTTCGAAAAACTTCCCTCCACAATTTCATACACAACTCCTGGGTTATGCACCCAATATAACGATATTCGGACTAGGAAACAGAATCGATAACTACAAACAATTTCTATAAACATAAACTGAGATTGAAGGATGATGAACCAATATACACAAAAAAATTATAGAAATCCTCATAGTCAAAAAGACGAAATCAAAAACAAGTCCAAAAATTAATAAATGACAAAATAGTCGAAGACCATCGCCAGCTTATAATAGCCCTCTTTTATTATACTACTAAAGTCACTTCCAGATTCCGAAAGAAAAAATGGCGATTAGTAATTGACTATCGTCAAATCAACAAAAAACTGTTGTCTGATAAATTTCCACTCCCTATAATTGATGATATTTTTAGATCAACTAGGTCGAGCAAAATACTTTTCATGCCTTGATTTAATGTCAGGTTTTATCAAATTGAACTCAAAAAAAGTTCACGAGATATAACATCCTTTTCAACAAACAATGGTTCATATCGCTTCACGAATTACCATTCAGCTTAAAAATAGCGCCAAATTCCTTTCAGAGAATGATGACTATATTTCTCTCTGGACTTGAGCTACTTCACCAAGCATTTCTTTATATGGATGATTTAAAAGTCACTGGTTGTTCCGAAAAACATATGCTTAAAAACTTAACCGATGTTTTTGAGAAATGTAAGACATAACCCTAAAGTTACATCCCGAAAAATGTTCATTTTTATGCATAAAAAGTCACTTTTCTAGGGCATAAATGCTGAACCTTGAGGAATCTTGCCCGACTCTTGCCCAAATCAGTAACATATTGATGCCATGCGCCAGTGATCAGGCAGTAGTCAATTGTTGAGGTAACCCAGGATCTGATGAATGTGAAGTTTCCCCCCTGCCTGCTTGTTCTACCATTTAAGACTGTCAAGTTAAAAGTCTCGCTCAGCTCTATTAATTTCTTGCCTTTCCAGTCAATGATCATGTCCTTAGCCGCTCTAACGACGTTGGCATATCTATTACATGAATCCCTCAGTTATCACTTGCTCTTTTTTTGCAATGCGTGCATTAAGAGTCGCCAATCATCATGATATCTGGCAGATCCGATTCTTGCATGCTATCAAACAACTTTTCATAGTCCGACTGCCAGTGATTGCAATTGAGGTAGGTGGGAGTGCACAGTAGCTTCCCGTTACAGGTAGCTTCAAGTATTGCTAAACTTGCTGCTTGGGTGAATCTGCATTTTAAATCTGCGTTAAGATCCTTGCAATTCCGTACAACGATCCACCGCTGGCCCTTCCCTACTTGATGTTCACACAGTTTGCTGGTTCATAGTGCAGTAAGTGAGTCTCAAAAATATGGCTCATATGTCTCAAGTGAATATTCAGTAAAAAGTTTCAAACAGGAAAACAAATCATGGGATTTTATGTAGGAGAGAAAGTGGGAAAATATAAAAGTAGACCTGCTATATTATACGATGCAGATTTTAAGGCTAGACTTAATAACAGTTTGAGTTTCAGAGTGATCGTTGCTCTGCAGTTGTTTTCCTTTAGGCTTTTCCGACGTTTTTGGCATCTTGAACTGGGACAAAAGTTCATTGTATGTGAAGTTGCCAGTTCCCAAACGTATGCCAAATAGCTCAAAGAGATCTGCTGCTGCTGGTTGGCCTTTACTTATTAGATTTTTGCTGCTGTCAAAATGCATCCATTTTCCATTTATATTGATGGCGTCGCTTTTCACAAACATTTATATGTGCTGCTTTTATATTTAATGAGTTGTCTCTTTAACTTGCAATAGGACAGCCTTATCGTCTGTTTTCTATGCAGAGATCCTTCTCTATGTAAATCGATGTTCCCAGCTTCTTCGTGTTTTTAAGCAGCTCCATGGCCATTTTCTCAGTTTCAATTCCACACATAAATTTACTTTATTATTCCTTTCGTAAGGTTGTGCTATTCTTAACCCTAGCAGTAACAACGTGCATTTTTGTGCTAAATAGGTTTCAAGATTGCCCTTCGACACACCTCCTTTTGCAGACCTATGACTAGAAGGCGCTTGGCTTTGGATTGCTCTACAAGTCGTCTTAACTCTTTTTATCCTGAAGCCTATCAGCCTTCATTTGGATGATTTCATCTCTGAGCTCCCGATTTTCCCTTTCCAAAGATTCAATTTTCTGCGTAACATAACAATTATAACAAATTATAAGTAACAATTATAATAATAATTATTATAACAACAACGGACATAAACTACAACAACAATTACAGAGGAAACAATAGAGGGAAACAAAAGAGGAATTAGAGAGGAAGTTATAGGGAAATAACCACCCAAAATGGAGGTTATACCCATAATAACAACAACAATAATAACAGCAATAATGTTAAGAGTAGCCCAAAACGCCCCTTGAGAAAACTCCCAACAACCTTTAGATACTCAGCAGAGGAAACTCTAAAATTCACACCATCAATCTCGGCCTAAACACTATCCGTTACTTTCATAAATGTAGCAACAGGAAAACAATTAGTCTTTTTAATAGACACAGGTGCAGAAATATCCATATTAAAGAAAATTCCGATGTTTTTCAATACATCCAAACTGATCATATAATCAATATACTGGGGAATGTTTAAGAAGTTACCAAATCAAAAAGACTAACTTCTATCGAAATACACAACCTAAATATATAATCCACAGATTCACGAAATACAAACTTCTAAATATATAATTCCACATGATTTTCATGTCGTAAATTTACAATTCGCTATTCCTTGTGATGGAATACTAGGAATCGATTTCATTAAAAAATATAACTGTCAATTAGACTTAATCCATCTGAAGACTGGCTTATAATAAGACCAAATAATTTAAAATACCCAATTTATGTTCCAATAACTTACAGTTCTGGCAACAACTCTATATTTCTGTCAGCAAGATCCCAAGTTGTCCGAAAAATTGAACTAACCTCAGTACAAGACAGTGTATAATTCCAAACCTGGAAATTCAGCACTAATTACATAGCAATAATAATATCAACAGTCAAAAAATGCTTTCATAAGACTCAATAAACACAACAATACAGATCAAGTAAGTCAGCATAAACAATTTAAAATATGCAACCATTTTCAAACTACGATGTGAAGTTGAAACAGACTTAATGAAACAGAGAAAACCTATTACCACAACTTTCGAAAAAATTTCCCCCACAATTTTTATACACAACTCACAATAGATTTGCACCCAATAGCAATGTTCGGACTAAAAACAGAATCGATAACTACAAACAATTTCCTACTGGGACCAGAGATTGAAGGATGATGAACCAATATGCCAAAAAAATTATAGAAAATCCTCATAGTCAAAAAGATGAAATTCAAAAACAAGTCCAAAAATTAATAAATGACAAAATAGTCGAACCATCTGTAACAGTTTATAACAGCCCATTCTTATTGCGTACCCAAAAAGTCACTTCCAGATTCCGAAAAGAAAAATGGCGATTAGTAATTGACTATCGTCAAATCAACCAAAAACTGTTGTCTGATAAATTTCCACTCCCTAGAATTGATGATATTTTAGATCAACTAGGTAGAGCAAAATACTTTTCAAGCCTTGATTTAATGTCAGGTTTTCATCAAATTGAACTCGAAAAAAGTTCGCGAGATATAACATCCTTTTCAACAAACAATGGTTCATATCGCTTCACGCGATTACCATTCGGCTTAAAAATAGCGCCAAATTTCTTTCAGAGAATGATGTCTATAGCTTTCTCTGGACTTGAGCCTTCGCAAGCATTTCTTTATATGGATGACTTAATAGTCATTGGTTGTTCCGAAAAACATATGCTTAAAAACTTAACCGATGTTTTTGAGAAATGTAGGCAACATAACCTAAAGTAACATCCCGAAAAATGTTCATTTTTTATGCTTGAAGTCACTTTTCTAGGGCATAAATGCACAGACAAAGGAATCTTGCCCGACGACAAAAAATACGACGTCATTCAAAATTATCCGGTCCCACATGATGCGGACAGCGCTAGAAGATTTGTTGCATTTTGTAATTATTACAGAATATCTAAAATCGGCACTAATGAACCCAACTCTTTTGCAATATCCAGATTTCAGCAAAGAATTTTGCATAGTTACAGATGCTAGTAAGCAAGCATGTGGATCAGTCCTAACGGACTACAGCTTCAAGTTGCATACGCATCCAGATCTTTTACAAAAGGCGAAAGCAACAAAAGTACAACAGAACAAGAACTATCAGCTATTCACTGGGCAATAACACATTTCAGGCCAGTTCCAAACTAACACGCATGAGACTTGAATTAGAGGAATATAATTTTACAGTAGAATATCTAAAGGGCAAAGATAATTATGTAGCCGATGCGCTATCAAGAATTACAATCGCGGACTTAAAAAATATCCAAACAAACAATAAAATTATGAAAGTCACTACCAGAAACCAAAGTAAACAGATAAATTCCTGCGCAGGAAAAGAAAACGAAAAAGTAGATTTGCATAAGCAAACTCTAAATGAAGCTTCTCAGCCCAACGTATACGAAGTCATTGTAAATGATGAGGTACGAAAAGTACTGACCTTGCGATTAACGGATTCAATATGCTTACTAAAGCATGGGAAAAAAGTTATAGCAAGAATTCACGTTAGCGATATGTACACCAATGGAATTCTCGACTTAGGTCAGTTCTTTCAAAGGCTTGAAAAAGAAGCCGGTATACTAAATATCAGCCAACTCAAAGTGGCACCGAGCGAAAAGATCTTTGACACCATATCAATAGAATCTTTCAAAATAATGGGCAATAAAATATTACAATCTCTAAGAGTAGCGCTACTCAAGCCGGTGACCCTATTATCAAATAATGATAAAGAGAAAGAAGCAATACTGTTTACATTCCATGACGATCCAATACAAGGAGGTCATACAGGCATAGCTAGAACATTTGCAAAAATAAAAAGGCATTATTATTGGAAAAACATGACTCGAGATATATCAAATTATATAAGAAAATGCCCCAAATGCCAAAAGTCAAAAACGACTAAACACACAAAGACCCCATTAACTATAACTGAAACGCCACAAATGGCTTTTCACAGGGTAATTGTGGATACGATCGGTCCACTACCTAAATCTGAACAAGGAAATGAATATGCAGTAACCTTAATCTGCGATTTAACAAAATACCTTGTGGCAATACCAATTAAAAACAAATGTGCAAATACAGTAGCAAAAGCTATATTCGAAAATTTTATTCTAAAGTACGGTCCAATGAAGACGTTCATTACGGACATGGGAACAGAATATAAAAATTCAATAATAGAAGATTTATGCAAAAATTTAAATATCAAAAACATAACTTCTACCGCACATCATCACCAGACAGTAGGTACCGTGGAACGAAGCCACAGAACACTTAATGAGTTCATCCGATCATAGATCGCCAGATTTGTATACAATGTTCGAAGAAGGGAGCATATATCTAGCTTAGCCAAACAAATTTATCAGTTAAATTTTAAATCATGGACAGATTTTAGAAATCTACTACTTCTGCACAAAATTATTATCACAAAGGAACCAAGCTATTTATTTGACAAATTGTGTTTCAGCTTATCGACTAGAACTAAAAATATTAATAACATCCGCCATAAACTATCTTGCTCAGAACGTCACTTTTTCGTACACACTGTTCGTCTGTGGAACCAATTACCCCCCAATTAAAGGTAGTTAGTAGCGCAGCGCAATTTAGGGACAAGCTCAGGCAGTTTTTAATGCTAAACAACTAATTTAACAATATATATAATATAAAAAAAAAACAATAATAATAAGAATAATAACAATATCATTCAAAATAATAATAATTCAATCATTCTAATATTCAGACACAATGTAACTTTAGTCTTAAGTAGGTTAATACTTTTGTCAATTATTACGTTTTCTGTAGTGACTAGTGCATTAATATATAAGGTTACCCTTGTCGCACTAGGAAAGAAGGATAATAATAATAAATAAATAAATAAATACATCTCAGTTGACAAAACAGATTGGGATGTGTCTCCAATACTTCGTATATTGTTTTAACACAACCCCCTCTATGGCACATGACTATTGTCCATATGAGTTAGTTTTTGGTAAAACTTCAAATTTGCCTAAACATTTTAATAGTATAGATAAGATAAAGCCACTATATAATATTGAAGACTATGCTAAAGAATCGAAATTTAGACTAGAACAAGCATTTAAGAGAGCTAGATTAATGTTAGAATCCCATAAGCAAAAACAAAAAATTAACTACGACAAAAATACTTTAAATTTTGAGTTAAAAATAGGAAATCAGATACTATTGAAAAATGAAACAGGACATAAGCTAGATTTTAAATATACTGGACCCTATAAGGTAGAAAGCATAGAAGAAAATGAAAATATAATAATATCAAATAATAAAGATAAGAAACAAACAGAACATAAAGATAGGTTAAAAATTTTTATTTCATAATCACTTCAATTCTCTTATAAATATATCACGTATGGCCATACATAGAATTAAAACTATAATTGAAATGAACAAAATATATACAAAAAAAATATCTTTAATTATATCAATATTTTCTGATTCGAAAAAAAAATATAAAAAAAAATTTTCTTATATATTATATACATAAACAACAAAATAAATTTTTATACAAATAAATATACTAAGAAAATAACTTCATATAATTACGTTATTTTTCTAAAGGAGGGAGATGTATTATGTTCACATATCGAATGCACACTGTACCCAGTTATGCATTAATATTATTCCAAACACATTGTAGCACTTGGCCACAATATTTATATACAAATCCAAGTCCCAAGCAGTTCCTCAAGCAAACGGTAATATGACCCTTACTTGAGTGCAATGGGACTGGACAGTGCTGAGTCGGCATATTTGCAATGCGCGACGGCTCTGTCACCATGTGAACATATACCTCTTCGCCCGCCTTAAACATTTATATACATTTATACATAAGCACTGACCGCTCCTCTGCCGGCGTCACTGGCGGCGCAGCTACGCGGTCCCTAGCCATATGAAATATTGTAATAGAATTAAGAGGCATTGATAAAACGGACTTGAGACAACACAGAAG
Source organism: Lordiphosa collinella (assembly GCA_018904265.1). NCBI lineage: Eukaryota > Metazoa > Arthropoda > Insecta > Diptera > Drosophilidae > Lordiphosa > Lordiphosa collinella. The sequence continues at coordinate 103,377 of JAEIFV010000261.1, forward strand.
TGTTGTCCAAGGTTTAATAAAAATAGATAAAACAAATGGAAACCCTTTAATCTTTTATAATGACGGCTCTTCAATAGACTAAGAACTAATTTCAAAGCTAAGCAGTAGTACTTTCCGATGGTACCAAACAACAGAATGTATTCCCCGAAAAACGCTCCTAAAAAGGATATAAATGACTTTATTAGCAACTTTAAGCTCAAACTACTAAAAATTTCGAAGTGATGGACAATTTCTAAAAACGCAGTCTTGCTTAGCACACGAAAATCATCTAGTATCACTACCAACTTGTAATCATATATTTATTAAGTTCAAAGGAAAACCATTTTTATCAGTCTTTAATGGCATTATCGTAAATATACATGAATTATTCGTACAGCAATATCCAAACTGCAACCAAAATAAACATTTGTCAGATGCCAAAAGTATCACAAACTTTAATATAATAATTTTGCAGTCATGATGTCGAATCACTGATAGACTTGTTCCTTTTGGCGACTGATAAATGTTCATTTTGGTTGCAGTTTGGATATTGCTGTACGAATAATGCATGTATATTTATGATAACGTCATTGAAGACTGTTAAAAATGGTTTTCCTTTAAGCTTTATAAATATATGATTATTAATTAATTTTAGTTCTTCGCTTAAATTCTGCTGTATTGGAAGGACAGTTCGTCTTCCCCTACGTCCCCCGGACGGGTTCAATTTACGGCATTTCGAGAACAACCCATTATTAATCGCGTTTTGGATAGAGTTGATCACCAATGGATCAATTTTTTGGTTCAGTGTATGCTTAGATTCCAATCTCCGGGCATGCTTTCTTCGGACCATATTCTGCATAGGAGTTGGTGCATGCACCTAACCAGCTCCTTACCGTTAGCCTTGAACAATTCAGCGAGCAGCTCATCAGCGCCAGCTGATTTGTTTTTTTTAGCCTTCTTATGGCTAACAAGACTTCATTATGGTCCGGCGGGTCTATCTCAATGTTATCGATTGGTGGTGTCGCTACTTCCCCAGAGGCGGCATTGTGTTCGTTATCACCTCCCAGCAGGTTAGAGAAATAGTTTCTCCATTTGTCTAGTGCCACCTGCGGATTTCTGACCAGATTTCCGTGCTCGTCCTTGAATAGTGTGACTCTGGGCTTAAAACCTTCGGATAGTTGCCTAATCTTTTGGTAGACTTTTCGAGTCTCACTCCTTTCGAACAGCACTTCGACTTCCTCCCTCATGCGCTTTTCCTGCTCATTTTTCTTCCTTCTGAAAAAGCGCTTCTCCTCTCTCCTTTTCTCCCGGTATCGCTCCTTAACAGCCAGCGTTGCTCCAGACTGCAGAGTTCTCCTGTAGGCAACGTCTTTCTCTGCAGTAGCGTACGGCTGCCAAGGAGGTTCTCGGATTTGCCGAAAACTCCCGAAAACAGTCATGATCATCGTCCCATGACTGCTTTCGGGAGTTGTGACGATGATCATGACTGTTTTCGGGAGTTTTCGGCAAATCCGAGAATCTCTTTGGCAGCCGTACTCATAGAGTGTGAAATATGCTGCCACTGTTCGTCTACACCAGGAGGGCCAGGTGGGGCTTCCCTGAGCAGCTGGGTGAGTTTTGCTGAGTAGGCTTCGGATGTCCGTTGTGATTGCAGCTTCTCAACGTTCAGCTTTCGGTACGTGTTAGACTGTGCGGCATGTGCCACACTGAGCCGCTTGCGTACTTTGGCTGCAACAAGGTAGTGATCCGAATCAATATTGGCTCCTCGGGGCGCACGTATGTATAGAACACTCGATGAGTGCCGTCCTTCTATCACAACGTGATCAATCTGATTTCGTGTCGATTGACGATCAGGGGTCTTCCAGGTCGCCTTGTGGTCATCGCGGTGTTCAAATCTGGTACTACTAATGACCATGTTCCGGCCCGAAGCGAAGCCTATTAGCCTCTCTCCATTATCGGAGGTTTCTTCGTGCAGGCTAAATCGGACGATAGTCGGGCGAAAAACTTCTTTTCTCCCGATTTGTGCGTTAAAGTCGCCTAGCACGATCTTGATGTCGTGATCGGGGCAGCGCTCATATAGGTCTTCTAGGCGCTCATAGAAATCGTCTTTTTCCGATTCGTTCTTGTATTCTGTCGGGGCGTGCGCACAGATAAGACTAATATTAAAATATTTTGCCTTAAGTCTGAGTGCGGCAAGTCGCTTGTCAACTTGTGTAAAGCTGATGACAGAGCGGTTTGCTACTTCTTATTAAAACGAAATATTAAAAACGATTTACAAATTGCTTGGCAACTTAAATAGCTCAAACAAGCATCACAAATTTGAAATAGTTTGTTCTTTCATTGGCCTTGTAAGAACAAACTCGGCAAATCCGATAACAGTTGGCCAGAGAGTGTTCAAACTGTTATCAGATAGCACGCAAATTTGTCGAAAACTTTGCTTGTCAAACTCGGCAAACCGTTTGACAGAAGTGTTTGGCTGCAAATTGATTTGGTGTTCACACACAAATCAAACTAATTTTGACAAATTTGGGTAATTTTTGACAAATGAGTTTGCCCGTGTGAACTTAGCTTAGGCAACTCCACGGAAAGAGAGGATACCCAACATTTTTATCCAGATGTCCAATCCTACGGGAGTACCGACTGTTACACTTCTAAAAACAAGATCTGCAAGTGGAAGAGTACATTAAAATTTTGAATGGAACAACTTGGGAGATATTGGGCAGTTTCCTTATGGACGCTCTAAAATATAGGTCGAAAATATTAAATGAATCGTTCTAGTAATCTGTCAAACTTGCCCTAGTGCCTGTCAAAAGAATATGTCAAATATCTGTCTTAAATTTAATGAATCTTTGTAAAAACTGTAAAACCTAGATTAAGCTTTTATGTTCAATTAAGCTTCTTATTCAAACTGCTTAGGCTGATGACACTATGCCATGCCGCTGATAGCAAATAATAAATTACTACTACTACTCTTACTAGTAATCAAATACGGGAAGTAATGATTATATTACAGCTCTGAAAAAAACATACATGCTGCTATAAACGAATGAGTACGTGGACTATCCTCCATTATAGCCACATCTCCAATGCAATCTCCGGGTCCAAAAATAGCTTCCACCTTATCCTCAAATTTTTTAGATAGCTAAAAATATGATTTAATCATTATTGCAGATCCAGTGACACTGACGTTGAACATTAATCAGAACTATTTACTTTGTTGTATGACCTTTTTGACATCTGCACTTCCCCGGAGAGAATAAAATATAACGAAATCGGCCGATCTCCCTGTCTCATTATGGGGTGACCTCGAATCACGAACAGCAACTTAGCTACAGGCACTAAGCGAGCACGCAGTTTCTGAGGAAGTTGTAAGCAGTTTAACATTAAGTTCTATAGTTACACATTGATATCGATAATACTGGAGGAAAATGGAAGAAACATCTTAGTCGAGCAAATAAGACGCACAGTCTTTTCCTCTCTGCTATGGTGCGAGCCAAGTGTGGAGTGCGGATTAAAGATTTTTCCTGTGTTTAATGTCAGATTCACAAGTCAGTTAATTTTTCTTCTGAGAATTACTTACCCCTGCGGTGAGCATTCCAGCTTTACGTGTCCGCCTTATAAGCAGAGCAATCTTTTTAGAAGAGAACTTACGGTCGTCATCGGCGTCTCCATCTAGCCACTGTCTGTTAAAGATGACAGCACGCACCGCCTTCTTAAATGATTCCACAAGAGCTTGTCTTTTCTTGTACTCTTCAAAACCACGTGCACGTCTAAACATTTTTGGTCAATTTAAAGAAATAATAAAGAAAATTAAGAGACTAATGTAAAAAAAACAACAAGCAAGAAACACAATTAACAAATAATATCTTGAAACATTTTTAATTTTATTTCGTTTTGAAAAGTTTTTGCAAGGGTACTGTGAAAGATGAAGTGTTTTACACAAAAATTTAAACACCAGCTACGGTGACACGTCTGTTTAACACACATACAATTTCACCCAACACACAAATTCACCACAGCACAAAATTAACACAAGCAATTTTAACACAAGCATATTTAACACTCTTCAATCTTAGCACCAAACAATTGTATCACATTCAAATTCAACACGTCAATTCAACACACGTCAAATATAACACAAGGAATTTCATCACAATTCAATTTTAACAAAAGGCAATTTAGCAGAGGGTCAAATTCATCAAATTACAATTTTAACACTAATAAAACATTATTTCAATCAGAATTCTTTAATTCAAATAATGACCTTTTAGTACCCTTTATTGAGAATTTTACATCTACTTGGATTGGACGTAAGCTAAGAAATGGGCGCCCTCAAGATTCAAAATTTACAACTAATTTTGAGAACTGCAGTGAGGTTGTAATACGTGACACTCCTCAGACCAACAACTGCGTTGAATTCTGGCACAATTCTTTCAATGGAAAAATTCAAGTGAAATCCAAAATTTATTGAGTCTCTCAAAAAAAGAACAAACACCAGTGATGCATTTCTGAATCAGCATTCAGCAAGCCGCGAGATTGAAGTAAAAACGAAAGAAGTGTCTTGACTACAGAGCCTGGCTGAAAAATGTTGTGTCCAGTTACCAGCCGAATAGTGACATAATAGGGCTCGTTTGAGCAACTGAAATCGATTGCTCAATGCCAAGTGAATTCAATTCGAGAGAAAATTACGACGAGAACTAGTAACCACAGATTGTCTTGTTACTTACAAACGAATTAAATCAACACGAAAATCGAGTCAAAAACTGGAACAGACCCGATAGACTATTTAAAATGTGTAGCAAAAAACTTAAAATATTGAAACATTTCATTGATGAATTTGTCTGGTGTTGTTTGTTTTTCAAGGTTACGTTGGAAAAATTTTTGGATCAGAGTTGCAAACAAATTTTTTTTTTAATAATCGCGGGATTTTTTTTTTTTTTAATTTTGCCTGCTGCGCGAATTTTGAAAAAAGACACATACGAGGGCCGTCCCAGAAATAGCCGACCTAACTACTAAAACACAAAAATTTATAATTTTTTTTTTTTATTTTTCAACATAGGATCTTTTTAGGTCGATACACTTTTCCCAGCGATGTTCAATAGCTTCGATACCTTTTTTAAGAACTGTGAAGCTCTTCAAAATAGGCATTAACCTCGGACTCCACCTCTTCATCGTTGCTAAATCTTTTTCCTCCGAGCCATTTTTTCAAGTTTGGAAATAAGAAATAATCAGAGGGAGCTTAGTCTGGCGAATAAGGTAGCAATAAAAATTTTAATTCATTTATTTTAGCCATTGCAACGGCAGAGGTGTGAACCGGCGCATTGTCATGATGGAACAACAAACGCGGCACCCATCTTGCGCATAACTTTTTCATGTCCAATTTTTCGGTCAATATGCGATGTACAGCACTTTTTGAAATGCCTACACATTCAGCTAACTCACGAACTTTCAATCGCCGGTCACTCAATACAAATTTTTTTAATTTTGGCCACCATTTCTGAAGTGGTCACCTCATTTGGACGCCCATTACGATGTTCATCTTCGCAGGTCAAACGACCTCGCTTAAACTCAGCCACCCAATATTTTATTGTTGTAAACGAGGGAGCAGATTTACGTAAGGTAGAATACAGCTCCTTTTTAATATTGGTTGGACTAAGACCTTTTATATGAAAGTATTGTATCACATAACGATGACCAATTTTGTCCATGTTTGCATATCAATAACAAGCGATCTCTATTAAAATCGACAAAAAAAACTGTGCAAGGTAAAGGCACCAAACTTCAAACTTAAGCTTTTAATAGTCGGTACTTCCCCTTTTTAATATTTTTTGTGAACATTTTCCAACACTACTGTGCTAGGTCGGCCATTTCTGGGACGGCCCTCGTAATAGCACAACGATTTTCAGAGAACACACTTGAGTACACCTAAGTTTTTTCTTTGCAGTTGGCATATCTGGAGATTCACAGCTGACATAAACGATGGTTCTAATTATTAAAAATGGGGCGCTTAGTTCACAAGTCAATAACGTGTTATCATTGTGACAACCGCCAAAGTTGTGATCTTAAACATGCTCTCGCATTTGGTTATCATTAACTTTCCTCGTAGCTTTCATTATTTTACATTAACGGGTGTTTAATTTGTAAATAATGAATTTTTGTGATGAAATGACGTGTGTTGAATTAATGCGCTGATATTGTTTCGTTTTATATACCATAGAACCCTTGAACACTTTTATTTTGAACCGAAGAGAAATTGTATTGCGCCGACAACAAAAATATATTTTTAAATACTCGCTTAGTTTCATTCATATTTGCCGTTAGGCATTGTGAACGAATAAGGGGTCCACGATAAAAAAAAATCGTAATTTGAAGTAAACACTTTCACTTATATTAAGGCAAATAGCATCTAAATTCTGTACCATAGGCACAATAAGTAATTATTTGATTCTTTTGGCTCGAAACTTGGTGGATTGGAAAACAGTGCTAATTACATCAAAAACGAGGGTGACACAGAAACCTTTTCCAACAACATCCCAACCGAAAATCAATTCTTAGGTGCCACTGAAATCTCTTTCGGTTGGTTTCAAACCTCTTGTGTTTTGGAAGAAGATTTAGCTTAATTCACCACGCAAACAGTTTTGATAAGCCAAATGAATTTTGGAAATGTTAACAACATTTTTATTTCTGGATAAGTTGCAAATAAAGAGTATCATAATTAATTTTTTTTATTATTTAAATTTGCGTTTCAGTAATAAACAATACACAAATTCAAACGAAGGCTGCCATATCAATCAAAACCGTCTTACCACTGGCGCCATCTTCCTGCCTCACTAGCGCTACATGGGAAATCCGACATCCGACATCAACAAACTTGTCATACATGAAAAAATGGCTAACAGTTTTTACGAGCTATGCTAAATATAGAATAGGCGAGAAATGAAATATAACAAGAGCGAGTTTCAAAGCAAACAAACAAAATTTAGTGGCAGTTGAAAACTGATTTTAATGATATTAAATTTTGGTTGGCAAAGTTAAAGAAACTTTACATCGGCGGCAAAACGTAGGGCTCTGCAATGGAAATCCGACATCCGACATCAACAAACTTGTCAAGGGTTGCCAACCGATGGCAAAATCTCTACAGATTTCTGTGTCACCCCCGTATATATTGTTTTTTTTTTAAATGGCTTGACACAGCCCCAAAGCTCCTCTTAATCTCTTGGCTTATGAGCTTCTAATTTTCGCACAAGACAAAGGGACCTACAGTTTAACGCCGAATCCGAACGGCAGTTTAATAAGCTTTTGCATGGCTAATTACTACAAAGCTGGCGCCAACAGCAGAGAGGGGTGACCGGGTAATTAAGTTTATTCAAAGAAAAAACCTTTTTTTTATAAGATGTTTCAAGGCGGGATTGCACCCACGACCTCTTGCAGAGCGGTCGCGCACACTAGCCGCTGAGCCACACCCGGGCCGTATATATGCATTGCTTACTCACTTCAACAAGTCCTAAAGCAAATATTCACTATATTGAGGGTATTCACAAGCTCTCGTAAAATGGCAAAGCGTAAAAGCGTAAATCCAAAAGTTTACGAAGCAACAACAAAAAACATGAGAAAAAATTTACCACTTTTAACATGCCCTAGGGTATGTTTAAAAAATCAGTCGAAAATGTCAAAAAGTGTAAAGTTTTGAAGTGTTGTAAAATTTTTCGAAGAATCGACTTAAAATACTTAGTATCGAGCCATTTCGAGATTTTTGTCTTAAAAATGTGCGGTCACACCAGCAAACTGTAAATAATAAAAAAGAAAACGGAAGGCAATGCAAAGCTCTGGAAGAACGTTATGACGCCAACCGTTTCCGCGAGGCCCAGTGCCCCATTGTGGATCGGCTGACCTGCACGCAGATGTTGAAGGGACGCAACAATGTCAAGAAGCTGAGTTGCTGTCGCACTGTCAAGCGCTCGCCCGAGATGATTCATGGTAGATGTATCTCCCTTGCGTCGCGTTAACCAGGCCATCTGGCTGCTGTGCACTGGAGCAGTAACACAAATCTTATTTTCGAGTGCTTAGTCGATAAGCTGATCAATGCTGCAAAGGGTTCCTCCAACTCGTACGCCATCAATTTGAAAACAAGAAGACCATTCTACAGACATGTTTACAAATTACTTAAAATAACTCTATTTAATAATTCCGTGGCTTAGCTGGGCGTCGTGAACACCCAAGAATTAGAAACATAAAAAAATACAATCAATAAAACTCTACTCCAAACATGGTATTTATTTTCCTTATTGATGCTGCTTGTAAAGAACCAAGTGTATTTTTCGCTCACACAAAGCTTGTTGCACCCTTTGTCTTGGCATTTTTATTTAGTTGTTTTTATTTGTCAAGTTTTGGTACTCAAATAATAGCTCGTCTAAACATATGGTTAATTTACACTAGGGCATAAAGGCTGCCTTTACTAAAAATTTCCTTAAGGCAGCCGGTAAAGCTTGCCTTTGCCATACAAAAAGGTGACAGTTTTGCTTAAAATTAGTTCGACCGAATTACGAGGATTTTACAAAAAGTTGACCCTGCGGAATCTCAATCTAATTTAGCTTTACCATTTTAGAACTATTTTTTTTTTTTTTTTATACCCTTGTTCCACTGGCACATTCTGTAGGTCAGTCACTGGATGAGCTAAATGACCCCATTCTCTGTGTATTTCCCCATAAGAGAAAAATGTCCATTCGGCAGGTCATCCGCTGTGGATAATCAAATCACTGTTACTACATTTGACATTCGCACGGGCACTTCTAGCTTTTTTCCGCTAGAAGGCTACATTTTCTATCGATAAGTCCAAGTGTCATCAATAGAACAGCTGATTGTGAGTGGGCAATGTAAGGGGCAAAACTTTAATATTTTTAAACAATAATAAATTATTCCGTAATTGTTTAGTAGAGCTACCCCTCACCAAAAATTCTGAAAAAAATATCCTCGATGGACCGTGAATTTACAAGAACTATGACGTCTTCAGATCGCGGGGGACTCCCGCGGTTCAATGGTTAAAATTGTTTGAAAGTTGCATTTTTTGTATAAAAACAGATTGTTTTTTGCCTTAACTGTCATTTATAAATTGAAAAAATTGTTTCTGGTAAGCAAAATATTCGTTGTAACTCTGACCACCAATCACATCGACGAAAAATGAGTTGCCCAAGTTGCGTAAATACGCTAATGAAGTTTTTCGCTAAGTCGGATGAGGAGATAATGCAATTTGTGGAAGATCACGACTGCATTTTAAAGTCAAAAACGTGTCCAAAATGCGATTCAAAGTGCACGGCAGCGAAGGGACGTTTCCGGTGTAGGAAGATAATGACCGTCCAGAAAGGAGCTCATAAAAAGAAGCAAAAAAAAATAGGGGAAAGTTAACTTCGGCTCGGCCGAAGTTTTGTATACCCTTGCAGCTTCCATTGAAAACAAAAAAGCTTTTCTAAGACTACTTTTTGGACATTACTTTTCTAGGGGATCTATACTATATAGATGTCTGATTTCGATTAAACTTGGTGAAATCATGGAAAAGCAAAATACACTGTTAATTACGAAATTTGGAGGCAATCCGATTTAAAACAAAAAATTTTTCTCACTAGAACTTGTTTTTCGACCGATCATTCATACTGCAGCTATATGCTATAGTCATCCGATTTTGATAAAACTTTGTTGAAATGTGTCCAAAGTAAATAAAATAAGTGTATGCCAATGATAAGGACGTTTTCATTAAAAAAAACAGTTTTTCTCACTAGAACTAGTTTTTCGACCGATCGTTCCTATGGGAGCTATATGCTATAGTCATCCGATTTCGACCAATCTTTGTAGAATTGTGTAAAAATATATGAAATAAGTGTATGCCAATGATAAGGACGTTTTCATTAAAAACAAAAATGTTTTTCTCACTAGAACTAGTTTTTCGACCGATCGTTCCTATGGGAGCTACATGCTATAGTCATCCGATTTCGACCAATCTTTGTAGAATTGTGTAAAAGTGTATAGATTAAGTGTATGCCAATGATAAGGACGTTTCCACTAAAAACAAAAAAGTTTTTCTCACTAGAACTATTTTTTCGACCGATCGTTCCTATGGGAGCTATATGCTATAGTCATCCGATTTTGACCAATCTTTGTAGAATTGTGTAAAAGTATATAAAATAAGTGTATGCCAATGATAAGGACGTTTTCATTAAAAACAAAAAAGTTTTTCTCACTAGAACTAGTTTTTCGACCGATCGTTCCTATGGGAGCTATATGCTATAGTCATCCGATTTCGACCAATCTTTATAGAATTGTGTAAAAGTATATAGATTAAGTGTATGCCAATGATAAGGACGTTTCCACTAAAAACAAAAAAGTTTTTCTCACCAGAACTAGTTTTTCGACCGATCGTTCCTATGGCAGCTATATGCTATAGTCATCCGATTTCGACCAAACTTAGTGAAATCATGGGAAAGGATAGTAAACTAAGAAATACGTACTTTGGAGGCGTTTCCATTAAAAACAAAAAAGTTTTTCTCTTTAAGACTTGTTTTTCAACCGATCGTTCCTATGGCAGCTATATGCTATAGTCATCCGATCCGGCCGGTTCCGACAAATGTGCAGCGTATTTGTACCAAAAGACTTTGTGCAAAGTTTGGTGAGGATAGCTTTAAAACTGACGGAGGAGATAGCATAGAAACAGACGGACAGACGGACAAGGCTAAATCAACTCAGCTCGTCGTGCTGATCAAGAATATATATACTTTATGTGGTCGGAGATGCTTCCTTCTATGCGTTACAAACAGCAAGGGTATAATAAAGTGCGAGTTTTTTGAATTGGCTAAATTTTTTTCTAAAAATCGCGCGATTTTGAACAGTACGCCGCATAGCAACGTTTCTAGGTATAAGATCCATTATTGTGATCAATAGACATGGAACCATTTAGATTATATAGGTCTTTTAAAATTTATAGAAGTAAAACTTAATGGCCATACTACTAATAGTATGTCCTAAACAATTTTTTAAGTTCACTCACTTTAATTCGATCCTAAAAGTGTTGATAGTCAAAGTGACCAGATGACCTTAGTGTGGCAAACTTAATTGAAGGATATAAATTTTAAATAGCTCTACTAGCTCTACTAAACAATTACCTATTTTTGTATCAGATGAAAAGAACCCGAAAACCGACCATTACATGGGGGGAATACCATGACAACATGCTTTTTAACATTTGGGAAGAGAACTGAGGCCGAAAAGAGCCGGGCTCGAGCTGGAGTGGAAGGACGTGCGGAAAAGAATGGACAATATAAGCAATGCACTATTTAATAAGCCAAAATAATCAAAATTCCTTTATTATTTAGGAGCCAGCTGAAAGCTAAGGAAGTGTTCGGAGTAGCTCCATCTAAACAGGGGTACACCGCATCTTAGGCAACGTAAAGTCGGTCAACTTTGGCGGAGAGATAACGGAAAACACAGGTAACATAGCTTAAATTCCAACTAAACACTTTGAGCAATAAAAAAATTGAATTGTTGCAGAACGTCCAAGTCTAACCGAAATCGAGAGCGACGTGGAAGATTTTGATTGGTTTTCGGCTGGCATATCGGATCCGCCTTTGTCCTCATGCCTGTCGACATTTGCTGCGACTGATGATGATCTGTAATAATGCTCTGGAGCCCCAAAACCAACTGCGATAGGAAAGCGGACATGCCCAGCTCGTTCAACAAGCTTACCGCCATCAGCGTTGCAGTGTAATGATATTCCATCATGCTCTGGGGCACAACTGTGTGATGATATTCCATCCTGCTCTGGCGGACAAAAGCGACAAAAGAGGTCAAAACGTCGAAATGACACCTTCGTGTCGGCTATGATCGATATTGTCAAAGCTCTTCTCAATATCATGGAGGGCTTAACCAGAAAAACAGCTGATTTCCACGACAAGGTATTGGAAAAAGATCAATCTTAAGACAATTAAAGATTAAATGAAATAAAAATAATCTTAATAGTATAATCTATAGTACGAGGGCAGAAATAGCCGACCTAACTACTAAAACACAAAAATTTATCATTTTTTTTTTGTACTTTTCAACACAGGATCCTTTTAGGTCGATACACTTTTCCCAGCGATGTTCAATAGCTTTGATACCTTTTTTATAATAAGTACTGTGAAGCCCTTCAAAATAGGCATTAACATCGGCCTCCACCTCTTTATTGTTGCCAAACCTTTTCCCTCCGAGCCATTTTTTCAAGTTTGGAAATAAGAAATATTCAGAGGGAGCTAAGTCTGGCAAATAAGGGGCGTGAGGTAGCAATTCAAATTTTAATTCATTAATTTTAGCCATTGCAACGGCAACTGCCTCACGACGCTGTTTTTGTTCTGAAGTCAGCAAACGCGGCACCCATTTAGCGCATAACTTTTTCATGCCCAATTTTTCGGTCAATATGCGATGTACAGCACTTTTTGAAATGCCTTTACATTCAGCTAACTCACGAACTTTCAATCGCCGGTCACTCAATACACATTTTTTTAATTTTGGACACCATTTCTGAAGTGGTCACCTCATTTGGACGCCCATTACGATGTTCATCTTCGCAGCTCAAACGACCTCGCTTAAACTCAGCCATCCAATATTTTATTGTTGTAAACGAGGGAGCAGAATTACGTAAGGTAGAATCCAGCTCCTTTTTAATATTGGTTGGACAAAGACCTTAAAAAAAGTATTGTATAACATAAAGATGACCAATTTTGTCCATGTTTGCAAATCAATAACAAGCGTTCTTTATTAAAATCGACAAAAAAAAAAACTGTGCAAGATAAAGGCACCAAACTTCAAACTTAAGCTTTTAATAGTCGGTACTTCCCCTTTTTTTTGTGAACATTTTCCAACATTACTGTGCTAGGGCGGCCATTTCTGGGACGGCCCTCGTATCTATACATACACTAGCTGAATACCCGGCGTCGCCCGGGTTCTTATAATTTTTAAGAGAGCGATTATATTCAATCTAGTGCAGGCTGCATTTCGGTATAAACATTTTGGACCGTGCGATCTTTTTCTCTATATAAACGTCTTCATGATAATCTAAAATCATGAATATTTTGCAAATTTGTTTAAATCGACCGCATAGTTTTGGAGAAAATTCTATTTTCCTATTTTTAGCTTTTTTCTCTTCTCTACATGATCATTTTCATATTTTAACATGTTTATTTTTATTTATCTACATTAGGATGTATCAATGTAAAGTGGACGGCTTCTACAGCAGCCTTAGACATGGACACAGCGCTGCCACTTATTTACATTAAGTTACAGTTATTCTTCTAACGCCGGCAAGATCACAAGCACATTGAAAGCAAAAAAAAAAAATTCGCTTTTTCGATTTGAATAACACACTCGGTAAGTTTATTACAAATGCGCTTTTAATACATGATTAGGTTTACGTATTCGTTTTTTTTTCAGAGAGTCACCATTATAAATAAACGCGCCGCCGAGGAGTCGGACAGCGACGAAATGGAACAGCCTCCCGAAAAAAAGACAACAACAAGAACAAGAAGAAAAACAACAATAAGAAGAAGAACAACAAGGAAATGCAGACTTAAGCTGAGCCTCGACCACAAGCTGTGATGCTGGAGGACCAGCTAGGCTATTGTCAGTTGCCTTAACGGCCGCTGCAGGTGCCAGTTTTGCTCAATCAAGCGATAACGGTATCGAAAACAAAATCAATAACGATAACGGTTACGATAACGGTGACGATAACGATAACGTTACTCAAACCCGGTTGCGAAAGCAACAGACACAAAGTGAATAAATGTAATGCTATTAAATTCTTTTAATTATATAAAACTCTGTCAGTCACATTGAAAAATATGCTGCGTCATTATCGTCTTAGTACGATCTATTTTGAAACTAATCGCTTAAGAAAAATTTAGACGTTTAATAAAAAAGCCATGTGAACTCGGCTCTGCTGTCGATATAGTTCCAGAAAATATATATTCTTTTGGGATCGGAGATTCTGGGCACCATTGGTAATGTGCACGCTAGAACGTACCTGCTTTGAATGAAAAATAATTTGTTTTCTAGAAAATATTCTGAATATTTTATAGAGAATTTAACGAAAGTCCAGAATTAGATATTTTAAGTTTTGATGGTGCCTCAGATGCTTCAAAGTTTTCAGTATCCCCGTAATTTATCTTTGAAAGTTTGAATTATCAGTGTAGGCAGAGACCCTTAACAAGAATATCGAAAAAACAAGAAAGAAAGTCGATCAAGCCCGTCAATATCATACTCTGTACCTGTGAAGTGCTGCCCATCTCTGTTGCGACCGGTGCTGCCTATTATTGTTTGTTTTCCTTATAGCTCGACAACTGTTCATAAGATCATTGGCGGATCGATAAATAATCTCGATTTTAAAATATGTGCGGAAAATTGAAAATAAACTTGATCTGCCTGCAAGTTTAAATAGTTTTTGTCCCATACACATCGAACCTCTATCTCTTATTTTTACTCTGTACCAGAAGTACACAGAGTATATTACGTTTATGCAAAAGTATGTAACAGGCAGAAGAAAGCATCTCCGACCCTATAAATTATTTATATATTCAGTGTCGATTTAGCCATGTCCGTCTGTCCGTCCGTCTGTCTGTCTGTATGAACAAACAGATCTCAGAGATGGTAAGGTTCGACATGGGACATATGCTTCTTATACTTGCAGGCAGATCAAGCCCCCTCCCGCCCCGCAAATTGGAAAAAACGTCATATATCCCACAGTTTTATAGATATAAAGTTCATTCCTTCTGGACATATTTAGTAATCAGGATAATTTATCGATCCGCCATGGTAACGATCGGATGAACGGTTGTCGAGTTGGAAGGAAAACAAACAATTATGGGCAGCACCGATCGCAACGGTGATGGGCAGCACTTCACAGGTACAGAGTATGTTATAGCCGGGCTTAACCGACTTTCTTTCTTGTTCTTAAAGTGTTTCCCCAATAGGCCTATTCCACATATTGCTTAGCAGATTTGAACGCATCTTTTTATACCCCGTTCCCATTGAAAATGGGAAAAGGTGGATCATGAAGTTGTGCAAAAGTATGTAACAGGTAGAAGAAAGCATTTGCGACCCTATAAAGTATATATATTCTTGATTAGCATCAACAGCTGAGTCGATTTAGCCATGTCCGTCCGTCCGTCTGTCCGTATGAACTCGTCGATCTCAGAGACTATAAGAGATAGAGCCACAAATTTTTGCATGTAGGTAGGTGTATACCAGATTCAAATTGAGTTTGTTTTAGAATTGAAAAATTCCTCCCCCTCCCCTCTTTAAGCGCAAAAAACTGCCAGAGCCCCAATTTTTAAGATCCCAGCAAACCAGCATGCGAACATTTTGCTATCGCAGAAGACTCTCAAACGAGCTCGCATGTAAGAAAGGAATGAAAGTTCATTTTTATTATCACAGAGCACTCGCAAGCGAGCTCACAAGCGAGCCAGCATGTGAGCATTTTGCGTAATTACGAAAAAATATCGAGTTTGGGACCAAAGCGCATTGTAAAAATATTGAAAAAATATAGACAATGCTAAAAAACTCAAAAATAAAAAAACAAAATAAAATAAAAAAACACAACAAGAAAAATAGGTTTTAATTTAATGCCTTGAGTGGGATTCGAACCCATGACCTGGCCGTTGCAATGCAAATGTCTTGCCTTTCGACCACCCGGGCGTGTTGATTTCATTGTTCACTATCATTTCGCCAGTGTCACGCGCCACCCGATTGTATCGGTGAGCGTTAAGGTCCTGAGTTCGAGTCCCAGACAAGGGGAGTCGGCGGGCCGGGTGGCGACTTACTACGGGCTCACAAGCATATAATTGGTTTTTATTTTAAATACAAAACGTATCACAGCAAATATTTTAAATGACTCAAGCAAGTAATATCAAAAAAGTCTCGCAAAAGATACAGCTTGCGACTATCGTAAATGATACTTTCACTGCCACAAACTGATCGACACATGAATCATTTTACTATCATTTTCCGACCCGTACACCCAGAGAAATGTAGAACGAATAATTTAAGAACGAACGCTCTTGAAAAAAAATTTATTCGTTCTTGAATTTTCAAGAATTTTGCTCTGAAATCGAGCTAACTTCGTTCTGTTTGGTGTTTTTAGGAGGGGAGGGTGAGGAAAACAAACTGAGAGAGGAGAGCAAGCACATTTGAGAGACAAGCGATGAACCCACTCTCACTGCATCGTTTTTTTTTGGAAGAGTGGTGTGTGGGGAAACAATCGAGTGAAGAGCGCTCCCCGTCAGTTTATAATATTAACTAGCAAATATCCCTGCTTGCTTGGCTGCGCCGCCGTCAGTTAAGCTATTTTAACCGATAAGAGTATCAGTTTTTCTTTTCCGACTTAGGGGTGGATTTCACAAATCGGAAAATATTTGACCGTATCTTACATACATCGGCTGAAAGCAGAGATTAACTCTTATGCCCCTTCCGCGGTTAAAAATAAAGTCTCTCCTGACATTTCCGATCTTGGTAGTGAACTTTTCAAATTTAAAGCTTACAAACACAATTTGATAAAGATCGGCCAAAAAATAAGGATTGGCCTTGAACACACATTTTGGGACATTTTCCAACAATTCTCCTACCATTCCTCAAAGTTGCATTGCATCCGGATGAAAGCTATAATTTTTTAAATTTCGCAGATTGTGCACCATTTTCCGCCCATTTCTTCTGCCTAAAAACCTTCCGGGCAAGCGTATAGCCAATCCCCAAAGTTTCACCGAGATTAAGAATTTTGCAAATATTGCGGTTTTTGGACGATTTTCCATCTCCATGTCCACCTCCATGGCCACCTCCATGGCCACCTCCAAAGCCACCACCATGGACACCTTCATGGCCACCTCCATGGCCACCTCCATAGCCACCACCATGGCCACCTCCATGGCCACCTCCATGGCCACCTCAACGGCCACCTCCATGGCCAACTCCTTGGCTACCTCAATGGCCACTTTCAGGTCCACGTCCACTTCCACGTCCAGGTCCAGTGCCATCTCCAGGTCGAGGTCCAGGTCCCGCACACAGCCAGTACAATAAAAAACGGCAGCCCGAGTTACTGTTACTTCGTTGTTTCTTATACTCTCCTTACAAACCAAGTTTAAAGCCAATCGTATGAAAATAGGTTTTTGTCTGCTGAGTTTTCCGACCCTAAGGTCAAATTTTACAACTTCAGAAAATAACATTACAAATTATTTCACTTACTATCCTTTCAAACCGAATTTCAAGTCAATCGGATGAAAAAAAGATTTTGCATATCAAATTTCCCGGGAATTTTCTTTGCGCGCAGATTTTTCGAAACCGGGAAAATACGTGTCCAATTATTTATCATACTTTGCTTGTAAAATGTAAAATCAGCTTGTCAAGATGACACAGCCCCAAAGGGCCAAAGCCGAGCCTCTCTCAAACTCTTGGCTTGTGCGCTTCTAATTTTAGCACAAGAGAAACGGACCTACAGTTTAACGCTGAATCCGAACGGCAGTTTGAGAAGCTTTTCATGGATAATTACTGCAATGCTGGCGCCAACAGCAAGAGGTGTGACCGGGTGTAAAGTTTTATTCATACTTTGCTTACAAACCGAAATTCAAGTCAATCGGACGAAAAATAAAATTCTCACCATACAGACTTTTCCAAAGCTTTTCCGGGGAACTTTCCAATTTCCCATCATCGAAAAATCACATTTCAATTCATTTCACTTACTATCCTTACAAACAGAATTTCAAATCAATCCGATGAAAAATAGATTTTGGTATATCGAATTTCCCGGGTATTTTCCTTGTGGGCAGATTTTCCGAAATCGGGAAAAAACGTGTCCAATTATTTCGTATACTTCGCTTACAAACCCAGTTTCAAGTCAATAGGATAAAAAAAAATTTTCCCATACAAACTTTTCCGACCCTACGATCGAATTTTCCAACATCGGAAAATCACATTTAAATTTATTTCATTTACAGTCTTTACAACCCGAATTTCAAGTCAATCGGATGAAAAATAAAATATTTCTCATTCAAACTTTTCCGACGTTTTTTCGGGACTTTCCCGACCCTACGGTCAAATTTCCCAGCATCGGAAAATCACATTTCAATTTATTTCATTTACTGTCCTTACAAACCGAATTTCAAGTCAATCGGATGAAAAATAGATTGTTGCATCTCGAATTTTCCGAGAATTTTCCTTGTGGGCGGATTTTCCGAGATCGGGAAAACACGTGTCCATTTATTTTGCATACTATGCTTACAAATCGAATTTCAAGTCAATCGGATGAAAAATAAAATTTTCCCCATACAAACTTTCCCGACGCTTTTCCGGCTTTTCCGGGTGGAATTTTTCAAAACCCCTTAGTCCGCACTTTAACCACATAAGGAAAGTCCTGTCCAAATTTCAGCCTTCTAGCTCTTACCGTTTAGGCTGTGCGACGATCACCAGTCAGTCAGGTTGAACAGTTTTATATATGTATATAGATTTGGACGATGCTCAATGCATCCTACATGTGGAGCTGTTGTCTAAGCGGTGGTGTCTGTGAGTGCAGTCTTTCGAGGTCCCGAGTTCGAGTCCCAGTAAAGGTAAGTAAAAAATAAAATAAAAATATAAAAATAATTCACAATAAATGGAGTTGGGGTGTGGTGGTGGGTTGGTGTGGTTGGTACCAACCCCTTTCCGCTCCACCCAAAATTCCCGGGCAACCCTTCCCCCTCCATAATCCCTCTAAATTCCCCCCCCCCCCCCCCCCCCCTCAATTTTTTTTAACACAAGAATTTTTGAACGCGATTTGGATCAAGAATTGCAGCTCTTGGATCAAGAAAAACGGGATCAAACATTCATACTTGGATCAAGAATTTCGTTCTTGGATCGAGAATTTTCACTCTTATCGAACTATTGAGCACGAAAATTCTTGATCCAAGTATGAAATTCTCTATTTTTTCTCTGAATGTATGCGAGAGTTTTGCCGGGTTAAGTGACGCAATTCACTCGCTTGCGATATCGTTTGCGAGCGTCTGGTTTGCTGGGATAGACCTTCCAAACTTTATATATATCAAGCAAGGCCCAATATCTATCTATTCTGAAAAACACCGAAGTTATATACGAATCAATTTTGCTTGTGGGAGAGAAGGGGGGCCTTGCATTGTCAGTTACCACGTTTGCGCGTGCGTGTGTGCGTATGTTAGTGTGTGTGTGTATGTGTGAGTGTGTGTATATGTGTATGAAAACACAAGAAGTCAAGGGAACAGGGTATTTTGTAGTCGGGGCACTCGACTACAGCTCCCTTACTTGTTTCAATTGACTTAATTAAATTTTTCGATTTTATTTAGATGGTGGTCTATTTCATGGTTTTCTAAGTTTCTGTTGTATGGGGCGGCAGTTTCTTGGTTAATAAATTTAATATTGTGTTTTGGAATGTGTACCAATTGGTGTTTTTATAGTTTAGCTTCATTATTTTGAAAAAAATTTAATGTGTGGTTAAGATTGGCTATAATGACTATTGCATTATGGTCGCTGTCGTAATCAAGAGTGGGGAGGCAGTTTGTAGTATTGTTTTCACCAGATACGTCAATTCGACAGTCCAGAAGGTCGATGTTAATATAAGAATTACTCCTTGGGAAAGACGGTTTTGTGGTTGCATATAGCTTGCATTTAAAGCTTATTTCGTTGTCGCTAAGCCAAGATTTCATCATGTTGCCTGATGGGTTGTTGATGGAGTTCGCCCAATCTGAATATTTGCAATTTAAATCGCCTGCCATGATGTAGTAACATTCGTTCAGCTGTAGTTGAAGGCATTGAAAGAGCTCGTTTATTTCTGCTTTAAGGTTGTCGCCGTTGTTGCCAGTTGGTTGGTATAAGGATGCCACAAATAATGTTGCGTTGTCCCATGGGATCCGAATGATGCATGTTTTCAATGTTTTAAATTTTCCAATTTTGTTGTGTGTGTATCTGTCGAATTTTATACCCTTTCTTATGATTATTCCAGTTCCACCTTCTCTGGTTGCACCCACTCTATCATTCCGAATAAATTCGAAGTCTTTAAATGATACCTTATGTCTGTAGTTGAATTTGGTTTTATTTATTAGTGCAATATCGGGCTTATATAAATCTAAAAACTTTTGGAGATTTAGATTAATAATTAACTTTACGTTTATCGATATAATCTTTTAATTATTTATTTTTTTTGTTTTGCTGTTGGGCGTGTTTATTTTGGGTCGATCATTGAAAGTATTGCGTCTATTCTGGACGCCAGCATATTTAAGTGTTTTTGTAGGCTGCTTATCTGGTTTGCAAGGCTAGCCATTGCTTTGTTTATATCTTCAAAAATATTATTTGCGTTGTTCTGCATTTCGGCTGTGTTTTCCTGCGGGTTATAACTATCTCTCATATGGTTTTTTGCTTGTTGTGCATAACTTATATTAGGGTTATAGTAATTAGTAGTCAGTTCGCTTCTGTTATTTCTTTGTGCTTGTACTCTAGCTCTTAAGGTTAAAGGTTAAGGTTAAATAGGCTGCTCGGCAAAGACCGAGTTCACCCAGAGGCCTTTTGGCCCATTGTGATGCCTAGTAAAAGAGGGTGGGGGGGGAGGTGGGAGGGGAGGGGGTAGTGGGAATTGACGGTCAGATTCTGCGCAAACTCTCTATTTAAACCATTTTGAGGAGTCTACAAAAAGAGCCAGGTCTTCTAGGGGCACATTTGCCAGACTGCCCAGGTCTTCAAAGAATGGTTTGCCCAGATGCTGGGTGCGTTTCCTAAGAAGTGCAGGGCAGTCGCATAGAAGGTGGTGGATGCTTTCTATTTCCTCCTCGTTCCCACAACTACGGCAGAAGTCATGGTGGGGCACGCGCATCCTGGTGGCCATTTGACCGATGGTGCAGTGCCCCGTTATGACTCCTACCATAGTTCTCATCCTGTTCTTGCTAAAGTGTAGGAGTTGGGAAGTTCTTTTGGGTGAGTATCTTGGCCAGAGTGATCGGAAGATGTGACAACCAGGTGCGAGGTCCCATTGTCGTTCTGCCCTATTTCTGGCCCTCAACTTCAATTCCGTCATGATGTCCTGAAGGGGTCTTTGAATGTCCGTAACCGCTTGCGTCGCTGGCAGCGCTGAGCCGTTCCTAGCGCACTCGTCTGCTCCCTCGTTGCCCGGTATGCCTGCGTGGCCAGGTACCCAGACGAGGGTGATAGAGTGCTGTTGGATTTGGTTCAGTGCTGTCGCCGTGCTGCGGACTAGGACGCTCTTTGTAGCGCTTGATGACAGAGCCTTAATAGCCGCCTGGCTGTCGACAAAGATTGAAATGTTCCTTGGAGTTTCATCCAAGGTGTATATCAATTTAGCCGCCTGCCAGATAGCATAAATCTCTGCCTGGAAAACGCTACACCAGTTTGGTAGACGGAATGAGAGCTGTGTCGCAAGTTCTTCGGAGAAGATGCCTGCTCCTGTGCCTTCTTCCGTTTTCGAACCGTCTGTATAGATGGATAGCTCGTTCTCCCTGATGGTAGTGTCTTGCTTCCATTCTTCTCTCTCTGGGAACCGTGTTCCAAAGTTGTCGTTCCATTTCTGAACTGGTATGCAGTAGTCACTTCCCTTTGCCTCTGCACTTATTCCTACTTCCTGTAGGATACTGCTGTGGCCTGAAGTAGATGCTTTGAGAAGTTTCATTTCCCGGAGTCTTACTGCGCTTCTCGATGCTTCATACTTCAGGAAAGTGTCTACTGGTTCCAGGTTCAGAATTACATCCAGGGCCGCCTGGGGTGTGGATCGCAGGGATCCTGTAATGCCCAGGCTAGCTGCTCTTTGTACCTTATGAAGGTTGTTTAGGTGGGATTTGGTGTTGGCCGCCTTCCACCATACCAGCGCTCCATAGGTAAGGATAGGTCTGACGACTGCTGTGTATAGCCAATGAATGATATACGGTTGCAGTCCCCATTTCCTACCAAAGGTCTTTTTGCAGGCATAGTACGCGCCTAATGCCTTCTTCATTCTTTCCTCAGAGTTTCTCTTCCAAGAGAGTTTTGAGTCAAGAACGACGCCCAGATACTTCGCTTCGTTGACCCGATTGAGCTGCGTTCCCCCAATGGATGGGAGTGTGAACTCAGGGATCTTGTATTTCCTTGTGAACAGCACCAGTTGGGTCTTCTGTGGGTTGACCCCTAGACCGTTCTGGTGTGCCCATCTTAGGGTTCTGGCAAGAGCAGATTCTAATAGCTCACTGATTGTGGGTAAGAATTTACCCGTTACCATTAGAACCAGGTCATCTGCATATGCTGTCACCCTACATCCGTTAAACTTCAAGGTAAGAAGAAGTTCGTTGAGAACCAGGTTCCAAAGAAGCGGGGATATGACTCCCCCTGCGGAGTGCCTCTCGTTGTTGTTCTTCTTACGTTGCTTGCACAGAGAGTGGAGTTGATCACTCGGCTGCTAAGCATGTTCCTTAGCCAGTGAGTAATCATCGGGTGTGAGCCGATTTTGGCAAGAGCAGCCGTAATCGACTCGGTCCTGACGTTGTTGAAAGCTCCCTCGATGTCGAGGAAGGCCGCCAACGCAAACTCCTTCTGATTCAGCGATTCCTCAATGCTCCCTACCACTTCATGTAGTGCGGTGTCAACAGATCTACCCTTAAGGTAGGCGTGTTGCGCGCCGCTGAACATTCATGGTGTAAGCTTGCTTCTCAGGTGGAGATCCAGGAGTCTTTCCATCGTTTTCAGAAGAAACGATGATAGACTGATGGGTCTGTAGTCCTTCGGAGAGTTGTGGTTTATCTTCCCTGCCTTGGGGATGAAGACCACTCTCACCTCTCGCCAGCTTTCTGGGATGTAACCCGTGAGGAGACATCCCTTGAAAATCTTGGTCAGCCATGGCAGTAGATTCAAGATCGATACTTGCAGCATGACCGGTCGAATGTCATCCGGTCCTGGTGATTTAAAGGGTTGGAATGACTTGATAGCCCAGAATATCTTTTCTTCAGTGATGATTTCATCAATCATCGTCGTGTCTATTTCCCCAGGTGCCTCGCTGATTTGTAGCTCAGTTGACCCGACCTCTGGTTCAGCATCTAGGCAACCTGGAAAATGCGTATTCACCAGCAATTCCAGAGACTCTTGGCTGTTTTTTGCGTAAGTTCCGTCCGGATTACATAGTAACTCCGGGTTGGATGGATCTTTGGCCAGCACACGTCGAAGTCTGGACGCTTCACTGGTGCTGTCAATATCCTCGCAAAATTTAGCCCACGAGTCCCTTCTTGCCTTCCGACACGCCCCTTTGAATTTAGAAAAACTCAGTCGGTAGGCGTGCCAGTCTTCTTGCTTGTTGGTCGATTTTGCTTTATTGAAGAGCTTCCTCGTTTCCTTCCTAGTCTGGCCGAGCTCCGATGTCCACCACACTTTGTGGTTGGGCTTTGGGGGTCGACTAACCGGGCAGGATTTAAGAAACGCCCTGCTTAGCACGTCAGTTATAGTCTGGGTGCATTCTTCAAGTGCGCCAGGCTGCAACAACTCTGCGACCGGAGGATCGGGGAGTGTTTGACTGACTGTTCTTGCGAATTTTTCCCAGTTTGTCCGTTTAGGGTTCCTATAGGGAGTCGGCTTCTCTCTGCACCAGTTGACATCGAACCGTATCCTGTAGTGGTCCGAAAAGGAGCCTCGGTCAGAGAGCCTCTGCTTAGCGCTACGGTTATGTCTATAACCTGAGCCCGATCCTTATTCCGGAAAGTGGGGTGTTCTCCCCTGTTACACAGAATAAGGTTTGTGCTCAAAATGTAGTCCAGCAGTGCCTCTCCTCGTTCGTTAATGCCCGTACTACCCCATATGGAGTGGTGGGCATTCGCGTCGCACCCTAGGACAGCTTCGATGCCCTCTTTCTGCGCGTGCTGAATGAAGGCTCTGATGCTTTCCGAAGGGGGATCCTTTTCCTCGTATGGGAGATAGGCCGAGGCAAGGTGTAGATTTCTTCCGTTCCTCCCCTCGATCGTCACCACCGTGAGGTCCTTGTCGCTGTAACGAGAAGAGAAAAGCACGTTAAGCTCGGTTCTTGCCACGATACATGTTCTCGGCTTACCCACGTTTCTGGGGAAGAGGAGATGGTATCCGCGAGCACTCAGTCCACGAACCCTTTCACCTAGGATCCAGGGTTCCTGGACGAGTGCAACATCAACCCTCTCCTCCTCCATGAATCGTAGTAGGTCAACAGAGGGTACCATGGAGTGATGTAGATTAATCTGCACCACTCTTAGATTGTTCTGTTGACCTATCATCTTAGCTCAGAAGTATTGCCCGAAGGCAGCCCAGTCCAAGCTTCAGCTGGCCTTGCTTCCTCAGGATGAGGCTCTTGGATTCCCGACCAATGCTGATCCAGAGATCCTTGCCGTTTCCTTTGTCGCGCGCCAGCCCTCTCAGGATGGTCCAGTCGTCGGTTCCGTACTCCTTGTTCTGACCTTTGATCATGTTGAGTATGGTTCGGTCCTCCAGGATTGGAGGTGGGATCCATACCTTCATGACCGAACGTACAGGAACATGGTCCGGTGGTACGACGTCGATCCTTGCGCCCGGCCAAAGTTCTCCAACGCCGTGAATTGTGTCGGTGAGAAATCTCAAGGATTCCTCGTTGACACAAGCCACGACCTTAGAGCCCTTATACCACTTGACGCCCTCAAACTCAGCTAGAAATGAATCTTCGCCTCGTGTCATGGCATCGTGGATGGCCTGCATGATGACTCCCTCCAGGATGAGCCAATTTTCGGCTGAGAGCTTCCCTTCCGGGTTGCTTCGGTCGATAATGGCTATCGTAAGCTCCGGATTTGAGCTTAAGCTGGCCAGAGGGTCTTCTGAGCGCTGCTTGCGGTGAGAAGTCGACTCCTTCTTTTTCTCCACCGGAGCCGTGGCCGATGTAGGCTCATCCACTTTCGGTGGCTCGTCGTTGACAGGCATGCGAGCAAGCGCAAGCGCGAGCTCTTCGTCTGTCATTGACGGGCCTGTGAAAATGAATTCGCCATTTTCGACCTCCGGCTCCATGTCCACCCCATCTTGACGATGAAGTGCACCTTCACTTGCCACATTACACGATGTGGAGGCCAAGTGGTCCACCTCCACACTGGGTTTGCAGTTGCGTGATATCGACGCCGTGGGGCCTGCGTTCTCACTCTAGCCCTTAGTTTTTGCTGAATATCTTTATATTTGTGACAACCTTTGTAAGAGGCTGGGTGTCCGAGCTTGTTGCATAGCACACAAAATAATTGCTCTTTATCTTCTGTTGGTTCTTTTGGTTTTGGGCATTCCTCACTTCTGTGGTTCTCTCCGCATTTGACACACTTTGGCGATAAATAGCAGTTTGCTGCACTATGGAAGAAACCCTGGCAATTTCTTCATTGCGTGATCTCTGGTCTCCGTAAAGGTTCCCATCTAACGCATCTATGCAAGATGCTATTAATACTTAGGTTTAAGAGCTCTAAGATTACTCTCTGCAGAGATTTGCACTATAAACATAGGAAGCTCCATCTCTTTTTTACGTGAGTTTTTGGTTTTGAACGCACGAAATTTTATAAATTCTAAGTCTTGGTTCTGATGCTTTCTTAGATTGATTTGGATTTAAGACATTTTGTGGTGTACGAATAGAACTTCGCTTTGGTTTTTTCCAAGTAAGCTCTGACTTTTATATAACTGTCCATTGTAGTTAAGTATAGGGTTTGCTTATCCCTAAATTCTTTAATTTTAAAGTCTTTAATATTAAGACCATTTTTTACAAGCTTTATTAGTTCTTTAGACTCAATGTCTACTATTTATCATTTTTATTGTTGATATTGTTTATTTGGTTGTGTTTATTAATGTTTTGCTCTGGCAGCTCTCTTTAATGTGAGCTTGAACTGTTGTCACTTGCACATTGTTATTGTTTTTTCGCACATGATCTTCAAGCTCATCAATGAGCTTTTCGTTGCATTCATTTTCTGCTAGCAAAGCATAATAATTGTTTCGTAGTTGTTAACTTGGTCACTGTTCCATGTTGTTGTTTTTTCTCTTGAGTTGAGAGCTTTGAGCACTCTGCTCGGGCTCTGCACTTTGCATTGACATATTTGGGATATTATTCATATTGTTTTTTTCTGTGGTATTTGATTTATTTGTTTCGCAAATGAGTCTGCGCACAGCCCCAGAAGCCGGAGGGGCTGGCTTTGCTTTAATTTTGTTTAACTTCACTCCTAAATTCGACTTATTAGTCGCACTGTCTGACATTCCAACCGTCGCCGATGACTGCTGAACTCAAACTCACCCATCCATTAAATATTATATACGCCGCCGTCAGTGAAGCTATTTCAAGCGATATCGGTATCAGTTTTTCTTTTCCGTCTTGGGGGTGAATTTCACAAATTGGAAAATATTTGACCGTATCTTACATTCATCGGCTAAAAGCAGAGTGTTGTGAAACTTGCCTCCTGGCAGTTTCAATGATGAGCAAAATTCTGCTCGGGGGACTTTTCCTTCAATTTGAATAAATTAGCCAAAACGATGTATGTGACTAATTACAACTTCAATTTCTATTTATTATACGTGTGCAAATTAATATTAAGTATTACAAATAAAGAAAAAAGATGAAAGGGCAAAACGATTATATGCTCGCGACCAGCACGTAACTGCACTCGATGACGTTCAGTTCTCGACTCTCTGCTCTTCTACGATTAGACTTTGAAGGGAGTGAGTGCGTATAGAGATAAGCTTTTAAATTCGCCGTCTTGTGGTTGTCGCCTTAAGTCTAGAAAACCGTACACAGAGATTAACTCTTAAGCCCCGCCCGCGGTTAAAAATAAAGTCTCTCCTGACATTTCCGATCTTGGTGGTGGACTTCTAAAGCTTACAAACCCAATTTGATAAAGATCGGCCCAAAAATAAGGATTGGCCTTGAACACACATTTTGGGACATTATCCAACAATTCTCCTACCATGCCTAAAAGTTGCTTTGCAATCGGATGAACGCTATAATTTTTCAAATTTCGCGGTTTGTGCACCATTTTCCGCCCATTTCTTTAACTTAGAAACCTTCCAGGGCAAGAGTCCATCATTCCACTAAGTTTCACTGAAATCAAAAATTTGCCAAATATCGCGGTTTGAGCACCATTTTCCGCCTGTTTCTTCTACTTAGAAATATTCCCTAGCAAGCGTCTAGCCATATCCCCAAAGTTTCACCGAGATTAAGAATTTTGCAAATATTGCGGTTCTTGGACCATTTTCCACCTCCACAGGTCCACCTCCAGGGCCACCTCTAAGGCCACCTCCAGGTCCAGGTCCCGCACACAACCAAGTACAATGAAAAACGGCA
Organism: Lordiphosa collinella; assembly: GCA_018904265.1. Taxonomy (NCBI): domain Eukaryota; kingdom Metazoa; phylum Arthropoda; class Insecta; order Diptera; family Drosophilidae; genus Lordiphosa; species Lordiphosa collinella. The sequence continues at coordinate 130,681 of JAEIFV010000261.1, forward strand.
GCCCGCGGTGAACGGAATATTTTTATAATTTTCCAGTCAGGTCATGGCCACCTTTATAATCCAATATCTTCTACCCACTCAACCTTTTCCCACCAATTTCCGCCAAGAGGGGTAGATTTTCAGAAGACTGGTATGCAGTCATTGTTGAATTATAGACCTTTGAGAATGAATTTGAGCCCGATCGGATGATATTCAAAAAATTTGCATACTACAGTTTTCCGCCCATTTCCCGATTTTTGGGGTAGACTTTCCAAAAGTTGAAAGTCACGTTGACCATAGTTTTTATGAGTAACTTTAAAAATGAGTTTGGTAGCTGGAGTTTGGTAGCTCCAAACAAAAACTAAAATTCAACCCATAAGACCTTTACCACCCAATTTCCAGCAAGGGGAGTGAATTTTCCGGAAAATTAGTATGCAGTCATAGTTAAATTTTCATATAGATCTCTGAAAGTATATTTGAGCTTGATCCGATGATAAGCAAAAAAGCTGCATACAACAGTTTTCCGACCATTTTCGGACTTTGGGGGTAGATTTTCCAAAAGTTGAAAGTCACGTTGATGATATTTTTTATGAGTAACTTTGAAAACGAACTTGGAGCTAATCGCTCGGAACTAAAATTTAACCCATATAACCTTTACCACCCAATTTCCACCATGTAGATCTTTGAAAATGCGTTTGACCCCAATCCGACGATAAACAAAGAAGTTGCATACAACAGTTTTTCGACCATTTTCCGACTTTGGGGGTAGATTTTCCAAAAATTGAAAGTCATGCTGATCATACTTTTTTATGAGTAACTTTGAAAAATAATTTGGAGCTAATCGCCGGGAACTAAAATTTAACCCATACAACCTTTACCACCCAATTTCCACCAATGGGGGTGAATTTTACGAAAAATAAATTTGAGCCTGATCGGATGACAATCAAAAAAGTTACATGCAACAGTTTTCTTTGAATTTTCCACATTTCCCGACAGAATTTTCCAAAACCGTTTCTTAGTACTCACTTCCAGCATAAGATAATACAACTGTACAAAATTCAGCTTTCCATCTCTTATGGTTTGTCCTGTGCGACGGTCACCAGTCAGTAAGGTTGAACTGTTTTATATTTATAGATATATCTGGTTGCGCTTCGCTACGCCGCCGTCAATCTATACTGACATCACATAAAACCGATATAGTTTTTCTTTTCCGACCGGCATTGAGTAAGATTACCGTATTCGCTATCGATATTGCTATCGCTATCGCAATCGTTATTGTTTTCGTTATCGTTACCGTTATCGCTATCGTTATCGTTGCCGTTACCGTCATCGTTATCTTATACTATCACTAGCAAATATCCCGGCTTGCTTCGCCGCCGTCAGTTAAGCTATTTTAACCGATAAGAGTATCAGTTTTTCTTTTCCGACTTGGGGTGGATTTCACAAAACGGAAAATATTTGACCGTATCTTACATACATCGGCTGAAAGCAGAGATTAACTCTTAGGCCCCTTCCGCGGTTAAAAATAAAGTCCCTACTGACATTTCCAATCTTGGTGGTGAACTTTTCAAATTTAAAGCTTGCAAACACAATTTGATAAAGATCGGCCAACAAATAACATTTTCCACCAATTCTCCAACCATTCCTCAAAGTTGCATTGCATCCGGATGAACGCTATAATTTTTCAAATTTCGCAGATTGTGCACCATTTTCCGCCCATTTCTTCTGCTTAAAAACCTTCCGGGCAAGCGTCAAGCCAATCCCCAAAGTTTCACGGAGATTAAGAATTTGGCAAATATTGCGGTTTTTGGACCATTTTCCACCTCCATGTCCATCTACAGGTCCACCTCCATGGACACCTCCATGGCCACCTCCATGGCCACCTCTATGGCCACCTCCATGGCCACCTCCATGGCCACCTCCATAGCCACCACCATGGACACCTTCATGGCAACCTCCATGGCCACCTCCATGGACACCTGCATGGGTCCAATAATTTTGCATACTGTGCTAACAAACCGAATTTCAAGTCAATCGGATGAAAAATGAAATTTTCCCCATAAAAACTTTTACGAGGCCTTTCCGGGAATATCCCGACCATACGTTCAAATTTTCCAGCATCGGAAAATCACATTCCAATTTATTTTACTTACTGTCCTTACAAACCGAATTTCAAGTCAATCGGATGAAAAATAGATTTTTGCATATCGAATTTCCCGAGAATTTTCCTTGTGGGCGGATTTTCCGAAATCGGGAAAGCACGTGTCCAATTATTTCGCATACTATGTTTAGAAACCGAATTTCAAGTCAATCGGATAAACTTTTCCGGCTTTTCCGGGTGGAATTTTCCAAAACCCAGTCTTAGTACGCACTTTCACCACATAAGGAAACTCCTGTCTAAATTTCAGCCCTCTTGCTCTTACCATTTAGGCTGTGCGACGGTACCAGTCAGTCAGTAACTAGAAATATCCGGCTTGCTTCGCTACGCCGCCGTCAGTTAAGCTATTTTAACCGATAAGAGTATCAGATTTTCTTTTCCGACTTGGGGGTGGTTTTCACAAATCGGAAAATATTTGACCGTATCTTACATACATCGGCTGAAAGCAGAGATTAACTCTTATGCCCCTTCCGCGGTTAAAAATAAAGTCTCTCCTGACATTTCCGATCTTGGTGGTGAACTTTTCAAATTTAAAGCTTGCAAACACAATTTGATAAAGATCGGCCAACAAATAACATTTTTTATCAATTCTCCAACCATTCCTCAATGTTGCATTGCATCCGGATGAATGCAATAATTTTTCAAATTTCGCAGATTGTGCACCATTTTCCGCCCATTTCTTCTGCTTAAAAATCTTCCGGGCAAGCGTCTAGCCAATCCCCAAAGTTTCACCGAGATTAAGAATTTTGCAAATATTGCATTTTTTGGACCATTTTCCACCTCCATGTCCACCTACAGGTCCACCTCCATGGACACCTCCATGACCACCTCCATGGCCACCTCTATAGCCACCACCATGGACACCTTCATGGCCACCTCCATAGCCACCTCTATGGCCACCTCCATGGACACCTCCATGGACACCTCCATGGCCACCTCCATAGCCACCTCCATTGCCACCTCCATGGTCACCTCCATGGCCACCTCCATGGCCACCTCCATAGCCACCTCCATGGCCACCTCAATGGTTACTTTCTGGTCCACGTCCACTTCCACGTCCAGGTCCAGCGCCATCTCCAGGTCGAGGTCCAGGTCCCACACACAGCCAGTACAATGAAAAACGGCAGCCCGAGTTACTGTTATTTCGTTATTTCTTATACTATCCTTACAAACCAAGTTTAAAGCCAATCGTATGAAAATATGTTTTTGTCTGCTGAGTTTTCCGACCCTAAGGTCAAATTTTCCAACTTCAGAAAATAACATTACACTTACAAACCGAATTTCAAGTCAATCGGATGAAAAAAAAAATTTTGGATATCGAATTTCCCGGGAATTTTCCTTGCGCGCAGATTTTTCCAAATCGGGAAAATACGTGTCCAATTATTTATCATACTTTGCTTACAAACCGAAATTCAAGTTAATCGGACGAACAATAATATTCCAATTTTTCAATTTCCCATCTTCGAAAAATCACATTTCAATTCATTTCACTCACTATTCTTACAAACAGAATTTCAAATCAATCCGATGAATAATAGATTTTGGCGAATATCCCGGGTATTTTCCTTGCGGGCAGATTTTCCGAAATCTGGAAAAAACGTGTCCAATTATTTCGTACACTTCGCTTACAAACCCAGTTTCAAGTCAATAGGATGAAAAAAAAAATTTCCCAATACAAACTTTTCCGACGATTTTCCTGGAATTTTCTGACCCTACGGTCGATTTTTCCAGCATCGGAAAATCACATTTTAGTTTATTTCATTTACAGTCTTTACAATCCGAATTTCAAGTCAATCGGATGAAAAATAAAATGTTTCCCATACAAACTTTCCCGACGCTTTTCCGGGAATTTTCCGATCCTACGGTTGAATTTTCCAACATCGGAAAATCGCATTTCAATTTCTTTCACTTAATTTTCATTGTCCAACAATTTTCCTTGTGATTTCCGAAATCGCGAAAACACTTGTCATTTTTTTTTTTTACAAACCGAGTTTCAACACAATCGGATGAAAAATATTTTCCCTGACTTTTCGGACGCTTTTCCGGGAATTTTCCGACCCTACGGTCGATTTGTCCAACATCGAAAAGTGGCATCTCAATTTATTTTTACTATCCTTACAAACCGAATTTCAAGTCAATCGGATGAAAAATGGTTTTTAGCATATCAAGTTTTCCGGGGATTTCCTTGTGGGCGGATTTTCTGAAATCGGGAAAACACTTGTCCAATTATTTTGCATACTTTGCTTACAAACCGAGTTTCAACACAATCGGATGAAAAATAAATTTTCCCATAGAAACTTTTCGGACGCTTTTCCGGGAATTTTCCGACCCTAAGGTCAAATTTTCCAACATCGGAAAATGGCATCTCAATTTAATTCACTTACTATCCTTACAAACCGAATTTCAAGTCAATCGGATCAAAAATATATTTTTGCATATCGAATTTTCCGAGAATTTTTCTTGTGGGCGGATTTTCCGAAATCGGGAAAACACGTGTCCAATTATTTTGCATACTATGCTTACAAACCGAATTTCAAGTCAATCGGATGAAAAATAAAATTTTCCCCATACAAACTTTTCCGACGCTTTTCCGGCTTTTCCAGGTGGAATTTTCCAAAACCCCGTCTTAGTACGCACTTTCCCCACATAACGAAACTCCTGTCCAAATTTCAGCCTTCTATCTCTTACCGTTTAGGCTGTGCGATGATTGCCAATCAGTCAGTCAGTCAGTCAGGACAAACTTTTTTATATATATCGAGATTAAATATTATATACAGGTATATATATATATCTATAAAACGATTTTAGACAGCAATATTCAGTCCAATCTATTTATTTAAAAAAAAAAAGGGGAAGTTAACTTCGGCTCTGCCGAAGTTTTGAATACCCTTGCAGCTTCCATTGAAAACAAAAAAGTTTTCTAACTAAGACTACTTTGATTACTCCGGATCTATACTATATAGATGTCTGATTTCGACCAAACTTGGTGAAATCATGGAAAAGCATAATACACTGTTAATTCATTTGGAGGCGGTCCCTTTTAAAACAAAAAAGTTTTCCTCACTAGAACTTCTTTTTCGACCGATCATTCATACTGCAGCTATATGCTATAGTCATCCGATTTTGAGAAAGCTTTGTAGAAATGTGTTTAAGTATATCAAATAAGTATATGCCAATAAAAAGGACGTTTTCATTAAAAACAGAAAAGTTTTTCTCACTAGAACTAGTTTTTCGACCGATCGTTTCTATGGCAGCTATATGCTATAGTCATCCGATTTCGACCAAAATTAGTGAAATCATGGGAAAGGATAGTAGACTAGGAAATACGTACTTTGGAGGAGTTTCCATTAAAAACAAAAAGGGAGAGAGGGGGGTCTTGCATTGTCAGTTATCGCGCGCGGCCGCATGCCATGCGTTTGTGTGTATGTTGGAGTGTGTGAATGTGTGAGTGTGTGCCCTTCAGTTCTAGAATTCATGCATCGTCAAATTCATGCCTTGTTCCCGCATCTGCTTTGACGTCGACGTCGGCAGAACAGAAATTTGTGTCTATTTGTTGTTGCAAATTTACCTATTGCAGTCACAAAAAATGTTAGGCGTCGCGCTGCAACACACAGGCCATCGCCGAACGAAGAAGTTTGCATACCCTTCAAATTTTACCGAACATTAAAACCATATTTTATATGTATATTGAAGAATTTTGAATAAGTGGATTGCACAGATCGTTAGTGGAATACCCCTAATATAGACTTTTATTATTATTATCCCAAAATAATTTATTTATTTATGGTCAAATACTTCTTACACAAATACTTCTTAAGTCGGATATGCCCTTACATAATATGAGTTGAAAAGGGTATCGCGTGTGAATCATCGATGAATCGATTCGTGAATTCATGAGTGATTCACCCATAAACTGTCATGCGTGAACGCCTAGGACATGCCAATGTTAAATTCATGCATAATTTGTATGGGAGGTCACCTATGATTCATCGATACCTCTGACCAATTCATCGGTGAATCTTTGGTGATTCACTAATGCTGAGTACTGAAGGGTATGTAAAGGAAAACACACGATATCAAGGGAACAGGGTATTTTGTAGTCGGGGCACTCGAGTAAGGGAACTTGTTTTTTGTTGGAATTTTCAGCTTCTTGAAAGCTTTATATTGAAAGATGCTGAACTTTTATTTATTTATTTATTTATTTATTTGGTTAACAATGATCTGCTAACTTAGGCTAAACTTACATAAACATAATACGAAAAGTAATTGGATTACAAGTTGGATGATTCAAGGTGATGGTAAATTTCATTTAATATAAACGTAAGTGACTTTTCAAATGAAAAAATGAAGTGAAGGGAATAATAACTAGAGCATAAGACCCGAAAAGGTTCATGTAGGGCGTAGTTGGACCTGCAGACTGACAAGCGTAGTGGCCGAAATGTGCGAGTAAACCTCGAGGGAACTGTTAAGTTTACTGAAGAGAGAAGCGCTTGAGAATCAACCAATCCGAGAAGAAGCTTGTGCACAAATAGGACACCATTGCATATTCTGCGGTGATGCAGAGATTGAAGATCGATTAATTTTAACCTTGATCGATATGAAGGTAAAAGCCTGCTAGAGTCCCAATTCAGATTGCGAAGAGCGAAAATTAAAAATTGTTTCTGAACGGATTCGATAAGCGATTGCTGTTCTTTGTACTGAGGGCCCCATACACTAGAGCAGTATTCCAAAATAGGTCGTACTAAGGATATGTACAAAGTTCTCGTTGTGTAGGGGTCGTCAAACTCTTTAGACCAGCGCTTAATAAATGCCAATACTCCTTTGGCTTTATTTACTGAGGTGGCGATGTGAGTGTTAAAACACAATTTCTGGTCAAACAGTACACCAAGATCCTTTACATGAGATATTCGGTCTAAGACTTGATTTCCTATTGAATATGAGACAATATGGGGAGAGCTACGGAAAAAAAGTCATCATTTGGCATTTAGGAGTTAAGGAAAAGCAGGTTATTTAAACACCAATTCTGAAGTTCGTTTAGGTCTAACTGTAGGTGAGTATGCAAGAACCACTCCGAGTAAGGAAGGCAGATTTTAACGTCGTCTGCGTACATAAATACTGTTGAGTGCAATATAACTTGAGGGAGGTCATTTACAAAAAGTACAAAAAGCAACGGGCCTAGATGACTACCCTGCGGGACACCTGAAGTTACGTTCACAACTATTGACAGAACATTATTAAACAGCACTCGTTGAGTTCGATTAGATAAGTACGACGAGATCCAATATAATAAGTTAGGAGGGAAGCCGTATAGCGACAGTTTGTGGATAAGAAAAGCATGATTAACAGAATCGAAGGCCTTACTAAAATCAGTAAAGACAACATCGGTTTGAGAGCCGGACTGAAAACTACGATTTATCAGTGATGAAAACTCGAGAAGATTCGTCGTTGTCGATCGACGTTTAACAAAGCCATGCTGCGAAGGAGATATGAGGTTGCTACAGAGATGCTGCAACTGCAAGGTGACCAGCTCCTCGAACAATTTTGGAATGGCAGAAAGCTTAGCAATGCCTCGATAATTCTCAACATCCGATCTAGACCCTTTTTTGTGAAGTGGGATAATAAATGATTCGTTCCAAATCAGTGGAAGACAAGACTGTTTTAAAGACAGGTTATAAAGATATGTAATGGGTGAGCATAAAGATTCAGCACAGTTCCTAATACTTTTTAAGTAAACAGCATTATGGAGCATTATAAATAAACATATCTCCGATTTAAATAATTAACTAATTAATTACCTTTTCGGCATGTACAAAATTAATTTAATTTTGTTTAAGTTACATTTTTCAAATGTAGTTCGAACCAGTGTGCAGTTTTCAAGGAAAATAAAACACGCGCCAAACCCACATGTACATGGCAAATGTATACATACATAGATACATTTGCATACGCATAGCAGAAGAACATCAAGAAGACGTTCGCAGCGCACTTGCTGGTCAAAGAGACCACCAAAATATTAACATATTATAAGCTCATATACATATACACAAATGTAAAAAAATCTTTGGCAAATGTGCATTGCTAAAAAATTTTGCTGGCGGCGACTCCGCGGCGCATCGCGAAGCATGTCACAGAAGTACAGTTGTTGCTTTACTTTGTTTTGTTCTGTCTCACACACGCGCCTCATTCGCAATATGAAAATTATTCAAATCGAAGTTATTAACGGTAATAACATCCATAACTTAACTATTTTAAAATAAAGTGTCATGCACTTTGTTTTAAGGTTGTTAAGCTTGTACATTAAATATTATTCATAAAAATAATTATATACGACTCAGCATTGAGTTAAATATGACAAACTTTAAATTAATAAAATTACACTTTAATTTGAATAGTTTTCATTCTAGGTAGCTAGGTCATGTTAATACTTCTTAAATTAAAATAAAAATTGCGACGCCCCGTAAGCTTGCAACATAACATTACATATTACATTATTTAACTTTCCCATTACTAATGAATAAGTATTATATTTTCTAAGTTGATTTTGATTTTATTTAAGTTGATTCCTATTCTATATTGATTTAAAGCCGCACGTAGCGCATATATTTATTTTAAGTCATATGGAGTCATTATTATTTTTTCGTTTATAAATAAATATTCAAACAGCGCGCGCATATTCAAGCTCAAAAGCCGACGCGCTCCACGAAGCGCTTATCGTTGATTATCATCGACAGCGCAGCCGACGCTGACTGCACTCAACGGCCTATAAAAGCGGAGCTCAATCGCACTAGCAGGTCAATTAGTGCGCATCGGACGAGTCAACGCCTTGGAGCAGCAGGAAAACCAGTTAGTACTAACCCCCAACAAAAGGATCTTGTGCGATTTCCTAATCGGCTCCCTAATTAAAATTTAAGGTTGGATGCACTGCACCCACTAGGAGCACCAAGGATAACCCCGCTCAAGGAATCTTGTGCGGTTCTCTAATCGGCTCCAGGTGTGCGATTCTCTATCCGGCACCTGTGTCTGGACGGGATTCCCGGTTGAATAGCACCGTCGCTTGCCCACTCTAGCTCCCATCGTCCGATCTCCGAATCAGCGGCGGGTAAGCCTCAGGTTGTGCGATTGCCTAATCTGAGGTTAGATGTACTGACCTGATCCAATGAAATTGATGCACGGCATCCGGTAGGATACAGCCACGGCACACGCGGGCACGCGCGTTCCAACCAAGCAAGATTTGGAACGGTGCCCGGTCACTAGGGGGCTCCCACGGCAAAGACCCAGACAAGCAAGATCGGCCCCGGCGCGATCCCCGAGGAACACACCCGCACTGAAACCCAAAGCATCCAAAGTGAAAAGTCATAACCACCAAGAGAAAAAAAGTAATAAAATAAGAACATACCCTCGATCCTCCTTGTCTACTCATTGGGCGCGTGAACGATTCCAGCAAACAGAAGAGCCAAGTGTCCCAGAATCAAATAATATATGTGACGAACCCTGGAACCGGCGAGCTACATCCGTGCTGTAAAAACAGGGCGTTACAAGTTATTCATATTAAAATCAAGTATAAAAACTTGCATTTGCAAATTGAATACGTTTATACTTAATTATACTATGCATTTTTTTTTATCAGTGTGACTCTGGTTGAATTTTACTCTCACATTAAAAAATACATTTTTATTTCATTGTGTGAATGTTTTTCAATCGGAACGGTACAAATTTCGCGTCGTGTTTTTCTAAAATGGAGAAGTTTTTAAGCAACAAACAAGTGCTTGAGAAAATGTATTTAAGCGGCTTTGGGTACATTTTCATGTGCGGACGATATACATTGTTTGGTTGCCGTGGTCGAATATAAAAATTAATGATGAGACAAAAGAGACCAAGCCGCACTCGAATTAACTGGATCCCAGGATAAAGAGCAAGGAGCAAGAGCTTAAGTAAATACAAATACACGATGGAAAAAGGCCAGAAAAAATCAAGCCGGTTTAACAACCGTCTAATGTAACTACTCAAGACACATGAAGAAAAAACTAAAAATGATTTTGTTAGATTCTTAGACAAGTTGGCCCACAATACTTATATGTAAAAACCACTACAATACTACAATTCATAGCTCATATAAATAAATGATTTTTAATAAATAGTTCGAAAAAATTGTTTGTTTTTCCTGGATCCTTTTTAGAGTGTTCTGAAACTTACCAAAATATTCAACAGTATCAACAGTATTAGGAAAAGTGCAAAAGCCGAAATTAAAAATATTTGATAAAAAATCTCGCGATTTTTCCCAATTTTTTTGCATCCAAATTTTTTTTTCTTGTTCCTTTTGGTTCCTTTTTAACTTCCCAATTTTTTTTCCTAATTTTTTCCTTCCCAATTTCTTTTTTTTTTAATTTTTGATTTCCTAATTATTTTTTCACTTTATTCAATTTCCTAATTTTAAGTTTTTTAATTTGGTGTCCGAATTTTGGTATTCTTAGTGTTGCCGCATGAACCAAAGTGGCAGCCCCGCGGCGTAACAGCAGCCGCAAACGTAAGCCGCAAAACAAACAGCTGTTCGGCGGCGAACAAGATGACTTGAAAATTTGCATAGGAGCGAATTTGGGAAGCCGCAAGCAGCGTTATAAACCAAACTAAATGGCGAGACCAAGGCGTGACCTTTGGGTGCTTGTTTTTAAAAAAGGGTTTCAGAAAACAACAAATAAATTGAAACCTTGATATTATTATTGAACTGATGAACACCCCGTGCTCTCAAAACAGAAGTATGTATACTTTTCTGTTGAAGGCAACACACAAAACGTACACAGTTAATGTATTCATTTTTGCTGCATTCCATAACACGACAACAACAACAACGATCAGTTGACTAAAAACCACCCCCAAATAAAAACAAATCAACAAACGTCCGAGCTAAGTTAACGTCACAGACACTGGACACGTTGCCTTACGAAAAATGAGAGCAATCGAGAGAAAGAGAGCGAGAGCAATAAACTCAAAGAAATTTGTACTCGCATGCACATGTATACGCACACACATATAAAAAAAACGCAAAAAATTCGTCCGTAGTCGTGCGTCGCTCACAACGTTCGAATCGAGACTGAATCGTAAGGCAACAACAAAGAGGGCGACGTCGACGTCGCTACCACCTTGTTAAATACGCCTTGGGCGAGACTATAAACTGGCGACTTAAGAAGTCTGGAGCAGAGTCAGCAGAAACATTTAGACGCGAGCAGTTGTTGCCAAGCCACGTTTAACACGTTTTTTTTTAATAGCTTCTACCTTCTATCGTCCTATTCCAGTAGCTTCTCTTTTTCTAACCTGTGTCCGCAAGTGTATAAATACAGGGTGGGTCAAAAGTAGTCATCCGATGCTGTTTGGCTTTCATTTTTTTCTAAATAAAAAACGTATATTCTGTTTTTTGATTATATTTATTTGAACCTTTAGAATTTTATTGGTCATTTCGAGAAGATGATATCGGCCAAATGGGCGCCGTTACAATTGATTGCCATACGGGCTCGTCTTATGGCATTTTTCATCACTTCGGCAAAAACTTTGGGCTGCAGATTCTCGCACTCGTGTCGAATGTTGTCCTTGAGGGCATCCAAGGTCTCGGGCTTGGTTACGTAAACACGGGATTTAAAAAAAACCCCACAAAAAAAGTCTGAAACGGTTAAATCGGGCGATCTTGCAGGCCAGTGCAAATCGCCAAAACGAGTGATGAGGCGACCCGGGAACGCCGCCTTCGGAATGTCGGTGGTGGCTAGCGCAGTGTGTGCCGTTGCCCCGTCCTGTTGAAACCACATGTCCTCCAGTCCTAATTCGTCCAATTGCGGCAGAAAAACCCCGGTTAACATGACCCTATAACGCGCACAGTCCACTGTTGTCGTTTGACTAGCGGCGTTCTCGAAAAAAAATGGCCCGATGACTCCTCCAGCGTGAACAGCGCACCATGCAGTCACTTTGAGCGGGTGTAATGGCATCGCTTGTTCACGCACCCGCTGAGGTGGAAATGAGCCTCATCGCTCATTATGACTTTGGTCGAAAAATCGATTATTCCGCGTTCTTGGGGAGTATATCGATACATGGCTTGTTCACTTGTATTCTACATCTGTCTAGTCCACAAATGTCAAAACAGATCTGACTTTGGCGGCTATTTGTAAAAATAGGAGCATCTTCCAATAGGTTGACTTCTTTTGACCCACCCTGTAGAACAAACGTGAAAAACAAATCTAATTGGAACTTGATCGTACGCAAGCGACGTGAACCAACACTTAGTAATAATTGTCCAAATTCTAATGGGGAATCGGTATATATTAGAGACCTGCACGAGTGATTCCGGCATTGTGAGTAAAAATAATCATGTGAGTAAAATGATTAATTGTTTTATCTGAGTTATTTTTGACAAGATGCCGAATAGTAATCACGAGTATAGTCACCAGCCTGCTAAGCTAAAATGAAAAGAAAAAATAAAGAAAGAAACTAGTAACAAGAAAGAAAGTCGGTCAAGCCCGACTATAACATACTCTGTACCTGTGAAGTGCTGCCCATCACCGCTGCGACCTGTGCTGCCCAAAATTGTTTGTTTTCCTTATAACTCGACAACCGTTCATCCGATCTTTGACGGATCGATAAATAATCCTGATTACTAAATATGTCCAGAAGGAACAAACCTTTTATCTATAAAACTGTGGGAGATATGACGTTTTTTCCGATTTGCGGGGGCGGGAGGGGGCGTGGCAAAAATTGAAAATAAACTTGATCTGCCTGCAAGTATAGAAGCATATGTCTCTGAGATCTGTGCGTTCATACGGACAGACAGACGGACATGGCTAGCACAAACTTATTATACTCTATGTACCTTTGGTACAGAGTATAAAAATAATTTTATTTCTCCACCTTGCTTTGTGAATGTAAGAACAGAATGGCATCCAGTCACCTTTAAGGTTTAGTACGGCTCGCCGTACTAAAGCACCGTTCACTTGAGGCGCTAGATGCTTTTTTGCCAGCTCTTCCAAAATGGTGAATTGTTTTCCATTTTCTCTCCACCACCCCAAAATGTTTTGCTTGGTCGCATTTGAGTCTTTGAAAAGCTTGTACATCTCCAATTGAATGTTAATAATGCCTTCCGAGTTGTTCGTTGGAAAATTTAAATCCTTATATTTCTCGAGCATTTCATTGTTATTCTCCTGCAGAATACAGCTCTGAGCGTTCTCCCTATTCTCGCATAAAGGTGTTATATTATTCGTTGTCATACCAACTAACTCCGCCTTGTCTATATCAATCACTGCTTCTCTGTCGACTTCGTTTAAATAGCGAAGTTGCTTGTAGTCTGGGAACTAAAAGGCTGCAATTTTATGAACATTGTTTAATTAAAATTTAGCTTCGACATAACTTAGGCAAGATGTAGCAATACGACAAATCTCAACATAATATTCACGATTTTTCATTTCTAATAGTTTTTCCCTTAAAACATGAATATGTAGCATAAAAAATGAATAGTTGGGTCCCTTTCGCCCTCAAGCAAAATTGTTGCACTTTTAAACGGCACTAAAAATAGGACTACTCTATCGAGCATATGTTTTTCGACTCCAATAAGACGATAAGACCTTGCTAGATTTCTCAAACATCTTTTCTATGGTGTCCAAATTTTATATAACATATAATATAGTATAACATGTCAAAAATTGTGTTCCACCTAGAAGAACATTCCTGACGGAAGCAACCTTTAACTACGCTCTCTGATAGTTTTCGGTTGGGTGAAGAGAGAAACACATTTGTTTTGGTTTTTTTCGCTCTTGGTCTTTTGCTACCCTATTTGCAGAGACCGCTCGCTGAAAATATCTTTTTTGAACGTATGCTAACAGTGTGTGCTTCTTAGGCTACCGACATCAACGCACGTTTGTATGTATGCGAAAAATTATGTGTGCCTTCTCATTCTCTCTCGCAATGTTACGCTCTGCTCCACTTGACTTTGTTTACAGCAACCTTTTTGAAATAACAGTTTGGTCTCTAGGTCTTCAAACAACACTTTGGTTCGCTTAAGATTTTCTCCAGGAGCCTTACATGAAGCTAATAACTCCGCCACATGAGGCTCATGCTCTAGAAGTACTTCTCTCTTAAAAGTGTGCTTCAAAATATTATTGAGCATGTGAGCTGCACAGTTAATTCGGTTATGGTTTTGCGGCGCCTTTTATGTTGGATCCTTGATCGGTGGTAAAAGTAATTTTCTTATGGCTTTCTCGTCCTAAGCCTAGGTCAACAAACACCGTTACAGTGTTGCCAGAACTTCAGACATCATAGTTGTAGCAACATTTGCCATATCGACGTAATCCTTATCTAACAAGTAAGGGAGCTGCAGTCGATTGCCCCGACTACAAAATACCCTGTTCCCTTGAACATGAAATTGATTCGTATATAACTTCGGTGTTTTTTGTTCGATCTTATTGATCTTTTCAGAATAGATAGATATTGGGCCTTACTTGATATATATAAAGTTTGGAAGGTCTATCTTAAAAATTGTGGCTCTGACAGTTTTTTGCGCTTAAAGAGGGGAGGGGGAGGAATTTTCCAAATCTAAAACAAACTCGTATTGCATCGGGTATACACCTACCTACATTCAAAAATTTGTGGCTCTATCTCTTATAGTCTCTGAGATCGACGCGTTCATACGGACAGACGGACATGGCTAAATCGACTCGGCTGTTGATGCTGATCAAGAATATATGTATATACTTTATAGGGTCGCAAATGCTTCCTTCTACCTGTTACATACTTTTGCACAACTTCATGATCCCCCTTTTCTCATTTTCAAAGGGAACAGGGTATAAAAATGTTAGAAATAGCTAAAAAAAAAAAAATTGCAAAAATAATAGCTAAATATAATTTTACTTGTAATCAATACAAAACTTAGGATATAGTTTTTCTTAGGATCAAAAACCAACAGCTTCTTCATTAAATGCCTTTTAACAAATTTTTAAAAAGACTAACCAAAACATTAAAAATTACTTTAAGAGAAAAAACTACTTTAAACTTAACATAAGGTTGTAATCTCGTCGAGATCAGAAGAATCATCTTCAGAGTACTTTGGCTAGATGAAATTAAATTCAAATATTTTACCGGCAAATCATAGTTGTTGCAAAAGTTGTTGTAAAAGTTAGATCAGTAAAAACGTTTGTATTTGAATTTGAATTGTCGATAAAAAGTTGAAGTTGAATATCGTTAGCTTGGTTGGAAATGTTCGATAAAAGAGTATTAAAAATGGTCACACCGGAGCTTGTGAGGGACCAGTGTGCTGAAAATTGTGAAAAAGAGCAGACGTGGAATAGGAAACCAAAATTGAAACCCCCCGCAACAAACGAAGGTTGTTTCACGAATATTATTTGAATAAAGTTATCATTTAAGTTCTATATTAATCAAATGTGTTTTTTATCGAACTGAGACGCCAAAACCTAACAAACGTCTTCACTTGCATTCTGATACGCAATTTTGTTTTTACTAGATTCATCTGGTTGAAGACTCGTCTGCATTAGACCACGGCAGTGAGAGAAGATTTATGGAAAACAAAGCTAATATTTTCAACGGATGTTTGAGCACCTCTGTCCAAAACTTTACTGATTCCTCAATACATTTCCATTCGATTAGATGAATTTTCTCATATTGAGCCTGTACCTTTTCAATATCTCTGCAGCCAAAGTACTCTAATGTTTGTACAATGTCTTTATTTTTTTTGGCGCGCAAAAACTTATCCACTGAAAAGATACTAGTATATTCCATGATCTCAAAATTATCGGGAAGTCTGAAAGTTGAAAAGAAGTATTAACTTTCGAGCTATGTACAAAAACTAACAAGATTACCTTTGCCTCAGTTGAAGTATTAGCTCCTTGACGAACTCGGTGCACCCTTATTTCCTTATTTGTGCCTCCTGTAGCTTAAATTTAGGATCTTTTATTTTCTGCTCGATAGTATAACCCAAATACAGGTCAGATAGAGAACTTTCTTTGAAATCGTCTTTAAGAATATTTAATTGAATATCCTCTGGAATTATTTTTGATTTCAACGAGTTTATGCTCACAATTAGATCGTTAAGCAATTTGGGGGCGTTTGAATGGCTGCTTTGAAAGTTCTTATTAAGGCCCTGCATATCAATTAATATGAGCTTTAAAAATATTAAAAAAAAGGTAATTCACATCGTCGTTATATAATCCTTGTAATATTTTCGCCTTATGACAATTTTCGGCGCTGGCAGCTTGACCGAAATGCTGTTTAAGCTCTGACCACTGGTCCACAATTTGGGTCACTGCGGTTTTTATGGAAAGCCACCTTGTGGTTTCCAGCTAACTGGATCGAGTGATATACACATTTCATTAATATAAGAGGTGTCGAACTTTTTTTAAGCTCAGTATAAGCACTCTTCTTCGATCCCGTCATGACATTCGCATTCTCTGTTCCAATTCCAACCATTGGAAATATTTAGCCCAAATCTCAACAACTCCTTCTTTATGGCCTCCGCTATCGAAATAGCATCGCCTGCTTCGATTGGGATGAGACTTAGAAATGTAGAGACCCTTTTCCCCTCTACTTATGCTGAAGAAATTAATGACGACTCCTAAAGTATTAAAAATCAATCATTAACAAAATACCAACATTTTAACAGATACAACAAAGATTAATTTTGAGATCAAATCAATTACTATAAACAATAAACTTACCAATAAGTTTAGTCACACTGACGTCTGTAGACTCGTCCAGCAAAAGACTAAATTTTGTGTTTCCAATGTCCAATTTCAAATCCTCCATAAAATGAGTTGCCAAAACGTTGTTAATGATGTGGATGCACTAAGTCCTGCCAAGTTATATTTGCCCAGCAGCAGAACAGGCTTTAAACTGTTCCACACACAAATGTCCCAAGTGCTCAACTGTTGCTGTTGCTGTGTGCTCGGCAATATATAGTCACTATGCCGCTTCCTGCTCCTCAGTTTTTGTGCTTTTCTTTGAAAAATCTAAATTGTTTTTCTCCTACTGTACATTTGCAGTACCGGTAACAGTACCGGTATCAACGTTTCGGTTTCAATCCTGTTCTATCGGTTCCAATAATAACGGTAAACAGTATTCGGTTTTAAAAAAAAAAGTCTTCCAGTTCGGTACGTTTCGGTTAACTGTTCCGGTATTAATCTCTGGTTCAGAATAATTACTTTTTAAGCAGGGATGCAAACCGATCGGACATAGGGACTGTTTCAGTCCAGTCTGAATTTATTCAGGCCTGTTCTGAATTCCGAACGTTTACGAAAAGTAAAATCGTAACGAAACCTAACGTCATACTATTTGCTGATCCCAATTTCGACCGCAACGCACCCGTTTATATTTTTCTAACTCGGTTTCGAAACCGTTCCGATAGCAATAAGTCATCGACCGTATCAGCTGTTTTAGTTTATGAAGAAGAAGAAACCAAGCAGCAAAATATAAATTGCTGGGATAATTTTGCAAAATGCCGGCAGTTTTGATTATTGGTTGCTTGCAGGCTAAGCGAAAACGGAAAATTGATGAACACAGAAAAAATAATGCACCTTCGCATGACATCACCAATATTCCAATTTTGCTAGAATCAAGGCAAATTCAAATACAGCTATCAAAGCATATTCTTAAATTAAACGTTTATGATCCAGATTTGTAGATTCATACCGGCTAAACAACAAAGTTTTTGAAATCATATTGGACAAAATTCAATCTCAGTTAGCCATTTAATTAGGAGCTGTCCTACGATTTTCGGCACATGGTCAAGGATTGTGATATTAGCCTGGGAAGAAGCACTTTTTCAAAAGTACTGCATGGCGCGTTAGGGCTGCTCGAGACTCATCTCTGCAGCGAGTGGATTTAATTTTTTGAAAGGTTTGTCTTTCCCGGTGTTATTGGTTGTGTAGATGGCACCCACATAAGGCTGTTAAAGACAGTGATCTATGGATCTCTCTTTCTTAACCGGAAAGGATTTTAAAAAGGCTTGGCACTGCCCCAAAGGGTCAAAGCCGAGCATCTCTCAATCTCTTGGCTTGTGCGCTTCTAATTTTCGCACAAGAGAGAGGCACCTACTGTTTAACGCCAAAGCTGGCGCCAACAGCAGAGAGGGGTGAACGGGTGTAAAGTTTATTCAAAGAAAATACTCTTCATTAGATGTTCCGAGGCGGGATCGAACCCACGACCTCTTGCACAGCGGTAGCGCACAATAGTCGCTGAGCCACCCGGCCACAACCGTAAAGAATACTTCAGCTTAAATACCATGCTGGTGACCATGCTGATGCTGGTGATGATATCAAAGCAAATTAATGCACATTGTATTTACCTATCTTAAATTAATTGGTATGTAATTATTACATGGAGATTATGGCTGTTGATGCCATCCACCCTGCACCATGAAACGATTCCTTTGTATGGAGTACCAGTATGGCCAAAGAATACTATGAACAAACTTCTAGGAGAAATACTTGGATTCTGGCTACATGTTAACTCCATATAGAAGTCCTCAGCATGGAACAATTGAACATGCTTTTAATATACGAAATACATCGAATCGAAATGTTGTAGATTGGACTGTCGGTCTTTTGAAGAGCTGATTTCGATGTTTACAAGCAGGCTTGCAGTATGCCCCTGCACTTGTATGCCAAATGATAAACTTATGCTGTGCCTTGCATAATATTTATCTGTCGCAGGCAAGGCATTTCCATCAATGAAGATTACACAGAAATCGAAAACAACGGGCTAAATCCAGATGATCCAAGTCTCGAACACCCTGATAATGAAAATGTGAACATTTAATTAAAAATAAAAACTAAAATTAAAAAAGAACACTTTCGGCTTACATTAATGACGTTCAGAGTTCATTGTTTAGAAAATATGATTTTCCTTAACCAGGTGTGGATAAATAATAATCTAATTCAACCTTATTGAGTAAATTTTTAGGATTCCGATTAAGAATTTTCCTTCTGCATACAAAAAAGACTGATTTTCATCACTTCTTATTTCTGTAATCTAATTTCTTTAATTTTCTTGTCGTTTTGTACCTTATGTGGAACCAAGGCCTACATTCTGTTCTACACAGACCGCTTCCAAGTAGTCGTCTATTTTGCGATGTTTTGTTGGTGGTTGGTTGGGACAATCTATAATCTCTGTAAAAGTAAAGTAAAAAAATAGGGCTTGCCACCGAAGGAATGGGTTCCTTTGACTCCATTGCCGAGATTGTAGAGGCCACACAAAGCAGCAACCTCCTGCTGGCTGGAGACATTTTTGGTCATATTGTCCTCCGCCAGTGGCACCCTTCTAATCTGTCCTAGCTAGTAAAACAGAAGAGGTGTTTTAAAAAAATTAGACACACTAAGGGTATTCACTAGCTCTCGTAAAATGGTAAAGCGAAAATTTACCACACACGAGCTAATAAGTGGCCCCTTGTGGTTCACTGTCGTAATTATTTAAGTATCAAAACTTTACTTGTGAAAATTTAAAACAAGAAAGAAAGTCGGTCAAGCCCAACTATAACATACTCTGTACCTGTGAAGTGCTGCCCATCACCGTTGCGACCGGCGCTGCCCATTATTATTTGTTTTCCTAATAACTCGAATATCATTCATCCGATCTTTACCATTCCTTTGGCGGATCGATAAAGAATCCCGATTACTAAATATATCCAAAGGTACGAACCTTCTATCTATAAAACTGTGGGAGATATGACGTTTTTTCGATATTTCGGGGGCGGTAGAGAGCGTGGCCAAAATTGAAAATAAACTTGATCTGCCTGCAGGTATAGAAACATATGTCCCGTACATGTCAAACGGACAGACGGACATGGCTTAATCGACTCGACTGTTGATGCTGATCAAGAATACAGACGGACGGACAGGGCTAAATCGACTCGGCTGTTCTTGCTGATCAAGAATATATATGTATACTTTACATGGTCGGAAATGCTTCCTTCTGGCTGTTACATACTTTTGCACAAAGTTGACATACCCTGTGAACCTTGGGTACAGAGTATGCAAAAAAAAAAATAAGAGCTCCACTGTGACTCGAACTAACTCACTGTGGTCCCAAAGTCGATTTTGTACATAAATTGATAGCTCAAGAACTTGAAATGATTTTTTAGCCTTGTTTTTTGCATTCGATTATATAATATCAAAAGAATCTTGGACTGGGAAAAGTGGACGTGCCACCGCCCATTTCCCTTTTGGGAGCTATCTGTATTACACTATTATCTCTTACTTACTAAATAAAGTATCTTTATCATAGAGCTCGAATCGGAGCTGCAAATGTTAATCAATTTTAAAAATAAAAATTTTATGTGTTTTCATTATTATTATTATTATTTCATATGGTTTTTATCGAACAATTCTACATCATTATCAACTGAGTACTCGTTGCCAACATCAGATCAGAATCGGTCCAGTCATTCAATTGTTGGCGCTCTCTACAACAGGGTGCTAGAATTGGAACTTCTAAAAGTGCCAAATCATCTTCCGAAAGATGTTCTTCCTATTTTTATTTATTCTGTGGGTCACGCATAAGCTTTAGATCAGCGATGTTCCAGAAGGGTGAGGCCAAAAAATGAGAGTGTATTGGTGTGCGATATTAAAGCGACACAGCCCAGCTTTGAACTGCCCTCAACTACAGCTGGGCAGCGAATGAAGGTAAAGAGAGCTCTGCTTACGCTCATGTGCGCTAGTGTCCATAGCTTTGTGAAAAACATTTTATTTTGCCGGCTATTTTTTCTAGCGTGCATTCTTCTGCCATGCTTATATACGCTCAAAAACAATATAATAGGTGTGAAGTTTTTTTTTTAAATATCGACTTAAATCGATATAACACTTAACATTGGGTGTGTTCACCAGCATAAATCAATAACCAAAAATCGACTAATTTTGTTAGATTGTGCTGGTGAACGGGCGTGATTGCTAATTTTCGTGATTGTGTTAGATGTAAATCCATCAAAGTATTTCTTTGTTAGATTGATTTGATTTGTGATTGTTATCGATAGCAAACAACTGACAGTAATAAACAAAGAATTAATTTTGTACAAATTAAAACAAAATGTGCAAGGAATCGTCTTTGCTTTTTGCAGTTTGGACGTTGGCAAAACGAGAGTCCCTCTCATCAGTAGGTGACCGTTTCGACATACCAAAAAGCCCTCAATGGAGTAGCCAATGTTCTTAATCTAGGTGCCCACACCCACGCACACCGCGTCCCATTTCCAGCTTTAAATACGTCTCACATGTCTGCCACACCACCGGCACCCGCTTGCCCAGGTCTGCCCTAAAGATGACTCGCTTCACCGAGGTGTGTATGACTTGTGCCTGCTCCGGTATGGCCTGCAGCACCTCCAGCATGATCCAGAGCTGCACATCTTCACTGACATTTGGTATATGCTGCTGCTGGAACTTATTGATCACCTTAACGGCACACGGCCAATCCTGTTGCTGCATGTGCACTATATAAGCTTTCAGTGCAATGCATAGACGATGGCAGCATAATCTTGGGTCCTCCCGCAAACTGTACAATGGTCTCGAGTGTTCGTGCTCTGCATCTCATCCAAATCGGTTGGGAGACAGCTTTCCTCCGAGTCTATCATAGAGCTTCAAGAAGGCCCCCAAGTTGATTTCTCAAACCTGGCCGCACGAAACTCTTCGTTCTCCTCTTCGCTTACAAGTAGCCAATCTGGGCAAACCAGAGACAACCAAGTCGCCACCGAAGAGGTCGAAACTTCGCCACATCGGCGTTTTTGACGTCAGTCACATCCAATGTAATGGATTGTACTTGATGTTATTCATATTTTATTATTTATTTTATTTGCGGTCAAAAGTTTAAAACTTCCGCCAATAAAAAATATCGATAATTTGTTTGACTGTAAATTCTATCAAAAACCGTTCACCAGCAGTCAAACACTTTTATTGTGATTGTTGATTTATGTTAGATGATTGGTGTGTGCTCGTGAACACGCCCATTTAATAAGGAAGCTATTCTTTTTTAATATGGTCACACTGTTTCGGTACGAATTGGGTGATTTCCCGAACATAATTAGCTTTCTGGGAAAAATTGTGGACTGTTTTATTGGTTAGACTGCAAACTCGGCTGGTCAATAAAAAAAGTGTATGAAGCAAAACATTAACCTGTAGTTTTTAAATACAATTATTTGGTTGCAGAAGGTAAGGTATTAGGAAAATATAACTAAATGGGGACTTAATAGCCATTAAAATTGTATTAGATGGGCCGCGGGCGTCACTAAAGTGCGGAGGAGAGAAGGCTCATTCGACGACTCCGGGATGAAGGAATAACGTAAAAATCCATTGCCATGTTAATGAAACGTTCTCAAAACTTCGTAACCAATGCCTTAAAAACGGACGATCGCATGGTTCAGTTGGTTAAACACGACCCGTTCAAGTCTTCCAGAACGATTGCCAATGAAATTGGGAATATTGTGTCATCACGGACCGTTCGGCGACGATTGGCAATAGCAAACCTACCAGGTAGGATTGCTCGCAGGGTTCCTTTGCTTCGGTCGGCAAATTTAAAGATGAGGAACAAATTTGCTTTAGATCGTAGAACCTGGTGCGGACCGGAGGGTGAGAAAAAATGGCGTAATATCCTCTGGAGTGACGAAACCAAAATAAATTTATTTGGAAACGATGCCAAAAGAAATGTTCGTCGTCCGAAAGGCAAAGAATTTGATACCAAGTATACATATAAAACTGTGAAACACCTGGTAGCCTAATGGTATGGGGCTGCTTTTCATGGTATGGTGTTGGTCCGATTCTTTGATTTGATGGAATAATGGACAGATTCGTATACAAAGATCGATTGGAGACGGTGATGCTACCATATGCCGAGGTAAAAATGCAACTTTTATGGAAGTTCCAGCAGGATAATGACCGGAAGCACGCCTCTCGAGTAGTAAAGGGTTGGTCCCGAGAGCAAAATGTGGATGTTCTTGAGTGGCCAAGTCAATCCCCGGACCTCAATCCCATCGAGAATCTCTGGGGTGAACCCAAAAGAGAGGTCGGAAAGACTTTTTGTCAAAATAAAAAATCATCTTTGGAAGATTGTCTAAAGAGCATGGTACAATATTCCAATTGGAACTTGTCGCAAGTTAATATCCTCCATGCCAAGACGAATGGAGAAAATCTTGCAAATTAATGGCGGATATACCGGTTATTAGCTGCCAGATTCTAGTTTAATATAAAACAAGACCAAAAATAGTGAAATATTGATTTAAATTAACCATTTATCTTCGTACACCTATTATTGTGTCCAGCCAAAATTGGCTGGGGGTTTGTGGCTGGGGGTTGTGTTGGGGCTTGTGAATCTATTTTTACGTTTTGTTTAAAGACAATTAATATAAGTTTTGAAAAAACTTTGATTTGTTGAGATTAGAGAAAATATGAATTAGAAATAAAAAGTTAACAATAAAAAAAACACCAATTATTTTGTCCATAAGTGTAGCTTGTTACGAGCCTCAGATGCATTTTCCCCAGGCAGCCTACAAGAAGAGCGGAGGCGGCAATAATTAAAGGTCCGTGAATTAATATTTTATGGGCAGTTTGTTTAGAGTAATCTTCAATCTTTTCATTCTTAAGCCGAGTATCCAGCAACGCAAAATCAAAAAATTCCTGGCAAAGTTCATATGAAAAAAATTGTGCCATTAATTTTATGTTTACGATTTCGTTTTTTGTGTATCCAGCCACTTGTCCAAAATCCACATTTTGTATAGATAGCGGCGTATCGATAGCGGCGTTTCTAAAGCGTGTGTGGAACGAAAAACAGCTGATGCACAGCTCAGGAATGTATTGTTGACAATTATTTTTAAAGTTTTTAGTAGAAAGATGGAGGCAAATACTGTGCGCAAGTCCAAAAACAGGGTGGAAAATATTCAATTTGAGGAGAAGATCGCTTTAATTAAAGCAGTTGAGGCAAGACCATGTCTTTGGCAAATCACAGCGAAGAAGCATTTAGACAATATTTCTGTTAAAAGTGCCTGGGAAAGTGTGGCTGCAGAAATAAATAGAGAAGGTAAGATACCAGTTATTGTGTTCAAAGGTTTTAAAATCATTAATGTTGTACATACATATATGCTTTCTAGCGAATGACTGTAAGAACGCTTGGACATCTCTGTGCGACAGTTTGAGGTACCATCGCAACAATCTGGCAACAAGTGGCAGCGCTGGTGGCATCGACTTGGATCAGCCCAGAGTTACATCGCACAGCATATGGCTTTTCTTCCTGTAATGTCGATGGAGAGACGGTAAGTTATAGCCCTTCATAATTTTCTGCATGCATTTTACACTTTTTTTCCAGTACCAAAACAAGTGCCGTTGTGTTTGTGGGCAGTCGAGCATGCAGCCCCGATGCATGCTCGAGACTCCTCACGAGTCTGATCGGGGAGAGCTCCTCTGCTCCAGGCTTGGAAGAACCAAACTGGGTTCTTACAGACGATGAGGTCGAGGCAAGCACGTCGTCGGCTTAACAGCATTATTGAGCATTATAAATAAACATATCTCCGATTTAAATAATTAACTAATTAATTACCTTTTCGGCATGTAGAAAATTAATTTAATTTTGTTTAAGTTACATTTTTCAAATGTAGTTCGAACCAGTGTGCACTTTTCAAGGAAAATAAAACACGCGCCAAACACACATGTACATGGCAAATGTATACATACATACATTTACATACGCATAGCAGAAGAACATCAAGAAGACTTTCGCAGCGCACTTGCTGGTCAAAGAGACCACCAAAATATCAACATATCATAAACTCATATATACACAAATGTAAAATAATCTTAGGCAAATGTGCATTGCTAAAAAATTTTGCTGGCGGCGACTCCGCGGCGCATCGCGAAGCATGTCACAGAAGTACAGTTGTTGCTTTACTTTGTTTTGTTCTGTCTCACACGCGCCTCATTCGCAATATGAAAATTATTCAAATCGAAGTTATTAACGGTATGATTTAAGTATGCCAAATATTAAAGCTTAATAACATCCATAACTTAACTATTTTAAAATAAAGTGTCATGCACTTTGTTTTAAGGTTGTTAAGCTTGTACATTAAATATTATTCATAAAAATAATTATATACGACTCAGCATTGAGTTAAATATGACAAAATTTAAATTAATAAAATTACACTTTGATTTGAATAGTTTTCATACTAGGTAGCTAGGTCATGTTAATACTTCTTTAATTAAAATAAAAATTGCGACGCCCCGTAAGCTTGCAACATAACATTACATATTACATTATTTAACTTTCCCATTACTAATGAATAAGTATTATATTTTCTAAGTTGATTTTGATTTTATTTAAGTTGATTCCTATTTTATATTGATTTAAAGCCGCACGTAGCGCATATATTTATTTTAAATCATATGGAGTCATTATTATTTTTTCGTTTATAAATAAATATTCAAACAGCGCGCGCATATTCAAGCTCAAAAGCCGACGCGCTCCACGAAGCGCTTATCGTTGATTATCATCGACAGCGCAGCCGACGCTGACTGCACTCAACGGCCTATAAAAGCGGAGCTCAATCGCACTAGCAGGTCAATTAGTGCGCATCGGACGAGTCAACGCCTTGGAGCAGCAGGAAAACCAGTTAGTACTAACCCCCAACAAAAGGATCTTGTGCGATTTTCTAATCGGCTCGATCGGCATCTTTGCCTGGATGGGATTCCCGGTTGTCCGATCTCCGAATCAGCGGCGGGTAAGCCTCAGGTTGTGCGATTTCCTAATCGGCTCCCTAATTAAAATTTAAGGTTGGATGCACTGCACCCACTAGGAGCACCAAGGATAACCCCGCTCAAGGAATCTTGTGCGGTTCGCTAATCGGCTCGATCGGCTCCAGGTGTACGATTCTCTATCCGGCACCTGCTGACGGGATCCCGGTTGAAGCACCGTCTTGCCCCTAGCCCCCGCCGATCCCGAACCGCGGGTAGCCTCGTTGCGATTGCCTAATCTGGTTAATGTATGACCTGATCCATGAAATTGAGCACGGCATCCGTAGGACAGCCACGGCCACCGGCACGCGCTCCACCAACAAGATTTGGAACGGTGCCCGCCTAGGGCTCCCACGGCAAAGACCCAGACAAGCAAGATCGGCCCCGGCGCGATCCCCGAGGAACGATGCACTACTCCCCGCACTGAAACCCAAAGCATCCAAAGTGAAAAGTCATAACCACCAAGAGAAAAAAGTAATAAAATAAGAACATACCCTCGATCCTCCTTGTCTACTCATTGGGCGCGTGAACGATTCCAGCAAACAGAAGAGCCAAGTGTCCCAGAATCAAATAATATATGTGACGAACC
Source organism: Lordiphosa collinella (assembly GCA_018904265.1). Taxonomy (NCBI): domain Eukaryota; kingdom Metazoa; phylum Arthropoda; class Insecta; order Diptera; family Drosophilidae; genus Lordiphosa; species Lordiphosa collinella. The sequence continues at coordinate 157,145 of JAEIFV010000261.1, forward strand.
CTGGAACCGGCGAGCTACATCCGTGCTGTAAAAACAGGGCGTTACAAGTTATTCATATTAAAATCAAGTATAAAAACTTGCATTTGCAAATTGAATACGATTATACTTAATTATACTATGCATTTTTTTTATCAGTGTGACTCTGGTTGAATTTTACTCTCACATAAAAAAAATACATTTTTATTTCATTTTGTGAATGTTTTTCAATCGGAACGGTACAAATTTCGCGTCGTGTTTTTCTAAAATGGAGAAGTTCTTAAGCAACAAACAAGTGCTTGAGAAAATGTATTTAAGCGGCTTTGGGTACATTTTCATGTGCGGACGATATACATTGTTTGGTTGCCGTGGTCGGATATAAAAATTAATGATGAGACAAAAGAGACCAAGCCGCACTCGAATTAACTGGATCCCAGGATAAAGAGCAAGGAGCAAGAGCTTAAGTAAATACAAATACACGATGGAAAAAGGCCAGAAAAAATCAAGCCGGTTTAACAACCGTCTAATGTAACTACTCAAGACACATGAAGAAAAAACTAAAAATGATTTTGTTAGATTCTTAGACAAGTTGGCTCACAATACTTATATGTAAAAACCACTACAATACTACAATTCATAGCTCATATAAATAAATGATTTTTAATAAATAGTTCGAAAAAATTGTTTGTTTTTCCTGGATCCTTTTTAGAGTGTTCTGAAACTTACCAAAATATTCAACAGTATTAGGAAAAGTGCAAAAGCCGAAATAAAAAATATTTGATAAAAAATCTCGCGATTTTTCCCCAATTTTTTTGCATCCAAATTTTTTTTCCTTGTTTCTTTTTAACTTCACAATTTTTTTTCCTAATTTTTTCCTTCCCAATTTCTTTTCTTTTTTATTTTTGATTTCCTAATTATTTTTTTCACTTTATTCAATTTCCTAATTTTAAGTTTTTTAATTTGGTGTCCGAATTTTGGTATTCTTAGTGTTGCCGCATGAACCAAAGTGGCAGCCCCGCGGCGTAACAGCAGCCGCAAACGTAAGCCGCAAAACAAACAGCTGTTCGGCGGCGAGCAAGATGACTTGAAAATTTGCATAGGAGCGAATTGGGAGAAGCCGTTATACCAAACTAAATGGCGAGACCAAGGCGTATTTAACAACGTCGACGTCGCGTTGCCTTACGAAAAATGAGAGCAATCGAGAGAAAGAGAGCGAGAGCAAAAGAGTAATAAACTCAAAGAAATTTGTACTCGCATGCACATGTATACACACACACATATAAAAAAAACGCAAAAAATTCGTCCGTAGTCGTGCGTCGCTCACAACGTTCGAATCGAGACTGAATCGTAAGGCAACAACAAAGAGGGCGACGTCGACGTCGCTACCACCTTGTTAAATACGCCTTGGGCGAGACTATAAACTGGCGACTCAAGAGTCAGCAGAAACATTTAGACGCGAGCAGTTGTTGCCAAGCCACGTTTAACACGCTTTTATACCCTGTTCCCATTGCAAATGGGAAAAGGGGGATCAGGAAGTTGTGCAAAAGAATGTAACAAGTAGAAGGAAGCATTTGCGACCCTATAAAGTATATATATTCTTGATCAGCATCAACAGCCGAGTCGATTTAACCATGTCCGTCTGTCCGTCCGTCTGTCTGTCTGTCCGTCTGTCTGTCCGTATGAGCGCGTGTTTCTCAGAGACTATAAGAGCTAGAGCCACAAATTTTTTCATTTTAAAAGGTGTAAACCCAAAAAAAAAAGAGTTGTTTTTTTTTTTCAAAAATCCCCCCCCCCCCCCCCTTTAAGCGCAAAAAACTGTCAGAGCCACAATTTTTAAGAAAGACCTTCCAAACTTGACATATATCAAGTTAGGCCCAATATCTATCTATTCTGAAAAGATCACTAAGATCGGACAATAAACACCGAAGTTATATACGAATCAATTTAGCTTGTGGGAGAGAGGGGGGTCTTGGATTGTCAGTTCTCCGCGGCCGCATGCCATTCGTTTGTGTGTATGTGTGAGTGTGTGTGTAAGTAAACCGAAAAAAAACCAGAAATCAAGGGAACAGGGTATTTTGTAATTGGGGCACTCCATACAACCCCCCGTTTATAATAGCTTCTACCTTCTATCGTCCTATTCCAGTAGCTTCTCTTTTTACTGACCTGTCCCCCAAGTGTATAAATACAGGGTGGGTCAAAAGTAGTCATCCGATGTTGTTTGGCTTTCATTTTTTTCTAAATAAAAAACGTATATTCTGTTTTTTGATTATATTTATTTGAACCTTTAGAATTTTATTGGTCATTTCGAGAAGATGATATCGGCCAAATGGGCGCCGTTACAATTGATTGCCATACGGGCTCGTTTTATGGAATTTTTCATCACTTCGGCAAGAACTTTGGGCTGCAGATTCTCGCACTCGTGTCGAATGTTGTCCTTGAAGGCTTCGAAGGTCTCGGGCTTGGTTACGTAAACACGGGATTTCAAAAAACCCCCCAAAAAAAAGTCTGGAACGGTTAAATTGGGCGATCTTGCAGGCCAGTGCAAATCGCCAAAACTAGTGATGAGGCGACCCGGGAACGCCGCCTTCAGAATGTCGGTGGTGGCTCGCGCAGTGTGTGCCGTTGCTCCGTCCTGTTGAAACCACATGTCCTCCAGTCCTAATTCGTCCAATTGCGGCAGAAAAACCCGGTTAACATGACCCAATAACGCGCACCGTCCACTGTTGTCGTTTGACCGAGCGTTCTCGAAAAAAAATGGCCCGATGACTCCTCCAGCGTGAACAGCGCACCATGCAGCCACTTCGAGCGGGTGTAATGGCTCCTCGTGCATCACTCGTGGATTTTCGGTGCCCCAAAAGCGACAGTTTTGCTTGTTCACGTACCCGCTGAGGTGGAAATGAGCCTCATCGCTCATTATGACTTTGGTCGAAAAATCGATTATTCACGATTATTCCGCGTTCTTGGGGAGTATATCGATCCATGGCTTGTTCACTTGTATTCTACATCTGTCTAGTCCACAAATGTCAAAACAGATCTGACTTTGGCGGCTATTTTTTAAAAATAGGAGCATCTTCCAATAGGGTGACTTCTTTTGACCCACCCTGTAGAACAAACTGTATGAAGTAAACCGAATAAATGAAGTATGAACAAACGTGAAAAACAAATCTAATTGGAACTTGATCGCACGCAAGCGACGTGAGCCAACACTTAGTAATAATTGTCCAAATTCTAATGGGGAATCGGTATATATTAGAGACCTGCACGAGTGATTCCGGCATTGTGAGTAAAAATAATCATGTGAGTAAAATGATTAATTGTTTTATCTGAGTTATTTTTGACAAGATGCCGAATAGTAATCAGCCTGCTAAGCTAAAATTAAAAGAAAAAGTAAAGAAAGAAACTAGTATCAAGAAAGAAAGTCAGACAGCCCGACTATAACATACTCTGTACCTGTGAAGTGCTGCCCATCACCGCTGCGACCTGTGCTTCCCAAAATTGTTTGTTTTCCTTATAACTCGACAACCGTTCATCCGATCTTTGACGGAGCGATAAATAATCCTGATTACTAAATATGTCCAGAAGGAACGAACCTTTTATCTATAAAACTGTGGGAGATATGAAGTTTTTTCCGATTTGCGGGGGCGGGAGGGGGCGTGGCAAAAATTGAAAATAAACTTGATCTGCCTGCAAGTATAAGAAGCATATGTCCCATATATGTCAAACCTCTATCTCTTACCATCTCTGAGATCTGTGCGTTCATACGGACAGACAGACGGACATGGCTAGCACAAACTTATTATACTCTATGTACCTTTGGTACAGAGTATAAAAATAATTTTATTTCTCCACCTTGCTTTGTGAATGTAAGAACAGAATGGCATCCAGTCACCTTTAAGGTTTAGTACGGCTCGCCGTACTAAAGCACCGTTCACTTGAGGCGCTAGATGCTTTTTTGCCAGCTCTTCCAAAATGGTGAATTGTTTTCCATTTTCTCTCCACCACCCCAAAATGTTTTGCTTGGTCGCATTTGAGTCTTTGAAAAGCTTGTACATCTCCAATTGAATGTTAATAATGCCTTCCGAGTTGTTCGTTGGAAAATTTAAATCCTTATATTTCTCGAGCATTTCATTGTTATTCTCCTGCAGAATACAGCTCTGAGCGTTCTCCCTATTCTCGCATAAAGGTGTTCTATTATTCGTTGTCATACCAACTAACTCCGCCTTGACTTTATCAATCACTGCTTCTCTGCCGACTTCGTTTAAATAGCGAAGTTGCTTGTAGTCTGGCCACAAAAAGGCTGCAATTTTATGAACATTACTTAATTAAAATTTAGCTTTGACATCAGTTAGGCAAGATGTAGCATTACGACAAATCTTAACATTATATTCACGATTTTTCATTTCTAATAGTTTTTCCTTTAGAACATGAATATGTAGCATAACAAAATGAATAGTTGGGATTATTGCACTATTAAACGGCACTAAAAATAGGACTACTCTATCGAGCACATGTTTTTCGACTCGAATAAAACGATGAGACCTCGTTAGATTTCTTAAACATCTTTTCTATGGCGTCCAAATATTGGCGTACAGAATATAACATGTCAAAAATTGTGTTCCACCTAGAAGGACATTCCTGCTTCACTGTAGTTTCCAAAAAGCAGAGGTCGCAACTCAATGCAGTTGTCTAAAGAAACCGGTTTCGTGCGGTACATTGACAAAGAGGGACGGAAGCAACCTTTAACTACGCTCTCTGATAATTTTCGGTTGGGTGAGGAGAGAAACACATTTGTTTTCGTTTTTTCGCTCTTGGTCTTTTGCGAACCTATTTGCAGAGACCGCTTGCTGAAAAGGTCTTTTTTGAATGTATGCTTCTTAGGCTACCGATATCATCGCACGTTTGTATGTATGCGAAAAACTATGTGTGCTCTCTCATTCTCTTTCGCAATGTTACGCTCTGCTCCACTTGACTTTGTTCACAGCAGCCTTTTTGAAATAACATTTTTGTGTCTCGGTCTTCAACTCACACTTGCACTTTAGGACCGCTTGACTGAAATGGGCCTGTTATTGGGATGATGTTAGACCGACCAGCCTGAGTGAACAACAAGCCGCTTAACAGCGAGCGCGAGAGCAGCACACAATCGGTTGAGGGAAGACCAAGCCGGTTTTTTTTTTATTTTTTCGGTTGCTGTCGTGAGCTGAGCAGACCGAAAATATGGGTTGAGAGTTATTTACGTGATATGCCAAAAAAAATTTCTACCGGCTTAAGATTTTCTACAAGAGCCTTACATGAACTTGAAGCTAATCGGGGGTGTCCTGGAAATCTCTAGAGATTTTGGCTTCGGTTCGTTTGCAAATCGCTCGAAAAATCCGTCGGTGTCCCAGAACTTCAATAGATTTCATTTTCTTAGTGGGAAAGAGAATTGGTCCAATTGGGTTCAAAATAATTGTCCATCTCACAAAACAGGGCTGCATCACGCGCAAAAAAATTTCCCTTTTATTAGTTTTGAATTAAAATTATGTTAAACGGAAATCTATTAGTTGTTGCATAAGTTTAATGATTCATGCTAATATTATAATTTAAATTTAAGTCGCGTTACCCAAAATTAACAAGAAAAATTTAAAAATATTTGCGCGCCATCATTGAGCAGAATTTGCCAGCCCTTGGCACGTTTGTTGTTATTGAATTTCCCATGCGGCGCTAGTGAGGCCGGTGGCGCCATCTAGTGGCACGACGGTTTTGATTGATATGGCAGCCTTCGGTTGGTTTTGCGAAAAATTATTATTAACAAGCTAATTTCAATATTAAATCCAATGAAACATGTTATTTATTTGATGCAGCCTATCCAGTAAAATAATGTAGTTTACATTTCCAAAACTAATTTTACCTATGAAAATAGTTTTAGCGGTGAATTTAGCAAAATCTCTACCTAATTCACTAAAGATTTGAAACCAACCGAAAGAGGTTTCTAGGACACAGAGAATTGGTTTTGGGTTGGATTTTGGTTGGAAGAGATTTGTGGGACACCGCCGAATAACTCCGCCACATAAGGCGCATGCACTTGAAGTACTTCTCTCTTAAAAGTGTGCTTCAAGATATTATTGAGCATGTGAGCTGCACAGTTAATTCGGTTATGGTTTTGCAGCGCCTTTTTATGTTGGATCCTTGATCGGTGGTAAAAGTAATTTTCTTATGGCTTTCGCGTCCTAAGCCTAGGTCAGCAAACACCGTTACAGTGTTGCCAGAACTTCAGACATCATAGTTGTAGCAACATTTGCCATATCGACGTAATCCATATCTAACAAGTAAGGGAGCTGTAGTCGAGTGCCCCGACTACAAAATACCCTGTTCCCTTGACTTCTTGTGTAACATACGCACACACGCACGCGCAAACGCGGTAACTGACAATGCAAGGCCCCCCTTCTCTCCCAAAAGCAAAATTGATTCGTATATAACTTCGGTGTTTTTTGTTCGATCTTATTGATCTTTTCAGAATAGATAGATATTGGGCCTTACTTGATATAAATAAAGTTTGGAAGGTCTATCTTAAAAATTGTGGCTCTGACAGTTTTTTGCGCTTAAGAGGGGGGATGGGGAGGAATTTTTCAAATCTGAAACAAACTCGATTTAAATCGGATTTAAATCTCGGAGATCGACGCGTTCATACGGACAGACAGACAGACGGACATGGCTAAATCTACTCGGCTGTTGATGCTGATCAAGAATATATATACTTTATAGGGTCGCAAATGCTTCCTTCAACCTGTTACATACTTCATGATCCCCCTTTTCCCATTTTCAATGGGAACAGGGTATAAAAATTATTGAACTAACATAGAGTCAAAGAATCACTTACAGAGCGAGCCCGATGACGAGGTGCAGAATCGTCCTGAAATATGGGTTCTTGTTCCCTCTCAGAAATGGATTCAATACTGGGCACAAGAACACCGAGAATAATCTCTTCATACTTTTTTGCATTCACCATTCCCTGAAGCATTAAAAGCGATTCAGTTTTATATTTGGATATGCATCCCCATATCATAATATAAGGCGAATGGTTTACAGTGGCAATGCAGCAGTTTTCTGAATATCGTTCCCCTGTTCTACGTCGAACTGTGCGGGAGCCATCGGGTCCAATGAGGTTGAATTTGGATTCATCCGAGAATATGATTCGTGACCACTCAGATTCACCCCAATTTTGTTTATCCTCCGCGCAATTTAAGCGAGCATTCTTCATTCGAAGATTTATAAGTGGTTTTTTGGCAGGTGTCCTTGCCATTCACCCCATCTCGTTTTGCCGACGCTGAATAGTTCGAACCGAAATGTCTCTTAAATATCGTTGCTGTACTTCAGACGCTATTTCAACAGCATTTTTAAATCGATCTTGGAGGCTCGTTCTCATAATAACTCGATCTTCCCTTACATTTGTGCATTTTTTTTTGACTGATCCTTTCTTCCGCTTCAATTCTCCAGTCTCAGGAAATTTTTTCAAAAATCGTCTCACCGAGCTTTCATTAAAGTTAGTTTTATCCGCTATTTTACGAATTGACACATTCGGGGGTGTCCTGGAAATCTCGAGAGATTTTGTCTGTTGTTGGTTTGCAAATCGCTCGAAAAATCCGTCGGTGTCCCAGAACTTCAAGAGATTTCATTTTCTTAGTGGGAAAGAGTATTGGTCCAATTGGTTTCAAAATAATTGTCCATCTCACAAAACAGGGTTGCATCACGCGCAAAAAAATTTCCCTTTTTTTAGTTTTGAATTAAAATGATGTTAAACGGAAATCTGTTAGCTGTGGCATAAGTTTTATGATTCATGTTAATATTATAACTTAAATTAAAGTCGCGTTACCCAAAATTGAAATGAAAAATTTTAAAATATTTTCGCGCCAATCATAAAGCAACACTTTCCAGCCCTTGGCTTGGTTTGTTGTTGACAAATTTCCCATGCGGCGCTACTGAGGAGGCAGATGGCGCCACTGGTACGACGGTCTTGGCTGATATGGCAGCCTTTGGTTGGTTTTGCGAAAAATTATTAAAAAGCAAATTTCAATATTAAATCAAATAAAACATGTTATTTATTTGATGCAGCCTATCCAGTAAAATAATGTAACTTACATTTCCAAATTTAGCAATATCTCTACCCAAATCACTAGAGATTTGAAATCAACCGAAAGAGATTTCTAGGACACCGATAATTGGTTTTGGGTTGGAATTTGGTTGGTAGAGATTTCTGGGACACCGCCAATTTTGTTCAGCCAATGCAATAATTTTTGCTTTTTCAGCCAGGGTCAGTTGTTTTCCTTTAGCCATAGTTTCTAAAGAGCTCTAAGAAAAAGTTCAGCAAAATGTGTTTTTTGCAACTGAGACGCCGAAAATGACTCGCAATGTGAAGTAAACAATCAGGGGTACTCCCAAAAATTAAAATTAAACGAATAGAATAACATTTGGGGAAACCCCGAGGTAGAGAAAAATGCATGAAATGGCAGAGTGCGGCTTTTTTTTTGGTCGCTGGGTGTATAGCAGAGGCAGGCAAGAAATACATTCACATTTTTGCATTGGTGTGTGTGAGAGCAGCGCAAAAATTTCTCTCTTTTCCAGTAGCAACGACTGCGTCGCGAACACGTAACCAGTGTTGCCAATTTAGCTATTTTCCCACCAGATCTGGCGATTTTCTAATGCTGATGGCGGGCAATTTCGTAATCTGGCGGCTAGCGGGAACTATAGCTATTTTGAATATTAATATAGCTTAGTTTTAGCTATTTCATATCTTTTAGCAACATCCTAAAATATCATAACATGGCAACACTTTTAGTTGATAGTTGCTGTTATAAGAGCAATCGAAGTTGCTTTATCATCTCTAATTTTTCTTTCCCATCACTGTAGAGTATTTCACCTTTTTGTGCCTTGCTTTTGCCAATGCACTCTGGGCCAACAGGCCAAAATTCTGGCCAAAAGTACCACCCTTTTTGTTTTGGAACCTGAAACTGTCGAAAATTATTTATAATACTTACAGCTATTTTATGCCAACACTTAGAACCTTTTCACTGTTTGTTATGTTCCAAATTACAAACAGATATCACTGACTTAACACCGGCACGATTGAGCCCGGCTGAGCTCACCGGATGGGGAGGACCTTTGTCAAAGATATCTAGCGAACACAAACAATAAATTTATAGTCTGTTCGTGCCATAAAGATAAGAAAACCAAAAAAAAAAAGGAATTAAGCTGGACTCAACAACAGGAACCGCACATCTATAGAAAAAGGTCAATCATCATCCTCCAACAACCGAGATCAGCGCTGAAATTTCGCCTCTCCACTCCCTCCCATACCAATACACCCAATAAAATTTGCCTTAGCAAGCCATGGCTTCAAAATAATATAAAACAATAGGTTTATTAATTAGCGGCCTGAACATGATATATGACTTGAATAATAAAAAAACTAATAAAATAATAGTATTTGTAAATATAGGTAAATATCTAATGAGCAAAAAAAAACTAATTATATAACTTCAGAAGAAAATTCAGTAACTCACATACATTGAAAAAAAAGAAAATTTATCTATAATGGTTTAGAGGATATTCAATAATTTTTATTAATAAAAAAAAAACAAGAAAAATCAAATAAAAATTGAGCAAACAATTCAAGCCACCCTCGCAAGGCCAATTGTACGCTAGGTGTTGCTCGTTTTTTTTTGTCGGATATGGTGGCGCCAGCATACGAAGAGGGGAGCTGAAAACGGTAGGCTTGCAGCCAGCAAAAAATAATATTCATAGCAAACAAAATATAAATAATATTGGCAAGAGGGGATGGCAGGTTGTTGCTACTTCCCTGGCAGCAAAAACTAGCAAAAGTAAATTAAGACTAGGTCTAATACAAACTCTCCCGATCGCAGCTAAAATTATTTAAGGCTGGCCACAGCGCAAGCTAAGGCTTTCCCCTCTCTCTCTTTCTCGTTCCCCCACTCTAACTCCTAAGCATCCGCCTGGAGATAAGTCGCTGCCGATGGCTTCCGTCTCGGGTGCAGCGCTCAGTTCCTCTCCCGTTCTCCTCTCTCGTGTCGTCTGGATTGCGGGAACTCCCGAACTTGGTAGACTTGTGCGTGGGTGTCGGGCGGGGAGACTCCCTTGTTGCCACCACTTTCGTTTAAAGCTGGTGCGCCTATTCGGCTGGCGTTATGTTGCGATCGCTGGGAAGCTGGGACGATTGCTGTCCACTGCAGATTGTCCACTGCAGGCAGTTCCCAATGTATATGTACATAGGCTTCTTGAGGTGTGGTTGTTGCTGGTTAATGTGGGTTAATTGCTGGGTCTGTGAGTTTATTAAGCTTTTGTTGCTGGTTAAACGACTAGTTTTGCACTCCGTTAATGTTTGTGACATATGTACATATATTCAATATATTATTCGGGGGTGTCCTGGAAATCTCTAGAGATTTTGGCTTCGGTTGGTTTGCAAAACGCTCGAAAAATCCGTCGGTGTCCCAGAACTTGGAGAGATTTCATTTTCTTATTAAAAAGTCTAGTTAGATAGTGTGTGTATAAGATTATGGTCCAACTACAAAAACAGGGCTGCGTCGCTCGCAAATAATTGATAACAGGTTTTGTTCATAGCTGTATTGATGATTTCAGACTTGCCAGCCCTGTTTGTGTCTTTGCTAAGTTCGCTAAGTTTGCGTAAGTTAGCGAAGTCGCATTTGTTGGTTTGTGTATTGGCTTTGGTCGATTTCTCCAAATCTCTAAACAAAATACTAGAGCTTTGAAACCAACCGAAAGAGATTTCTGGGACACCGAGAATTGGTTTTGGGTTGGAATTTGGTTGGAAGAGATTTCTGGGACACCGCCGATTGTTAATGTTTAACAAAAGCACGACCACAAATCTTTGACGTCCATCATCGGACAATAATTTAATGTCACTTTCGGCATAACTGTAACTCGACACAAAAAAAACGCTCAGAGCCCACGATCGCGAATAAATAAAATGCTCGTCGAGTCAGACTGTCCTCTTCTGCTTTCTTTTCCTCACTAACTTCAGCTAATCGACTCAAGACTGCCTATGCCTAACCCAGCGAAATTTGGAGACGAGGATAGCGAGGGTAGCTTAATTAATACAGGCGCACATAACAGGGGCATTCAAAGTTGATTTTCAAAGTTGATTTTTTTGGTTAACTTTGAACCGAAACCTTCTTAATCGCAGCAACATTTTATTCTTTTCTTTGAATATTGCATTGCTTCGCTTTGTTTTTCAGAAAATCTATTTTAAAACGTGGTACTATTTTACATTTCCCAGCCAAATAGTATGCAATTTTTTTGCACGATTAACCATATTTTTAAGAAAATTTTTTCTAAAATAAATTGCCTAGCTTAAGGTCTGTAATTTCACGGGCTTCAGCGAAACTTTGAATTCAAAAAGTAAAGCGAAAATCTTGCTTTACATTGAAAAGTATTGTTATTTTTGTAACAAGCCGAGAGCAAGATAGAAAAATAGAAAAGTGGTCTAATAGACTGAAAATCCGAGACGTGGTGCTATGTCAAAGTCAGTACCTGTTTGGGTATATATCTCAAAAGACATTTGACATATCATGAAAAATAATTTTTTAATTTTTTCATTTTTCAAGATTTGAGTCAAATCCAATTACGAGTTTTTAAATAAAATTATAAAGCGAAACAACAGTTTGCCTTTTAAATTATGGGCAATAAGTGCAATCTTTTAAGAACATTTTGTTAAAAATTTCAGCTTTCTAGCTAGGAATCGGTACGGACAATGCATCTGAGATCTGTGTTCATACGGACAGACAGACGACGGACAGACTGAAGGACGGACATGGCTATTTGGACTCGGCTTTTGATGCTAATCAAGAGTATATTATAACTACTTTATAGGGTCGCAAATCTTTCCTTATCCCTGTTACATACATTTGCACATCAGTATGATCAACTTTTTCCCATTTTTAATGGGTACAATTAACTAGGCTAGCTATTTATGTAGCTATTTTCAAAAATTTATAGCTATTTCTAGCTATTTTTGAACTTGGATCTAGCGTGCTGAGCCCCTGAAGAGTTGGCAACACTGCACGTAACGCAGCGGAGCTTTAACAGTTTATACCGTGTGTGTGGAAGCAGCGCAGCTTTGAGATTTTTCGTATGCACACCAGATAGCAAGATGCCGGCCCCTGGTGTAAAGTCACTATGCCGCTTCCTGCTCCTCAGTTTTTGTGCTTTTCTTTGCAAAATATAAGTTGTTTTTCTGGTTAAATGCGCCAGTCATAGACATTTGTTTTTTGCTCGCCGCGTGCTGCTGGAGTTCAAACAGCTTTGCTCCTACTGTACATTTGTAGAACGAGCAGTAGGCTTTGGTGGAATCAGCTGGTACCTTGCGAACCCAATCTTTAAATGCTGCCTTTGCTGCCAAACATAGCGGCAGAGCCGAACTTCCCCTATTTTTATACCCGTTACTCGTAGAAAAAAGAGGGTATACTAAAGTCGTGCAAATGTATGTAATAGACAGAAGATCCCAACCAGACAACAAAACGTAACAACCGTTCGAGAAAAAACGTAATGTTTTGTACACCTATCAGAAAAAACATAATTATATTGAGAGCGCAAACAACATTGAATTTCTCCCAACAGCTACTCCTTGACGTTTCGAACAACAAAAAAAGGAGAAAAAAAAAAAAAACAAAAAAATAAATTGAGCGCAAACAGAACTTTGCCGGCAGTCATCCTTCCGAACAAGATGCTTACGTTAGCCTCACGAACAACAACTCTGTTAACTTCTCGGGATTTCGCTGTAAAGAACGACACGGCGAGCTCCGAGCAAAGCCTCAATGTGTTAGAAGATCGAACCCGCCATAAAGTATATGTGTATATTCTTGATCAGCATCAACAGCCGAGTCGATATAGCCGTGTCCGTCTGACCGCCTGTCCGTCTGTCCGTATGTCTGTATGAACACCTAGATCTTGGAGACTAGAAGAGCTCGAGCCACCAAATTTTGTATGTAGACTCCTATTGTCCCTACGCAGATCAAGTTTACTTCAAATTTTGGCCACGCCCCCTCCCGCCCCCACAACAAAAAATGTTGAATAACTCCAACAATTTTAAAGATATCAAGCTCATATTTTGTTGTTGACTATCTTCTTATAAGTTCCCCAAACATCGCTGATGCCAGAAGTCTCAATAAGGGAATATTCGCCCGTTTTTATTTTATTTAAAATATCCATTTTTCATCATTCAAGTAATTTCAAAACCAAATGATTATTTTTGATTAAACGGATTACGATTACTCCGATGGGACTACGCCTACGATGCCAATTTGACAGGTAGGTAATCGGATAAGTTTTACTCATACTCGGCGATGCCAAACAGGTTACATTTTTATTTACTCGTGCAGGTCTCTGGTATATATGTAATACGTATTATGTATGTTTGCATATAGTTTTTTTAGTTTGCTGCCAATGTACTTACACATGTATGTAAAATCAATCAATCAATGTAAGAACATACTTTAAGCACATTCAAGAAGCTGCGAGATTTTCGTGTAAGTAATTTTACAGAGGGGTGCTTGAATTTGAAAAGTGGGAGGGAAATCTAAAATCTTGTAAAGAACGTCTTATGATTCCTTCTTTGAGTTTTAAACATCTGACCAAAATTACGATGCGCTCTACAAAAGTAAAACAAAAAACAACCGAAACAGTACCGGTATCAACTTTTCGGTTTCAATCCTGTTCTATCGGTTCCAATAATAACGTTAAACAGTATTCGGCTCTCCAAAAAAAAGTCTTCCAGCTCGGTACGTTTCAATCAACTGTTCCGGTATTAATCCCTGGTTCACAATAATTACTATTTAAGCAGGGATGCAAACCGATCGGACATAGGGACTGTTTCAGTCCAGTCTTAATTTATTTAGGCCTGTTCTGAATTCCGAACGTTTACGAAAAGGAAAATCGTAACGAAACCTAACGTCATACTATTTGCTGTTCCCAATTCCGACCGCAACGCACTCGTTTTTATTTTTCGAACTCGGTTTCGAAACCGTTCCGATAGCAATAAGTCATCGACCGTATCAGCTGTTTTAGCTTATGAAGAAGAAGCAGCAAAATAAAAATTGCTGGGATAATTTTGCAAAATGCCGGCAGTTTTGATTATTGGTTGCTTGCAGGCTAAGCGAAAACGGAAAATTGATGAACTAAGAAAAAAAAAATGCACCTTCGCATGACATCAACAATTTACCAATTTTGCTAGAATCAAGGCAAATGCAAATACAGCTATCAAAGCACATTCTTAAATTAAACGTTTATGATCCAGATTTGTAGATTTATACCCGCTAAACAACAAAGTTTTTGAAAACATATTGGACAAAATTCAATCTCAGTTAGCCATTCAATTAGGAGCTGTCCTACGATTTTTGGTTCGTGCCGGATGGTTTTGGCCAAGGATTGTGATAAAAGACTGGGAAGAAGCACTTTTTCAATAGTACTGCATGGCGCGTTAGGGCTGCTGGAGACTCATCTTTGCAGCGAGTGGATTTAATTTTTTTAAAGGTTTATCTTTCCCGGTGTTATTGGTTGTGTAGATGGCACCCACATAAGGCTGTTAAAGTCAGTGATCGATGGATCTCTCTATTTTAACCGTAAAGGATTTTAAAATGGCTTGGCACAGCCCCAAAGGGCCAAAGCCGAGCCTCTCTCAATCTCTTGGCTTGTGCGCTTCTAATTTTCGCACAAGAGAAAGGCACCTACAGTTTAACGCCAAAGCTGGCGCCAACAGCAGAGAGGGGTGACCGGGTGTAAAGTTTATTCAAAGAAAAATCTTTTCATTAGATGTTCCAAGGCGGGATCGAACCCACGGCCTCTTGCACAGCGGTAGCGCACAATAGCCGCTGAGCCACCCGGCCACAACCGTAAAGGATACATCAGCTTAAATACCATGCTGGTAAGTTACATGATATTAAAGCAAATTAATGCACATTGTATTTACCAATCTAAAATTAATTGGTATGTAATTATTACATGGAGATTATGGCTGTTGATGCCACCCACCGTGGAGCATGCCACGATTCCTTTGTATGGAGTACCAGTTTGGCCAGAGAATACTATGAACAAACTTCTAGGGGAAATACTTGGATTCTGGCTACATGTTAACTCCATATAGAAGTCCTCAGCATGGAACAATTGAACATGCTTTTAATATACGAAATACATCGGCTCGAAATGTTGTAGAGTGGACTATCGGTCTTTTGAAGAGCTGATTTCGATGTTTACAAGCAGCCTTGCAGTATGCCCCTGCACTTGTATGCCAAATGGTAAACGTATGCTGAGCCTTGCATAATATATGAAGCAGGCAAGGCATTTCCATCAATGAAGATTACACAGAAATCGAAAACAACGGGCTAAATCCAGATGATCCAAGTCTCGAACCTCCTGATAATAAAAATGCAAGTCAAATTCAAGATCATATTGCTCCGACCTTTCAGTGAACATTTAATTAAAAATAAAAACTAAAATTAAAAAAGAACACTTTCGGCTTACATAAATGACTTTCGAGTTCATTGTTTAGAAAATATGATTTTCCTTAACCTGGCTTGGATAAATAATAATCTTTTTCAACCTTATTGAGTTAATTTTTAGGATTCCGATTAAGAATTTTCCGTCTGCATACAAAAAAGAATGATTTTCATCACTTCTTATTTCTGTAATCTAGTTTCTTTAATTTTCTTGTCGTGTTGTACCTTATGAGGAACCATGGCCTACATTCTGTTCTACACAGACCGCTTCCAAGTCGTCGTCTATTTTGCGATGTTTTGTTGGTGGTTGGTTGGGACAATCCATAATCTCTGTGTTCACCTCATTTCTTCCTTCGTCTTGGGTTTTGCCACCGAAGGAATGGGTTCCTTGACTCCATTGCCGAGATTGTAGAGGCCACACAAAACAGCAAACTCCTCTTCTGCTGGCTGGAGACATTTTTGGTCATATTGTCCTCCGCCAGTGGCACCCTTCTAATCCGTCCAAGCTAGTAAAACAGAAGAGGTGTTTTAAAAAAATCAAATTCACTAAGGGTATTCACTAGCTCTCGTAAAATGGTGAAGCGAAAATTTACCACACACGAGTTAATGAGTGCCCCCTTGAGGTACACTGTCGTAATTATTCTAAATATTGGTTATAGAAACTTGGACTGGGAAAAGTGGACGTGCCACCGCCCATTTCCCTTTTGGGAGCTATCTGTATTACACTATTATCTCTTACTTACTAAACAAAGTATCTTTATCATAGAGCTCGAATCGGAGCTGCAAATGTTAATCAATTTTAAAAATAAAAATTTTATGTGTTCATTATTATTATTTCATATGGTTTTTATCGAACAATTCTACATCATTATCAACTGAGTACTCGTTGCCAACATCAGATCAGAATCGGTCCAGTCATTCAATTGTTGGCGCTCTCTACAACAGGGTGCTAGAATTGGAACTTCTAAAAGTGCCAAATCATCTTCCGAAAGATGTTCTTCCTATTTTTATTTATTCTGTGGGTCACGCATAAGCTTTAGATCAGCGATGTTCCAGAAGGGCGAGGCCAAAAAATGAGAGTGTATTGGTGTGCGATATTAAAGCGACACAGCCCAGCTTTGAACTGCCCTCAACGACAGCTGGGCAGCGAATGAAGGTAAAGAGAGCTCTGTTTACGCTCATGTGCCCGACTTCGGCATGCGCTCGGCTCGTGTGAGTGTAAATAGCCTATTGTGCTCGTCCCCTGGAGGCAATGGGTGAACATCGCTGCTTTAGATTAATGGATCGCTAGTGTCCATAGCTCTGTGGAGAAGTCGAGCATTTTATGTTGTCGGTTATTTTTTCTAACGTGCATTCTTCTGCCATGCTTATATACGCTCAAGGACAATCGGTCAAATTTGTTCCTCCAGTTGACAAGCGGTCAAGTCATTTGGTTTTCTCAACAGCAGTTTCATCTGATATCGATAAGTTCCTATCGCTGCGTTAGGGTGACCAGACACGGTCAACAAATTTGGTATTTTTGTTAGGGATTTTTTAATGTTATTGAATGCAGCTGGTAATATTTTTGCGAAAATTTTATTAGAATTGATTGCGATGAATCAAACGCAATAGCTGGGGACACTTGTTCACCTGCACGGTTTATCAAAGGAACGCTGACTACACAGAAGTCAGCTGCAGTGATAAGAAAGTTTCCACATGCATAAGAACGCAGCGTCAGAACAAATTAAATCGCAACTGAAGTCAAGGCTTTAACTTAAGCTCTGATTTTAGCTTAAATTTAGTGGCAGCAAATAATTAAATAATCAAATTAAATGTTGGAGCCTGCTGTTTGTATAACGAGAAAATATATCGATGATTCCATCGGCACTGAACTCGCGGTTAACTTCAACCAGTGCTCGAGCAGCGGTTAAGTCTGTTCCTCCGGTTGCGCCACACACATCATGAGACACGCAAATTCGGTTAAACTGCCTGTCAAGTTGACTAACCGCACATTGAGAAATCGGGCCTTAATCGATATAACACTTAATATTTAATAAGGAAGCTATTCTTTTTTAATATGGTCACTCGATTTTAGTACGAATTGGGTGATTTCCCGAAAATAATTAGCTTTCTGGGAAAAATTGTGGATTGTTTTATTGGTTAGACTGCAAACTCGGCTGGTCAATAAAATTGGTGTATGAAGCAAAGCATTAACCTGTAGTTTCTAAATACAATTATTTGGTTGCAGAAGGTAAGGTATTAGGAAAATATAACTAAATGGGGACTTAATAGCCATTAAAATTGTATTACATGGGACGTGGACGTCACTGAAGTGCGACGACTCCGAGATGATGAAAAAACGTATAAATCCATTTCCATGTTAATGAAACGTTCTTCAAACTTTGTAAAAAATGCCTTAAAACCGGAAAAAATTGAAAATCATCATCTAAGACCGACGATCGCATGGTTCAGTTGGTTAAACGCGATCCGTTCAAGTCTTCCAGGACGATTGCCAATGAAATTGGGAATATTGTGTCATCATGGACCGTTCGGCGACGATTGGCAATAGCAAACCTACCAGATAGGATTGCTCGCCGGGTTCCTTTGATTTAATTTAAACATTTATCTTCGTACACCTTTTATTGTGTCCAGATAAAATTGGCGGATTTAATGAAATATTTAATTTAGCTGTATTTTAAATTGTTTGTGAAACTGTTTTTACTTATTGTTTAAAGACAATTAATGCAAGTTTTGAAAAAACTTTGGTTTGTTCAAATTTGAGAAGATGTGAATTAGAAATAAAAAGTTAACAATAAAAAAAAACACACCTATTATTTTGTCCATAAGTTTAACTTGTTAGGAACCTCAGATGCATTTTCCCCAAGCAGCCTACAAGAAGGAGGCGGCAATAATTTAAGGTCCGTGAATTAATATTTTATGGACTGTGCGGGACATGGATGTTTGTTTAGTGTAATCTCCAACTTTTCAGTCTTAAGCCGAGTATCCAACAACGCAAAATCAAAAAATTCCAGGCAAAGTTCATATGAAACAAATTGTGCCATTAATTTTCGGTTTACGATTTCGTTTGGTGAGTAACCATCAACTTGACCAAAATCCACACTTTGTATATATAGCGGCGTATCGATAGCGGCGTTTCTAAAGCGTGTGTGGAACGAAAAACAGCTGATGCACAGCTCAGGAATATATTGTTGACTATTATTTTGGAAGTTTTTAGTAGAAAGATGGAGGCGAAAACTGTGCACAAGTCCAAAAACAGAGTGGAAAATATTCAATTTGAGGAGAAGATCGCTTTAATTAAAGCAGTTGAGGCAAGACCATGTCTTTGGCAAATCACAGAGAAGACGCATTTAGATAATATTTCTGTTAAACGTGCTTGGGAAAGTGTGGCTGCAGAAATAAATAAAGAAGGTAAGATACCAGTTATTGTGTTCAAAGGTTTTAAAATCATTAATGTTGTACATACATATATGCTTTCTAGCGAATGACTGTAAGAACGCTTGGACATCTCTGTGCGACAGTTTGAGGTACCATCGCAACAATCTGGCAACAAGTGGCAGCGCTGGTGGCATCGACTTGGATCAGCCAAGAGTTAGTGAAAGTGTGGTCTGGCAGTTCGCACAGCATATAGCTTTTCTTCCTGTAATGTCGATGGAGAGACAGTAAGTTATAACCCTTCATAATTTTCTGCATGCATTTCACACTTTTTTTCTAGTACCAAAACAAGTGCCGTTGTGTTTGTGGACAGTCCAGCATGCAGCCCCGATGCATGCTCGAGTCCCCTCACGAGTCTGATCGGGGAGAGCTCCTCTGCTCCTGGCTTGGAAGAACCAAACTGGGTTCTTACAGACAATGAGATCGAGGCAAGCACGTCGTCGGCTTATTCCTATGTAAGTACTTCTTATTTACCTGTTTAATATGACAGAAAAAATTCTAAATTCCTTTTGCAGCAGTCAAGGTCTTCTAAAAGGCGTAAGGTGGAGGAAGCGACAGGAACTGGTGGCCTCGCTGCATTACTTGGCAAGTACCTTCAGAACAAGAAGAAGACCAGAACGATCTTCCCGTTTTGGGATTAGTTGCTCTCTAAATTGCCAGCCGATATAGCTACCGCAACTGAGGTGGAGATTACAAATTTGTTATTCTCGAAGGTGCAGCAGCATGGCAAACAATAAATCTTGTCCCTTATTAATATATATTCAAATACAAATAATAAGAAGATAAATCATTTTTTTAATAATAAATATAATTCTTTATTATTAACCCAGCTGCAGAGTTCACAAAATCCATTATATTATTTCTAATAAATTTGGGGTAATCCTGTATCCGACCTTGGAAGGCTTGAGCATCAGTGTCTGCCGTGCTTTCAATTACTTGACGTTCAACCGTGGCGCCTTATTCTCTTGGGCATACTCGCATCATATAGTTGTGCAGTTAACAACATGCCGCAGTTATATTTTGCGCTCGTTCTGGGCCACACCGCAAAGTGTCTTGAACAGCCATCCACCTGTTACTAAGAATGCCGAATGCATTCTCAATACACCGACGAGCACGACATAACCGGTAGTTAAAAATCCTCTCGGCTCTCGGCTATAGGGTTTCATTATCCTCTTGTGCAGCGGGAATGCATCATCCACCACTATGTAGTATGGCGTACGTACTTCCTGCAGCAACCTATATCTGGAAATGAAACATTGCCCGATAAAATTGCTTTTCCAAGCGAACAATGTGAAAAGGCATTCATATCGCCTTCACTTCCGTAAGCACCAACGCTATGTACGTGAACCTATAAAAAGCGTCACATGCCGTCATAAGCACAATTTGAGTGAAAGCCCTATAAAAGCAAGGAAAGAGTTATTTATATTTTATTTATAACTTGCATTTTGCACTGGCTCGAGGTCTTGCTATGTTATTGATAGACAGCGGATTTCGCATATTTTTAAACAAATTTTAACCCTAGTAGGCCAAAGTCAATGTGCACAACATTATATGTTGTGCTGACTCTTTACGTTTATATAATGGCAAAAAAATCGCCATAAATTTATAAATGATTTAAATTGTTATATCATTAGTTGAACCGTCAGCAATACACAAAATGCAATAAACAAATTGACAAAAATTTGTTAAAAACACATTTGCCATAGTCTACTAGGATAAAAATCGCTTTGAAAATATGCAAAATCCGCTGTCTAGTTATTGACATAACTTTAAACAGAGGCACACAACACAACAAAGGAATCATCAGGTTGATCGGACGACGTTTCATGAGGGACCAACCTCACTCATCAGCGATCTTGAGCCTGGAATGTCTGTCCAAACAGCAGTCTCTCCATGCCCGCGACGACAAAAATGTTTGGGAATTCCAAAGGCAGTTTGCGCTCAAAAACACCGAAAAGACAGCCTAAGACAGCCATTCCCTTTTGTAAGTGTGTGTGTTGCTTACTTATCCGATAGGTCGAGCCAACGTGACATTTTAAGTCTCCAGTCGCAAAACACCTAATATTAGAAACGATTTAATAAGGGTTCCATGAGTGCACATGCAGTGGACTTACTCAAGAACAATGGCTAATTTTGAGTGGAATGGCGTATGGGCGTGAGTTGCGCTTTGGCAATACAAATGGTTCCACCAAAACAGGATATTAAACTGACTTTCTCCCATGTGAAAATTCTGGGAGAACATTGTCGGGCTCTCCACAATGTTCTGAAACAATTTAATGTGTATGATATGCATAGTAGCAATATTATTTATCAAATTACTCACAACATTTTGAAACCTTCCTTTTTGTTTCCTCAGTTGCAAATATTGGTTCGACCAACATTTGTGGCGCCACCGTGTAGACTCAGCTTTTTCCTTTTTTTGGCAACAATATATGCCGCCAACAACACATCACCATAAATCATTTCGTTTATTTTTTATACCCTTGCAGACTGTATTATAAAATTGTCCGGATGTTTGTAACGCATAGAAGGAAGCATTTCCGACCACATTAAGTATATATATTCTTTATCAGCATGACGAGCTGAGTTCATTTTTCCTTATCCGTCTGTTTCTATGCTATCTCCTCCGTCAGTTTTAAAGCAATCCTCACCAAACCTTGCACGAAGTCTTTTGGTACTAATACGCTGCTAATATGTCGGGACCGACCGGATCGGATGACTATATCTTATAGCTCCCATAGGAACGATTGGTCAAAAACTTGTTTTAGGGAGAAAAACTTTTTTGTTTTCAATGGAAACGTCTCCAAACTTCGTATTTATTGGTTTTCTAAGCTTTTTCACAATGCTACCAAGTTTGATGAAAATCGGACAACCATATGATATAGCTCCCATACAAAAGATGGGTCTGGAAAACTCTTTTGTTTTAAATGCTACCGCCTTGAAGTTCTGCAATTTTTTTCTATGCTTTTATCTAGTTCTACAAAATTTTGTCAAAAGCTGATGACTATAGCATATACATAGCTTCCATATGACCGATCGGTCGGAAAATGGGTCAAAGTAAATAAAAAATTGTTTTTCAATGTTTCAATGTATAACTTGGACATCATTAATGATACATGCTCTCAAACAGATTTTGCAAAATTTGGTCAAAATCATTATACCAAAACGAGCATTTGCAAGGGTATTATAACTTCGGCACAGCCGAAGTTAGCTTAGCCTTTGTTCTTATTTTTATCATTCTTTTGCAGGTTTTTTTCCTAAAAAAGAGCCATAGATTTCATTATATTTTGCTCTATAAAATCTTTTTAAGGGTACATAGAGTAAATAAAGATTGCATAAGAAACCATAACGAACTATGTGAGTGCAATTAACAGTAAGTTTTTTCTTTACATTATAAAAGAAACTACTAAAATAATCATAGAGAAAAATTTGTCACATACGTAACGTATCATGAGTCAAATATAAAAAACAGCAAAATATATTTTTCAACGAATCAGCTCTAAAACTTATAGATAGATAGATTTATATTTATTTAAAATAAATATGATAAGATACACCGGCATGGATTTCAATCCGTCCGCCGGTAGTGTGTATACACTAGTCGGCATAATTATTTTGACAAAAAAAATTTTCATAAAAATACCATTATATCTTTGAAACAAAAAATCCTAAAACTTAGAAATTTTTATCGAATACTGGTATGAAAGTCAGCTTCCAATAAATCATAAGTAGTCCACAATCAGCTGCTGGGGATAGAAAATATTAATCGAATTGTCCAAACGGAGGTGGGCATAAGTATTTTGACAAGATTTCAAAATTGATATATTCTCATTATCTTAAAAAAACAATTAATAAAATTCGCTTTTAATACGTTTTCTATAAAAAATGGCCTTTTCTACATATCCTGCCAGATTGACCCAATTATTAAACCCGTCTCCATTTAATGCTGATATTATTTCTGCCTCATTTAGTACTATTTTTCCAAAAAACATCAACCGAAATTCTTTGAGTACTGGACATCTTCCCAGAAAGTGACGTATGTCCTTAATTTCCTTTAAATTGCATAGAGAGCAATTTTTATCTCCTGATTGAAGAGCACTTCCATTTAGCCATAAAAGATCAGCTCGAGCCTTAAAAACCCAACTTATAATTTTCCTCTGATATTTATCATCACAGTACGTAACGCCTTTAGTGTAGTCAAGATATTTGTATATGCGACTTTCACTGGATATTGCACTATTAATGTGGTCATTTCGATCATTCTCCTTTAATTTCATTAATAGCCGTACGCTCATTTGGCACCATTGATATTTCGTCATATTTTCGACAAGTTGCAAGTCGCATTGTTGTAACAGCCTCTTTATATCCTCATGCCAAAATATATTTTTTCCAATTAATATTGAAATACAGCAGTCTAGTCTTCAGCACGTCGCTGAGGGCTGTTTTACATAGCTTTTACTTTAAGCAAATTTCTGATGTGTTTGCACAAAACAATTAATGTCAATCGTCAAGTGCCTACTGGTCCACCAGCTCAGCTGCTTCGTTTTACATACTGGCATAACATTTCGAGTTTTCGAACTTCCTAAAAAAGTGTTTGTTTCAAATTCATACTTTTGCGCTTCAAATTAATAAGCAAAAGATCATTTTTACACTCTCTAGGATTATATTGATACCAAAAAAACGATACTGGTTTTAGTTTCAATTTGAGACTACGTGTATCAAATTGATATTGATACCAGTTTTTTTGGGTGCAGTTTATACATTACAAATAATGCTACTAAAATGCTTTTCAAAAACCAATTTAGACAAATTTATTTTAAAAGTTTTCTTTGTTATACTCTGTACCAGAGGTACACACTCTGTGTTCCGTCTCTACATTCCGTCTTACTGTCTGTCCGTATAAACAAACAGATCTCAGAGATGGTAGGAGATAGAGGTTTGACGTGTTTGGAACATGTGTTTCTTATACTTGCAGGCAGATCAAGTTTATTTTCAACTTTGGCCACGCCTCCTCCCGCCCCCGCAATATCGAAAAAACGTCATATCTCCCACAGTTTTATAGATAGAAGGTTCGAACCTTCTGGACATATTTAGTATGCGTGATTCTTTATTGATCCACTGAAGGAATTTTAAAGATCGGATGAGCGATATTCGAGTTATAAGGAAAACAAACAATAATGGGCAGCACCGGTCGCAACGGTGATGGGCAGCACTTCACAGGTACAGAGTATGCAATAGTCGGGCTTGACCGACTGTCGCGTGCGTGCAGTGGAAATGCCCATATGTAAATCGGTAAAATCAGATGGTTTCTATGAATATCCGAAAAAACCAATGGCTTGTCGCTGGTGGTTTAGTTTGACAAAAGTGCTGTAAATCAAGGAAAATTTGACTTTGAAGGCCATTTTCGACACCATTGGCATTTCTTATACGGTATAAGTTATACCGCGTGTTTGATTTTTCTCAGTTGCATTGACATGTTGACTATCCTAGAGGCTTCATAAAATCACAAATTACTGTTTGGTCCAAAGTCGGTAAAGTGGGTCTCCGCCAATATCTTGGAAACGGAAACTAAGTTATGAATTTGATCTTTTAACTCGTATTCAGCTCGGGTTTGTCTACAGGAATTAGCTAAAGATGCTCGGGATACTCACAAAAGGTCTCAATTTATAGAACTGTGTCATCAAACCTGCAACCAGATTAATAAAAACAAAATGTAATATTCATCTGCTGTTGATTAAATTTTGATAAATTTTTTGAGTGCATACCAGATAATTAAATTAAATACACAAGAAAATTCACAGCCAGGGATGGTGGTTTTGAACTCGCGCCAAGAGTCGTGACTTGCAATTGTGTGAAGAGGAAGAGCAGCAACAGCTGGTGGGTAACCAACCAACCAGGTCATGTTGTCGCTGTGCTGTGAATGGCACTTAGTTTATTTATTCTTCTACCAGCTGTGGTGAGGTGACCGAGATTTAAAATCTCGTCTGAATTTAGTTATCTGCATTTGTTTGTTGTGAACTGTTTTTGTAAGTGAAATGGAGTCGAACGGTGAAAATAACGCCTCAATGCAATCGGACGCTGAGTGCAAAGTAAGGAAACTGTCTTAAAGGCCCACAATTGAGTAATAAGCACCAACTTTCACTTTTCGCATTTTTCTCAGCCAGAGAAGACAACTGGGTCCCAGGTGGCTCGGCACCACAGCTTGCCAACGCGATCCGTTATGGTCTTCTTAGCTGCGACAGTTATAACTGCCGTCCTGGTGGAGCTCCTGCCGCACCTTAGCACCATTTTCCGAAGTAGAGAACATGCCACAGAGAAGACCCAATCTCACCCACCCACATATGCCATCTACGGAAGGAGCCCCACGGAGGAGCACCTAGTCCACGTGGTGAACGTTCTGCAGAAATTCGGCTATGAGCGAGTAGAAGTTAATGGCAGTTGGGACCTTCTGTGGGCGCATGATTACCCGTTCCGTTCGGTCCCAAATCTCAAGAATCTCGCTGGTCATCAGTTGGTCAATCATATTCCCGGCTGTGGTTTCTTAACAAATAAAGTCGACCTGTGCACGACGCAGCTGCCGTTCCTGCCTCGGGCGTTTCGGCTTCCGGAACAGAGAGAAGCCTTTTTGGAGTACGCCCAGTCGCATCCCGATGCACTCTTTGTGCAGAAACACAACGAGCATCGGCACATCAAGGTGCGCGCGCCCAGCGACATTGCCTTTCAGTCCAATGACTCGTTCGTGCAAGAATTCCTGCAAAGACCATTTTTAGTCGACGGCCATAAATTTGACATCGGCATTTATGTAGTCATCACTTCGATCAACCCGCTTCGTGCGTACATCTATACGGGCGATGTCCTCTTTCGTTACTGCCCTGTTAGGTATTACCCCTTTGATGCCGAGAACCTGGACAAGTATATCGTAGGCGATGATTACCTACCTACCTGGGAAGTGCCGTCGCTACGGAAGTACTACGATCGCTTTGGAGGCAGCATGAGAACAGCATTCGAGGCTTATGTCCGCGATCAGTCGATGGACCCTTCTAAAATCTGGCCTCAAGTTGAAAACATTATACGTACTACGATTTTGGCAAAGGAACAGGACATCAGCGGCATTCTAAAAGCCTACAAGACGCACAACTTCTTTGACTTGATGCGTTTCGACCTTTTCATAGACGAGAACCTCAAGGTTCACCTGATGGAGGCGAATATGTCACCCAATTTGTCCTCGGCACACTTCAAGCCCAACTCACTTCTGTATGAGCAGGTGCTGTACAGTGTATTCCATTTGGTGGGAATTCGTCCTTGGAGCGCAACAGGTAGCACTATGTGCGTTAATCATAGCGCATGTACCTATATAAACTGTAATTTAACGAATTTATGATTTTTCAGATTTTCCGAAAGTACCGAAATGATAACTGCCGACAAGAATTTGGCCACTTCCCTCAATAGGTGCTTAGCATTCGATTGTGACAAGTCGTGCAACAGAGAAGAGTGTAGTCTTTGTCTGCACTGTCTTAGTGGATCCGAATACCTTTTGCTGCAGAGAGCACACCATGAGCATCTGCATCGTGTCGACATGAAACGCATCGTTCCACAACCAATTGTAAGATAACTTATTTTTTTAATGTGGAAAAATAATCCAAGCTCCCTATTTTAGTATGATTTTACGGCGTTCGATATAGACAGCGAAACCAAAGCTCTGTCGAAGAAAAACGCTTGGATGGCTCAATGGTTTTATAATAAATGTGAATTTGATCGTTCCTGGTGCATGTAGAGGTCGTGTTCGTGTAAGGAGTCAAAGCAGTTGAAATGCTTATACACTAGGGCGGGTCAAATTTTTAATCGACCAAGCGTATAGCAGAAACATAATCTTCGGTGAATTCTAAGAAAATTTCCCCAAGAAGCCATATTTCTAAAATCATTCCTTAGGTCCCGCTTTATAGCTGTTTAAGCAGCTATTTGAGAAATCAATGGTCAAAGTTATAAAAGTTTCCTAAAATGGCACTTTTCAAAATTTATTAAAAAGTTTGGGTATTTGAGTATTGGACTCATTTGAGTGCCAGCAATGACCCAATATTTGTTGAACTGTATAATGTACTCGGCTGCATGTCATAACGCCCAGTGTCATTTAAAAGTGTCACATCACCCGCACCGAAAATGTCACAGCGCCCGTGGGCCTTATGACATTTTCAACCTGTGTCATAACGCCCTCAATTTCTTAAAACTTGCAAAGTTTATCAAGAATCAATGAAAGTACCGTTATTAAAAGTACAGTTTAATGTGTTATCTCGTAGTAGTAGTAGACAGCCAAATCAAAGTATATCAATAATGTTTAAATGAAATGTTAACACAATTTTGTATTTAAATTTACTTTATTAAAAGCGCAAGCAAAAATTGTTTTACATAAAAATCGCGCGATTCGTTATTGAGCAGTCTATTCTCACAAGAAATTATGCTGGGCGGCTATTTATACCAGGTATTTCATTATTATTAGGTTCGGGCGTTAATGCACTTCTCATAGTGTCATAAGGCCCACAAGAAAAATGACATAAAGCCCGCGGGCGATATGACACTTTCAAAAGTGACAGAACGCCCGCGGGCGCTATGACACTGGGCGTTATGCCATGCACCCAATGTATTCAATTTTGACCGCGCTAGGCGGGACCTAGAAATTGATTTTAGACCTATGGTTTCTTGGGGAAAAATTCTTAGAAATTACCGGAGATTACGTAACTGCTATACGCTTTGTGAATCTTTTCTCATCCATACAAATTGACCCGCCCTATTATACACGTCTTTCGGACAGACTATTAGAAAAAAGACAATCGTATTTTTAAGCGATATACCTCATTGGTGCTCAAACTAAAAGTAAATTAACAAATAAGTAAAAATTTTAAATATATTAAAATCTAAAAATCACATGGTACGTTTTTGCGTTTAAGTATAGAATATATTTTGCATTAAATAATTTCAAAGCAAACTAAGAAATACGAGGTGTGAAGGAGTTTCCATTGAAAAGAAAAAAGTTTTTCTCACTAAAACTAGTTATTCGACCAATGGTTCCTATGACAGCTATATGCTATAGTCATCCGATCCGGCCGGTTCCGACAAATGTGCAGCGTATTTGTACTAAAAGACTTCGTGCAAAGTTTGATCAAGATAGCTTTAAAACTGACGGAGGTGATAGCATAGAAACGGACGGACGGACATGACTAAATCATCGCAGCTCGTCGTGCTGATCAAGAATAGATATGGGTCATATAATATAGCGTTGAAACTGACCAAGTGGCGAAGCTTTTAATTAGGGCATATTTTTATTTGTTTATAACTTAATTAATATCTCTAAAACTATAAAAGTCTCCAACTTTTGGCAGATACCATAATTTAGGTTATGCTTGGGGCAATTATTATTATATTCTTAAAAGCTATATGATGGTGGTTAACACTGAGCGAAAACTAAATGTATATTTTAGCAACTATTATTTAATATTATTAATTAATAAAAAAAGAGTAGGCGCACTATGGTCCCAAATCCCAAAAAGCTGGCCATAAGTCGAAAAAATTAATGTTTTCTTGGGACTTTTAATGGTTGGAATAGTTGTAGTGATACATCTAGTTTGTATTGAGACCGTTTATAAGGGGGAAGCCTCTTCGTTTACGTGCCTCTTCGTTTACTCGTCACACATCGAAAATAACACATCGTTCAGAAGCTCATAGAATCTCGAAAAATTAACCGATTTGGATTCTACAAAATGGATTCTTTTCAAGAAAGTACGTAGAATTTGAATGTATAACTCAAAGCAACTATTAACAATGCATGAAATAGTGAGTTATTAATGAAAGTAGAGGGTTTTTCTTAATTACATTCTGAAAAGTCGTGTTAGAAAAAGCTATAAGTTAAAAGCCCCACCAGATCCCACTCTCAAGCATAATTGAAATTGTTTATACAACACTTCTTTAAAACATATCCAAATTTAGCTGCTAATAGCTGCTGATTCAGTCGCGGTGATGATTTTTGTCCGGTAAAGTCTGAATTTCCTGCAGTTTTTTATAATTGTTGCGATATAATATATATACACTGCTCGGCAGCACTCTCTCCCAAATTCACTTTTTCTAAAGAATTTTGGCCCGCTGAGCAGAAGAAAAATCCTAGCCGAAAGTTTCTTTATCAGTCAAAAATGTGAAATGGTGAATCTTTTTAATGCTATGGTCTCACATGTAGAAAAAAACTTAATTTTTTCCATAATTTAGAAAATTTATTTAATTCAAGTATTTTTACTGAAATTTTTCTTCCACTTCGTATTTAGCGACTCCAAAAACCCTCGAGTACAGACTCTTAGCCAAACCAAATACGTTTTTGCAGAAATTGTCTGCCATATTTGTTTTTTTTTTCTTCTGAATTTTGTTTTCTGAATTTTGAGTTCGAATTCGTAACCAGCGACCCCGAAAACACCTGAGTACAGACTTTCAGTCAAATCAAATACGTTTTTGAAGAAATTGTCCGCCATATTGGATTCGCCATTTTGTTTTTCTGAATTTTGACTTCGAATTCGTAATCAGCGACACCGGAAACCCCCGAGTACAAGTTTTCAGCTGGTCAGCTTTTAGGGATTTGGGACCACTGTGAGGCGTCATGGAACCCCCGGTATGAGCGAACCTCTTTACGAGGGATGAATTTAAAAAATTTGCTTCGTTTTGCCCTATCGAAAATCGATGTTGACGATTGAGCTACATATTTTTTAAAAGTTTTCCATTTTATCCAAAGAAATTGTGGATGAATTTTTTAATTCGACCATTTATTGACATATTTTTTAGGAATTCAAATATTGATTTTAAAATTATTTCTAATTCTCAAAAAAGGGGTTCTCAAATATATAAATAAAAAATAATAAAAAATTAAGTAAGGTATTGGTGCCAGAGTCGCCCCACTCTTCTAAATTGTTAAATTTCAATAAAAAATATATAAAGAAGTTTCCAATTCTTTGAAATTATATAATAAATGGAAAAAAATATTAAAGGGTCTAGCCGAATAAGCATGCAAAAAGTGTCACCGCTCTTATCAGCACCAAATTTAAATATGAGATAGCCGCCAATGAGAAACTCGCTCTCCTAAATTTTTAATCTGATTGTAGCTATTGGAGAGGAGTTATGAGGGCGGAAAGTTAAATGAAAAAACTAGTTTTTCTCAAGAACCGTTTAACCGATTTGGATGAGTTAAATATATGTTGTAAGTGTCCACAATACAATTCAAAATAAAATTTTTGCACATTTTATTCACCAATTCTTAGACCAAAAAAATCCTATTGAAATTTTATATTAATTTTTTAAGGTGTTAACCTATTGGCACACTTACAATTGTTTGCTGGATTGTTCATTAAGAGGTCTCTTACAACATATAATATTTGCAGGCACATCCCAACCAAAACTGTGGGTATCGCAATTGATCGACATTTTAAGAAATTTTGTTCAAAAATTCAAGAAAATTATTTGGGCCCAAGAATTGGCAGTAAAAATGTTGTGTTGTGGACACGTAGAACATATATTTAACTCTTCCCAATCGGTTAAACGGTTTTTAAGAAAAACCACTTTTTTTATTTTTGTTTTAATGTGTTATTGTTTTGACCATGAGTCTTCCGAAATGATTGCCAAAATTATACACTATAAGCGACCTCTTAATGGTAAAATCACCAAAAAACTGTTAGTGTCGCTATAGATTAACACTATAAAAAAATATTTTGAAACTTTAATAATATTTTTTTGGGCCGAAGATTGCTTATAAAATTGTGCAAGCATTGCATTATATATTGTATTCTGGACACTTACCACATATGTTAAGCCCATTCCAATCGGTTAAGTGTTTTTTGAGATGATCCAGGTTTTTGATTGAACTTTACACCTTCTTAACTCCACTTCAATAGCGACTATCAGACTAAAAATTTAAGGGAGTGAGTTTCTCATCGATGATTATCATATCATATTTAAATTTAGTGCTGATAAGAGGGGGAGCAGTTTATGTATGCTTTTTCGGCTAGGCCCTTTTGTGGGAGTTGTTTACATTTGGAAACTTTGAGCTTAGAGCGCCCTGGGAGACCCCGCGCAGTTCGCTTGCAATGTGGCTTATTATTTTCTTTGAATATTGTATAATTGTATTCCTACCTTAAACCGTTTAATTGTATAATTTTCCAGTTTACCGGAAAAACTTTGTGAAAATCCGTTATAAAAAATAAGAAAAATATTTCTAAAGTTTATTGCAGTCGTCAGAGCTCTGACTTCAAGGGCTACACTTGGCAATAAGTTCAATCTTTTAAAAATGCTTCTGCTTCCTATCAAGGCTGTTATAGAAATGAAAGGATTTTGGCCAAGGAATTAGATTTATAGCCTACAAAGCAATGTGGTAAGGTAAAAAGTTGTTGTAAGTAACACTTGTAGGAGAAGACTCCAAATCTATAACTAACAGTCTGTGCCAAGAGCTAAGGAAGTTTAAATTAAACATTGGAAATGGGACTGGATTCGGTACTGACAATGCAAATGAGATCAGTGCGTTCATGCGGACGTGACTATATCGTCTCGGCTGTTGATGCTGATCAAGAATATATATACTATGGGCATTTCCACAGAAAGGTCCACCGAGACCAAAAAATTAAAAGTACTTAAAAACACTATTTTTTTATCAAATTTTTATAGGGAAACAATCAACATTAACTGATGTTAACCAATCTAACAATAATTCATTACCCATTTCGATATTTTCATGAGCAAAATCGCCCAGGCCTCATTTTTCTCATTTGGGTACTTATCTTGCACTTTTTTTTTTTGAAAAAAGGTAGTATAGATCGAAATGACTTTGGCTCTATAAAATCGATCTTAGGATACAAAGGGTTAAAAAAAAATTAAAATAAAACCATAACAAACTAAGTGATTGCAATTAACTGTAACATTTGGCTTTACATTATAACAAAAATCCCATTGATATTAAGATGAATAATATGTCACGTTCGCCATATCACGTAGCGAATCCTATTTTGCTTTCTAAGAACAAAAATAAAAAAAATGTTTCAATCAAACTAATTTTAATATACAGTAAAAGTGACTAGAAACATTTTAAAACTATTCGCTTTAAAAAACCTTGGCGGGTTGAATTTTGAACTTATATTGAAGCCCAAAAAACCACTTCCATTTTTGGTCACATGCGTATCGGCTTTTGATTGGCTTTATCTTGGAAGCAGCACTGCGTCTGCTACCAACTTTACCACTAAATAAAGTGCTTCGAAATGTATTTATTTTGACTGCTTATTTTTATATTATATTATTTTATACTGCTTTAAATGCGTACCCATACATTAAATTGTTCAACCTGACTGACTGACTGGTGACCATCGCACAGCCTAAACGGTAAGAGCTAGAGGGCTGAAATTTGGTCAGGAGTTTCCTTATGTGGTGAAAGTGCGTACTAATACGGGTTTTTGGAAAACTCCACCGGAAAAGTGTCGGGAAAGTTTGTATGCGGAAAATTTTTTTTTCATCCGATGGTCTTGAAATGCGGTTTGTAAGCATCGGGAAATTCGATATGCAAAACTATATTTTTTATCCGATTGACTTGAAATTCGGTTTGTCTGTGCAGTAAGTGAAATAAATTGAAATGCGATTCTCCGATGCTGGAAAATGCGACAGTAGGGTCGGAAAATTCCCAGTAAAGCGTCGGAAAAGTTTGTATGGGTAATTTTTTTTTTCCGATTGACTTGAAACTGGGTTGGTAAGCGAAGTGTGCGAAATATCGACACGTATTTCCCCGATTTCGGAAAATCTGCCCGCAAGGAAAGTTCTCGGGAAATTCGATAAGCAAAAATCTTTTTTTCATCCGATTGATTTCAAATTCGGTTTGTAAGGAGAGTAAGTGAAATGAATTGAAATGAAATTTTCTGATGTTGGAAAATTTGACCTTATGGTCGGAAAACTTAGCAGCCAAAAACCGATTTTTATCCAATTGGCTTTAAAGTTGGTTTGTAAGGATAGTATACGAAATAACGATGACAGTAACGGCAACGATAACGATAGTGATAACGATAAAGATAGCGATATCGATAGCAATAGCGAAAAGCTTTCGCATTACTTCGAAGTGGGGCCCTTTACGCGCTACGCGCTCTCATCTATTATCTGCGTCCAGATACCCCACTATGTCTTCTCGTCCAGGTCTTTTTTCTTGATTCGCAGAATTTCGCCAACAAAACTAGCGATCAATATCCACTGCTCTTCGCTCGAGATCATCTTCGATACGATGTTGTCTGCTGTGATATTTCCTACACATCGTGTTAGATTGCCTCGCCTATCGGCCCATCGTTCGCAGTGTATCACAGTGTGCTCCACACTATCTATTTCTGCGTCACCATACACGCAGCTATGCTCTGAGCTTTTCCCAATTGAGTGTAGGAATGCGCTAAAGTAGCCGTGTCCTGTCATCATATGTGTTACGTAGAAATCGACGTCTCCGTGCTTTCTGCGAAGCCAACTTTTGATCTGAGGAATCAGCCTTCTTGTCCATCTGCCCTTTGTTTCGATTGCCCATCTTTCTTGCCACACGGTGAGGGTTTCTTCTTTAATCGATTCAGCCGTTTGCCTTGAAAATTGTCCTGCTTGGCGCAATCCGTATATTTGGCATCGTTCTCTGGCTAATAGGTCGATCGGCGTAACACCTGCGATGACCATCGCTGCTACTCCTGATTCTGTCCGATATGCACTTATTATTCTCAGCGCACTTCTTCTTTGGATCGATAAAAGTTGTTTTGCTCAGCATTTTGCGTTTAGAGCGTCTGCCCAGATCTCGCGTCCATATAGGAGAATGGCGTTGTTCACCTCCATTAGTAACTTCCGCCTACATTGCACCGGTCCGCCCACATTCGCCATTAGTCTGCTTAGCGAGCCTGTCGCAGTGGTAGACTTCGTTACTGCGTGCTGTATATGAGCTTGGAACGATAGCTTCGAGTCAAGCCTGACTCCCAAGTAATTTATCACCTTCTGAGCGCGGATAATGCTATCGTGTATCCTCATGTCCAACTCTAGTGGGATTTGCCTTCTCGTGACGAGCAGTAGCTCTGTTTTTTCTGCTGCTAGCTGCAGTCCGTGTGAGTTCATCCAAGTTTTGACCCGGATCATCACCTGCGTGAGTGTACGTCGTGCGTATTCTGTATTACGCGCAGTGATGACTGCCACAATGTCGTCTGCGTATCCTACCAGGAATGCGTCGTCGGGCATTTCTATGCGAAGCAGCTCGTCATAGCTGATATTCCAGAGGTCCGGCCCAAGTATGGATCCCTGCGCAGCTCCTGCTGTTACTGGAATACATTTTTCACCTGCTATGGTCTGGTACAACAGCATTCGGTTTTCGAGATAGCTGTGTATTATACGCAGCAGATACCCCGGTATTCGGAAGCGCTTTTGTAGAGCCTCGATCATATCCGTCCATTTTGCGCTATTAAAAGCGTTTTTCACGTCTAGCGTTGCCAGCAGGACTATTGGCCGTGAGTAGTGACTGCCTTGGTGGCTCGCAATCGCCGCTTGGGTGACCTCGTAAATTGCTCCAATTGTGGACCTGCCTGGCCTGAACCCGTACTGTCTAGGAGAAAGTCCTCCTGCATTTTCAGCCGCGGCAGCCAACCGGGGCTTAATGAGCTTTTCTAGAAGCTTTCCTGCTGTGTTTAGCATACAGAGTGGTCGATAGGCTGATGGGGTTTCGGGGTCCCCTTTTCCCTTGCTTATCAGGACTAATCGCTGTACCTTCCAAGGCTCGGGGAATGTTCCCGTACGAATGCACGCATTATACGTATCCAGAAGCCTTTTTGGTCGTTGTTCTGCAATGACTTTAAGTACCTCTTCCTTCTTCTTGTGACATACTTTTCCCATTTTTAATGGGAACAGGGTATTAAAAATCAAGAAAAGCTATTTATATAGCTGCAGCTGTTAAAACTAAAAACTTTTGAACAACAGTCTTATTCATACGAAGCATTGACACAAATATTAAATTTGTTGTATCTGAGAACAGGCCTTTACTGGGATTCGAACTGAGGACCTCGAAAACTGTAATACTCACTTACACCGCCATCTCAGCCAACACCGCCACTATGCTCCTGTCTATACCGACGACTACATCATATTATAAATTGTGGCCCAATCCATCATGGCAATTTGGCACCACGGCCGGCCTTTACCTCAGAGAGGGCTGTTATTTCTCTAGAACGTTGAGGTCGTGGGTTGAAGACCCCGTAGGATCTTAGTTTTTTATACCCTTGCAGAGGGTATTATAAAATTGCCCGGACCACACAAAGTATGTATATTCTTGATCAGCAAGGCGAGCTGAGTTGAGCCGGACATGGGTCTGTCCGTCCGTCTGTCTGTTTCTATCTCCTCCGTCAGTTTGAAAGCTATCTTCACCAAACTTTGCAAGAAGTCTTTTGGTACATATACGCTGCACATTTGTCGGAACCGGCCGCATAGAATGACTATAGCATTTAGCTGTCATAGGAACGATCGGTAGTCTTAGTGAAAAACTTTTTTGTTTTCAATGGAAACGCCTCCAAAGTACGTATTTCTTAGTTTGCTATGCTTTCATATGATTCCACTAAGGTTGGTCAAAATGGGACATTTATATAGTATAGCTGTCATAGAAAAGTAATGTCTGAAAAGTAGTCAGTTGGTTTTTTTGTTTTCAATGGAAATGTACTTAAAATTGGTATGTATTTGTTTTAAATGCTCCCACACGATTCTACAAAGTATGACGTATAGCTGCAGTATGGAAGATCGGTAGAAAAATAAGTTCTACTGAGAAAAACTATTATGTTATAATTGGGATCGACTCCAAATTTCGTAACAGCTTGTTAAGCTTTTCCATAATTGCACTAAGTTTGGTAGAAATCGGACATCTATATAGTATAGCTCCCAAAGAAAAGTAAGGTCCGAAAAGTAGTCTTATTTAGAAAATCAAACTGCAAGTGTATGCAAAACTTCGGCCGAGCCGAAGTTAGCTTTCCCCTATATTTTTTAGTGTATTAAGATTTCGGCACAAACGAAATTAGATTTTATTTCTCGCTTACAATGTACAACAGAGCATAAATCGAGTTTTTACGTTCGTAACGTCAAAATATACTAAATATGTATATCGGTTAAAATATTCTTAGCCAATTGGACTGTTATTAAGCACTCAAGTCCCTTAAACTTTTTTACCTAAATTTGCAAGGTTTAGGCTATATTTACTATTTCAAAGGCAATTATTGCCAAAAAAAAGAAGTTTCAGGTCATAAAAACTAGTTGCGCATCTTTAAGATCCACCTAAATAAATAAACAAATAGCCCATTTTTAATAAGTGCAGGGTACATACAAAATTTTGAAATCGATTTTCAAGCTTAATTTATTAAACTTCTCAAAAAAAACTATAAATTAGTTATTATTTCTATGACATTTCTCTAAATCACTTTTGGGCCTATTAAAAAAATTCAAAATCAAATTGAAATGTGAACCTCAAAGCAAATAACATAACCGTAACCGAAATATAGCAATAGGGTAAAAAACCTGGAATTTCTGCACTTTATTGCTTTGAACATTGACTGCCAATTTGGCAAAATTGACTGAAACATAAAATTCTATTCTTCTCTATTTTTTTGCAATGTTTTAAAATGACCACGCGTACACTATGCAACCTGATGTCAATGTCAACATAAGCATAGGCGAAGAGATGAATACACATGGGCAGCATTAAGCGGCATTAAATGCCGCTCGGGGAAGCACCACGACCGCATCGCTGCCCGATCCCCATAATCGATGCTACACAAGGAAATGTCAGGTTTGTTAAAATATTGGCTAGCAAACATTCTTACTCAGCAGAAGACGTCGATAGCCAGCGCGCTGCTCAAAGTTGAATGGGAAAGATGGATATGGCGAGATGGACGGACGTTGAGTCCCAGTCTCTGCGCTTTGTTGTTCAGATGGAGACGAAGACGCTTTGTCGGCAATTACTTGTGGCGGTGTGAAGCGATGGATTTATTGCCCCAACAGCTAATCAACAAGCTGAATTTATCGCTGACTTCATTCGATATTTAGAGGCTCCATACACTCTGCATTAGTTGTGATTGTGACCACTGGCCATAAACGCCGGCATCGGCGAGCAGTGTCATGGGAAAAAAGCTGTGCACAGCTCTCGGACAGGCAATCGATTCAAAGAAGACCTCGGTCTACACAAACGAAGTGAGGCTGAAAGTTATGACCAGTGGCCGCTGTTGCTGCTTGACCGCTGATTTTGGTTAAGTTCCAAATCGTGTCAGGGAATCCTATCTATTTCTACTTTTGTGCGTACAAATTTGTTATTGTCGTAGTAGAAGTTTCTACTTCCGCTTAACGGTTAACCTGATAGAGTCTTTTACATACAAATGCAGCCTTCGACTCGCTTTAAGCGACTTTCCTTCGTATTGGCCGCGGTGCCATCATTTTAGTAATTAATAGCGGCTCATGCGTGGCAATTCAAATAGCCGCTAATTGTAACCACTGCCAAACAAAACCTGTTCCTACGCCAGGAAATGGCCAGCGGCAGCACACAGTGGCTCTTCATTTCGTAATTTCTTTGCTCTTAAACTTGGCAAGAATTTCATTAGCATGTCGCTTGTTCAAACTGGAGCCAAGAAGCTTAAGAACGAACGCCGCACGCAGTGAATGCCTATCTTAAATGGCCTTCTTTGTAAATGTGCACCAATTTCTTATTTTTTATGGCCTGTTTAATTGAAATACTGCCGCCTATATCCAATGACCAGAATGCCGAGAGTCTGCACCTGTTTCTCTTACGCACTTCCTGGTCCTTGTTAACACCTTGGCGATTGATGTGAACAAGGTTGGCAGGAGCGCCATCAAATTAGCCATAGTAACTTAATACGTCATGAGAAAAAACCGTAAGGAATTTAAAGGGCTTAAAAATCTATTATACCTTGCATACAAGGACAGTGAACAAACTGGAATTCGGGTGCATATCGAGTCCCAACCGCAAACATAAACTGATTGACACAAGTCTCAGGAACATTTTAAAACGGCCTCAAGGGGGTAGTACAAGTTAGTCCGACAAAAAAGTCCATATTTGTATCTAATGCATATTTTCAAAGCTCAGATAATCAAAAATATTTCCACAAAACGATTTCCAAAAACTCGAATTAGTTTATGAGATGTAGCCTTTTTAGTGACCCAAGGTGACCAAAATTTCCAACACTCGAAAAAAATATTACCTAAAAATGCTCAAAATTACATGTTTATGGACATATTACCTAAAATGACAACCAAGGAATATTGGACTTAATTTTTGGTCTCTATTTTTAGGGAATATGTGACCTAAAAATGTAGGCAACATATGACCTTAAAACATCTTTATTAGCTATTAATAGACTTAAAATTTAGTCCTTAAATAAGACTTCTAGGTAATGAGTGGGATAAAAATATTGGCAATGTATGATTTTAAAGCGATCTATTTAGGTAAAAGAAAAGCTTAAAATTTCATAATAATGTGAATATGCCACAATTAAGGTAAGCACCACCAAAAATAGTCCATAGTTCTTACATTTCTATATCGTTTATTATTGAATCCCTTATTAACTAATACTATTATTCAGGGATTAATACCGAAACTATTTTCGGTTCCGGTACAGGTACCGGTACAAACCGAAATTAATGTTTCGGTAAAAGGTTCTATTTCGGTTTTTAATTTATTTCGGTTTTCGGTTTCGATACGGTACCGTTTTTTATTTCGGTATACCGGTACGTACCGGTACATACCGGTATAAGTAAAAATTTTAAGTATTGTAAAAAGTAAATGCTGATATAAGTCGAAATCATTTTATTCCTTCGTAATATAGAGAAACAATATTCAAAAGTTCCAGTGGATTGACATTTAAAGTAAAATTAACATCGATTTTTACATTTGATATCTCATACAATTCTGGGAACTTCGTGGAGGACTCTGACCACCATTTTAGAATGTTTTCATGCTTTCGAATACGTTTATTTGCAAGAAAAATGTTAATGGAATTCAGCAGCTTTTTTGTTGACAAAACTAATGTGATTTTATCACCAAATTTCTTTTCTTCCAACATCACATACGAGGTGTGTTCAAAAAGTATCGCGAATTTTGAATTTTCGCGGGTTTCGCGGGTATATTCGAATTTCGATTTTTTTGTGGCGTTATGTTGGTACTCATGTCTCTCACTTATGCCGACAAGTTCGGCCATTTTGAATGTTCACTTAATTGTTGACAGCTGCTTTGCTTGCACGTGTTTTGGATCGTCTTCGATTTTTACCTATTCAAAAAAATGGATCAAAGAACCTGTATCAAATTTTGTGTGAAAAACGAAATTAAGTGCGCGGGTGCATTCCGAATGTTGACTGTGGCATACGGAGAAGCTACCTTGGACCGAAGCAACGTTTATCGGTGGAACAAAATGTTTTTAGAAGGCCGAGAAGATGTGAACGACGAAGAGCGTGCCGGACGCCCGAGCACTTCAACAACAGACGAAAAAATGAATGAAGTGGAGAAAATGGTATTGGCCAATCGTCGAATCACCGTTAGAGAAGTACCTGAGGACCTAAACATATCGATTGGCTCGTGCCATTCGATTTTTATCAATGATTTGGACATGAGTACCAAAATTGCTCAATTGCGACCAAAAACAGCATCGCATGAACATTGCTAATGAGATGTTAAACTCTGTCCGCGACGACCCAAATTTGCTCCAGAGGGTCATAACTGGTGACGAATCGTGGGTTTATGGTTATGACGTGGAAACCAAAGCTCAATCATCTCAATGGAAGCTGCCGCACGAACCAAGACCGAAAAAAGCGCGCCAAGTTCGGTCGAATGTGAAAGTTTTGCTGACAGTTTTCTTCGATTGCAGGGGCGTGGTGCATCATGAGTTCTTGCCACAGGGAAGAACGGTCAATAAGGAATATTACCTGCAAGTTATGCGCAATTTGCGAGAAGCAATCCGCCAGAAACGCCCGGATTTGTGGAAGAACAAAAATTGGCTTTTGCACCACGATAACGCCCCTGCTCACACATCGGTTCTTGTGCGCGACTTTTTGGCCAAAAACAACACACTAATGATGCCGCAGCCACCGTATTCCCCAGATCTGGCCCCCTGTGACTTTTTCTTGTTCCCTAAACTGAAGAGGCCCATGAAAGGACGACGTTACGCTACGGTTGACGAGATAAAGACGGCATCGAAGGAGGAGCTGAACAAGATAAAAAAAAATGATTTTTTGGAGTGCTTCGAAGATTGGAAAAACCGTTGGCACAAGTGTATAATATCTCATGGGGATTACTTTGAAGGGGACAAAATAGATATTCATGAATAAATAAATAATTTTTGAAAAAACACAAAATTCGCGATACTTTTTGAACACACCTCGTATGCATCAACTTCGTCGCCGCTTTCTGATAATCATTAAGAGGTGTCTGATAAATATTTGTTGAATGAGTAATACAAGATTTTTTTTTGATCAGGATTTGGCATTAAGTTATACCTTGGGTCCAAAAACTTGCCACCTAGAGAAGCATTGATTTCAAAAAAGGATTCTCTCGCTTTTATATTTCCTGAACGAGTGATTTCGCTAGAGAGGACGTATTACAACTTGCAGTGTAACCAAATGGAATAAAAATCTCCCATAACTAGATTTTCGGCTTAAAATTTAGTTGTGGCCACCATAGTTGGTACTAATATGCTTACAATTTCGCAAACTGAGTGTCACACTTTTCAAAAATCTTAACAAATAAACGATGAAAGACAACTGAATTTCTTATGTATTTACGTATGTATGTACATGTGTTGGTATATTAGTAAGGGATACTCTACTAATATTGCGATAAGAGTACTCGTCTAACAAAGAAATCCTCGATAATTTGAACATATGTATGTATCTATGTATATATGTGGCGTTGGACCGTGTTGAAGTTCTCGTCACATGTAAAACTGACGTCCCAGTCACTGGTTTTAATACATGCACACGTACAATGTACATGTTCAATACATGCACATACATATTTTATCTTATTATACTCTGTACCAAACCTAATTATTAACCCTAATTACTAAATGTGTCCAGAAGGAACGAACCTTCTATCTATAAAACTGTGGGAGCTATGACTTTTTTCCAATTTGCGGGGGCGGGAGGGGGCGTGGCAAAAATTAAAAATAAACTTGATCTGCCTGCAAGTATAAGAAGCATAAGTCCCATACATGTCAAACCTCTATCTCTTACCATCTCTGAGATCTGTGCGTTCATACGGACAGACAGACGGAAATGGCTTTTGCACAAACTTATTATACTCTATGTACCTTTGGTACAGAGTATAAAAATAGGGGAAAGTTAACTTCGGCTCGGCCGAAGTTTTGTAAACCCTTGCAGCTTTCATTGAAAACACAAAAGTTTTTCTAACTAAGACAACTTTTTGGACCTTACTTTTCTATGGGATCTATACTATATAGATGTCTTATTTCGACCAAACTTCGTGAAATCATGGAAAAGCATAATACACTGTTAATTACGAAATTTGGAGGCAAT
This sequence comes from Lordiphosa collinella, assembly GCA_018904265.1. Taxonomy (NCBI): domain Eukaryota; kingdom Metazoa; phylum Arthropoda; class Insecta; order Diptera; family Drosophilidae; genus Lordiphosa; species Lordiphosa collinella. The sequence continues at coordinate 198,631 of JAEIFV010000261.1, forward strand.
CCCATTTAAAACAAAAAAGTTTTTCTAGTTTTTCAACCGATCGTTCCTATGGGAGCTAAATGCTATAGTCATCCGATTTCGACCAAACTTTGTAGAATTGTGTAAATGTATAAAAAATAAGTGTATACCAATGATAAGGACGTTTTCATTATAAAGAAAAAAGTTTTTCTCACTAGAACTAGTTTTTTGACCGATCGTTCCTATGAGAGCTATATGCTATGGTCATCCGATTTCGACCAAACTTAGTGAAATCGTGGAAAAGGATAGTAAACTAAGAAATACGTACTTTGGAAGCGATTCAATTGAAAACAAACAAGTTTTTCTCACTAAACTAGTTTTTCGGCCGATCGTTCCTATGGCAGCTATATGCTATAGCCATCCGATTCGGCCGGTTCCGACAAATGTGCAGCGTATTTGTACCAAAAGGTAAGGATAGCTTTAAAACTGACGGAGGAGATAGCATAGAAACAGACAGATGGACAGACGGACCGGGCTAAATCAACTCAGCTCGTCATGCTGATCAAGAATATATATACTTTATGTGGTCGGAGATGCTTCCTTCAATGCGTTACAAACATCCGCACAATTTTATAATACCCTCTGCAAGGGTATAAAAACCGGAACAGTACCGGTACCAACGTTTCGGTTTCGATCCGGTTCTATCGGTTTCAATAATAATGGTAAACGGTATTCGGTTTTCAAAATATCGGTTTTGGTTCCGGTACGTGATCTATCGGTTTCAATAATAACGGTAAACGGTATTCGGTTTTCAAAATATCGGTTTTGGTTCCGGTACGTGATTTGAAACGGTTTATTTCGGTTAACGGTTCCGGTTCCGGTATTAATCCCTGCTATTATTTTGGACTAACATATAAACTTAAATTAAACGAAGAGGAGGGTTGCTTACGTTATTAGTGTAATGATTCATTGACCAACTGCTAACCAGCTGGTCGGTGTACTCACAACTTGGAGGCTTCAAGGCTCACAGATTTGTAAGCAGAGGCACTCCGCAAGGAGGTGTTCTCTCTCCGCTTCTATGGATCGTGACAGTTAACCAACTGCTACGGCTCATGGAGGCGGAGGGACACGTGATGGTGGCCTACGCGGACAATATATCAATTTTTAAATGTTGTCTATTCCCACAACTATTCTGGAATAACAACACAAATGACCGCATAAGAAAGGCAACCATTGCTTTTTATATCCTGTTCCCATTGAAAATGGGAAAAGGGGGATCATGAAGTTGTGCAAAAGTATGTAACAGGTAGAAGGAAGCATTTGCGACCCTATAAAGTATATATATTCTTGATCAGCATCAACAGCCGAGTCGATTTAGCCATGTCCGTCTGTCCGTCCGTCTGTCCGTATGAACGCGTGTTTCTCAGAGACTATAAGAGCTAGAGCCACAAATTTTTGCATGTAGGTAGGTGTATACCCGATTCAAAACGAGTTTGTTTCAGATTTGGAAAATTCCTCCCCCTCCCCCGCAAAAAACTGTCAGAGCCACAATTTTTAAGATAGACCTTCCAAACTTAAAATATATCAAGTAAGGCCTATCTATTCTGAAAAGATCACTAAGATCGGACAATAAACACCGAAGTTATATACGAATCAATTTTGCTTGTTGGAGGGAGGGGGTCTTGCATTGTCAGTCAACGCGAGCCGCCGCATGCCATGCGTTTGTGTGAGTGTGTGTGTATGTAAAGAAAAAACACACGAAATCAAGGGAGCAGGGTATTTTGTAGTCGGGGCACTCGACTGCAGCTCCCTTACTTGTTTCTTATGCAAAAAGGCTATAGGCCGAAAATTGGGTTTCTCCCCGACTATAGTAAATTGGCTTCACACAGCTGTAGTAGCCCTATACTACTTTATAGATTACTAGTTTGGTGGCCAGCACTCGGGAAACAATTTGTCCTGAACAACATGAACAAAGTGCAGAGAAGCGTTGATATATGCATGAGCGGCGCACTCCGAACAACACCCACGGAAGCGCTTAACACCATATTTCATCTCCTAACACTAGACCTAGTAGCAAGACATATGGCTGTCATAACAGTCTTAAGATTACGAGAATCTGATACCTGGAAGGGGGGTAGTTCGGGGCACTCAATTATACTCAATAACCAAGCAGGTATACCGTTAAATACAGACTATTGTGTACCTCAAACGACGTTCGACAAATTATACGGCGTCTATATCCCAAGCCGAATCGAGTGGGACAACCTTCCCCACAGTAGAACCAACGCCAGCAATATCTACACGGATGGTTCTAAGCTCGATGAATAAAAAGGGGTTGGTGTTTTCTCACCTAACCTAGACCTTAATCTATCATACCGTCTCCCTGATTACTGTAGTGTGTACCAAGCAGAGGTGGTAGCCATCCAGGAAGCTGCCACTTACCTTAGCCCACTCACTGTAAAAGAAGGAAACGTATTTATATACTCGGACAGTCAAGCAGCCCGTAAAGCACTTAACTCTTACACAAATAATGCTAAAACGCTCACTGAGTGCCTGGACACTGGAACATATATGGAAACGAGTCTGCGGACACACTGGCCAGTTTAGGCACAACCTCCGAGCTCCTTTCCGGGAGGAGCACTATGGCAACCTACAAGCTTCACAAAAAAACTGAAACACTGCGCCCCGCAACGGACCGGAGGAAAAACCTTTCCTCCTGTGCGGTAGTGAGACTTACGTGGCCAGCATTCGACATTAAACGTTCTAATACACTTTTACGTTACAGAAGGGAACACATATCACTTCTGGTTGGGGCCCTGACGGGTCACTGTCTTATAGGCAGGCACGCAACACGCCTGGGCGTACAACATTTTGATTTCTATAGTAGTGGCAGTTTTGAGGAAGAGGAGGAAACGGTACAGCACCTTCTGTGTCATTGACCCGCTTTAAGTAAAAGGAAACTTAGGTTTGCTGGTCAACCCCTCCTACTCAACCTATCGAAGATGGTTCAGTACCGAACACAACCCTAGGGGTTTAACAGGAATATATTGCATATATGGCATCGCAACTGGCCTAAGTGGGAGAGCGACTTGTCTCTAGTGTGATGATTAGACAGCGGATTTTGCATATTTTCAAACCGATTTTAATCCTAGTAGACTAGGGCAAATGTGTTTTTAACAAGTTTTTGTCAATTTGTTCACTGCATAATGTCTTTTGCTGACAGTGCAGCTTATGATATAATATTTTAAGCCATTTTGAAATTAAAAGCGAATTTTTAAAAATTTTATATTCGTAGAGTCAGCACAACATATAATGTTGTGCATATTAACTTTGGCCTACTAGGATAAAAATCAGTTTAGAAATATGCAAAATCCGCTGTCTAGTGATGATTATACAGAGATATTGCATTGTTTTCTGTTGGTTGGTGTTTGTTTTTCACTGAAATCTTCTTGCTGAAAATCACATAATTACACTCAGAAAAAGTGATTCCAAAAATTTTAGGAATCTGGTTTTTATACTCTGTACCAGAGGTACTCAGATTATATTAAGTTTGTGCAAAAGTATGTAACAGGCAGAAGGAAGCATCTCCGACCCTATAAACTATATATATTCTTAATCAGCATCAACAGCCGAGTCGATCTAGCAATGTCCGTCTGTCTGTCCGTCTGCCCGTATGAACAAACAGATCTCAGAGATTGTAAGAGATAGAGGTTTGACATTTATGGAACATATGCTTCTTATACTTGCAGGCAGATCAAGTTTATTTTCAATTTTTGCCACCTACCTCCCGCCCCCGCAAATTGGAAAAAGTCATATCTCCCTCAGTATTAAATATAAAAGGTTTGTTTCTTCTGGGCATATAGTAATCAGGATTATTTATCGATCCGCCAAGAAATCGTGAAGATCGGATTAACGGTTGTCGAGTTATAGAGAAAACAAACAAATATTGGCAGCACCGGTCGCAACGGTGATGGGCAGCACAGGTACAGAGTATGTTCTTTCTTGTTATGACCTAAAATTTTCTTTTTTTCCTTAAAATTGCCTTAAATGTGGTAAAAATACGTAAATAATTTAATTTGTTATTAATAACTACTTTCATGGAGGGTTTTTTTAGGTCCCCAATAAAGAGAGGAAGAAATGCGCGGAAATTGAAAAGGAGTGACTTCAAACTGACAATAAATTGTTAATACAATTAATGGAGGAGCGGGAATTACTATGGGACACTGGTCACATTCAATACAAGGATGCCAAAATGCGGGAGGGAGCATTACAAGAAGTTGGCGATTTTTTGAAACGCACAGCGGCCGACTGTAGAGCTAAGTGGGACAACTTGTGGGCACAATACAGAATGCATTATGCCAAGAAAAGCAAGCAAAAAAGTGGGCAAGGGACGTCTGAAAATTATATTGTGAGATGGGAATATTTTGAAGCAATGAATTTTTCACAGGCAGTTTGCGAACCCCGCAAAACTATAAGCAATATGGTAAGTCAATGTATTCGGTATTATATTTTATTAAATTGCCAGGCAAGTTCACCCTGCGCTGAAACAAGATATTCTTGCAGCTCACGCTGAATATTTCTAGCGCGTGAGCCTATATCTTCCTGATTTTGTGATATTACTGGGGTTAGGTGATCATTTGATTCATTTCTGCAGTATAGTTTGGACACCCACTTCCCTGTCGAAATCTTCATGTCGTAGAAAAACTGGAGAATGTTGGTATTTAATGATAGCCGGCCATAAGTCATAGCGAAGTTTTCAATATCTGTATATATTTTTAGTAGGTTTTTCTTGACGGGCTTTTCTTGGGTTCGGGACAGTGGCTGAACACCATCCAAATATGTGGAAAGCAGCGACTTTTCCTTAGAAGCACTGATGTCACTGGTGGATGATGAGTCTTCTTGAGCTTAATTGATTTCCAACTCAGAGTTTGATGCCGTATTGTGTTGAGTAGTAGTAGCTTGAAAATTGAATTGAAAATATCTTATTGAATTTTTAATATTTAAGTTAGGTACTTTTTTAAGCTTTTGACAAGGACAATTTTATTTGTTAAAAACAAATTCTCAAAACTACGACAAATCAGCAGTGTTTCATTTATGCATATAGACAATAGACAGGACCTGGAATTCTACAACAAATATAAATATTTTAGATTGATTGTCTTACTTTCTTCATTTCTTGAATACGAAATTCGATTTTTTATATTTAGCTTTGCCAACATTTTTGGTGGTCAGTTAATATTATGTTAACTCGTGGATCTATGTAAATAGCAGCTAACAGTGCTTTATTTTCGAGCAACTTACATTCCCTTAATTTAAGCTGTGCAAACAACTTTTTATACCCGTTTCTTCCCCGAAGATCTTCTAATTGCAACATTTGCTGATGACACGGACAAGTGCGCTTCGGTGACTTATTCCACCCGTCGTGACACCTGCCCGGGAGTATTCTTGCACGGTCAGCTTATGGAGCATAAAGCAGCCCATAAATACCTTGGGGTGACACTGGACAGAAGACTGACCTTTGGGCAAGGACAATTTTATCACTTTTATCAATTTTGTCACGACAACAGCTTAGGCAGTGGCTGCCAAAGCACGGCGCATGGGGTGGCTCCTGAACTCCAACAACAAATTGTCACTCAGGAACAAAGTCCTAATCTACAAGGCTATTCTGGCTCCGGTATGGAGATATGGCCTACAAATTTATGGAATCGCGGCGAAGTCTCACCTGAGTAAGATTAGAGTGGTCCAGGTGAAAATCCTTAGACGCATTACGGGAGCTGAATGGTATCTGAGAACCAGGGATATTGAAAAGGACCTTGGAGTTCCCATGGTTGGTGATGTTGTCAACAAACAGGCCGCCACTTACCTTGACAAGCTATCTCACCACCCCAACAAACTGGCTAAAAACTTGTTAAGAAGACGGAGAATCCAAGGTGTACGTCAATGAAGAAGGTTAAAGAGAGTCTTACCCAAGGACATGAGCTCACGGCGACTCTAGCAGGACACCATTTACACCAAATTCTCATACTTTCTCACTTAATACCTACATTAAATCACTTATTCATTATCGGTAAGCTCAAATGGACACTGCCAAGTACTGATAAAACACAATATCACACTAGTATAAGCGGCCAAAAAGGGTAGCAGAAGGCTAGTTACCAATAAATGTAATCTAAACCAAAAAAAACCCGTTACTCGTAGAGTAAAAAGGGTATACTAAAGTTGTGAAAATGTATGTAACAGGCAGAAGGAAGCATCTCCGACCCCATAAAGTATATATATTCTTGATCAGCATCAACAGACGAGTCGATATAGCCATGTCCGTCTGTCTATATGAACACCTAGATCTCGGAGACTAGAAGAGCTAGAGCCACCAAATTTTGTATGTAGACTCCTATTGTCCCTACGCAGATCAAGTTTATTTAAACTTTTGGCCACTTCCCCTCCCGCCCCACAAAATTTTAAATTTTGGATAACTCCTACAATTTTAAAGATATCAAGCTCATATTTTGCAGTGTATGTGCCCAATATATACAATCTCTGAAAGTTTCATAAAGATCGGATAAAAAATGACAGAGTAATAAAAGCTATAAGAAACATTGCATACTTTTTGTTGAAATATTCTCATTAATGTTAATGCTCTGTTAACTAACATAATGGATGTTTATTCAACATTAATTTCCCTGAGTAACGGGTATTTCGAAGTCGGGCAGGACCGACTTTAACTTACGCTCTCGTGTGTAAAAGAGTTTTGCCTATTTCATATTAAGTATAAAGATGTCACTGTAAGCCAGTTGCTCCTGCTGCAGTTTAAGGGTTGCTTGGTAGTCACTTTGAATGCATCTATATATAGCTCAATCCAGTCCCAGTCAACGACACAACTCATAATACACTGCGCGGCAAGTAACTCCTTCAATTCCAATAATTTTTCCAACATTATATATTTGGAATTCCATCTTGTCATGACATTAAGTGTTGGTATATTTTTTTGTGCTCGATTAAGAAACGTCTGCCCAAGTAAAATTGTGCTTCTATATATAATTATATAGTTACATATACAAATAACATACATTATTATATATATCGTAAGCACTCATACTATTACATGTACACACAGAAAAGCTCAAATGGAAAAGAAAACAAGAGATCAAGCTCTTGTGAACAATTAGTTTGGTACTGACCGCACAAGAGTACGGAAGCTAATAAACTAAAATTAATATTAAAACGAATTAAACCTGTGACTTACTGGGGTTGGTAGTTGCGGAACAGAGTCCACAACCACCTAAGGCACCTTACTATTGGAGTAGGCAAGGAAGCCACTCTTTACATCGGCCACCCCATTGCTGAACCATTTATGGATTAGACGAGGAAGTCTGATCCCACATTGGCTACCCTGGCTACCCTGGTGCGGAAACCCGGGATCTGTAAAATTAAGGCTAAATCCCAGCTTTAATGCTTTAATCCAACTATATACTTAAAGGATAAAATTATATTTACTTACCTATAGGATACTGTACGCAGAGCTTTGCAAACTTTGCGGCAATTGTTAACATTCTCGCTTATCTCGCTTTTCTTGTTGACGTCAAAAACGCACAGTTGATTCGCTAATTGTATGGAATCCAGCTCGTTCATTACATCGTCTCCAGTCCTATCTTAATAGAAAAGCTCTTCTTCCGCAAAATCATCATTTAATAATTTTATCATTTTTCTTCCGTTATCTGAGGAATAGCTGTATGTAAGCTTGTTCTTTAATATTGAAGGCAATTTAAATTGGTGTCTACAATTAAATTCTTACCTAAAGATTTGATCCAGCTCTATGCCGTAATCTTCTAATATGTCCAGAATTTTTTGTTTGATGTACAGACGAGTATGCGACTGCCATGCGTTCCTTTTAACTCAATTGTTAATGGTTGAAGATAAAAATCTATAAGAGTCAGGAAATACGAACAGTGTCATTGGGAACGCAATATCAAAATTTCGCTTTGATCTGACGATTGGAAACAAGAACGAGAGCTTAAGTTAAAGTCGGTCCTGCCCGACTTCGATATACCCGTTACTCAGGGCAATTAGTGTTTAATTGCCTTTGCCTGTATTAATTAACAGCGCATTAACATTAATGTGACCATTTCAACATTATGTGAGGAAAAACGCATGTAGCGCCAAAAAGTATGCAACGTTTCTTATAACCTTTATAGCTCTGCTATTTACTATACGATCATTATGAAAATTTCACAGATTGTAGATATTGGGCACATACTCTACACTGCAAAATATGAGCTTGATATCTTTAAAATTGTTGGAGTTATTCAACATTTTTTATTGTGGGGGCGGGAAACATTTGTGCGTAGGTCTCACCGGAAACATGAAAAATTGGAAAAAGGTGAAAAATGCATTTTTGATTGTGCATAACTTGAAAACCATTGCCCGCACAGAAAATTTATGAGTATAAGAAATCAAGGTAAAGTAATTATCTATGGGCCCTGTTCCGGTTTTTGAGTCGATTTTCGTAAATACGTTAACAAAATGCATCCAAATTGAATAACGTTGTATAGAAGGTTTACTAGATTTGGTATAAAAAAACTCGAATTCGTTTGAGCAACTGAAATCGATTGCTCAATGCCAAGTGAATTCAATTCGAACGAAAATTACGACGAGTATAGTAGCCACTGATTGAAATGGTCACATTAATGTTAATGCTCTGTTAATTAACATAGGGAAAGGCTATTAAACATTAATTGCCCTGAGTAACGGGTATATCGAAGTCGGGCAGGACCGACTTTAACTTACGCTCTCGTTTATATTTGACTCATTATGATACGTCACGTGACATACGTTATGTGACAAATCTTTCTCTATGATTATTTTTGTGTTTTTTTTTTATAATGTTAATTGCATTCACTAAGTTTGTTATGGTTTCTTATGCAATCTTTATTTACTTTTTGTTTCCTTAAAATGATTTTGTAGACCAAAATTTAATGAAATCTATAGGTACTTTTTTGGAAAAAAAAAACTGCAAAAGAATGATAAAAATAAGAAAAATGGTGGTTAGTCGACTTTGCATTTGAAAATCTCGAAATAAAATATGAATAAATGTTAGATTGGCTTAAACAAGTTTAACTTAATTGTTTCCCTATAAAAATATGATCGAAAAAAGTTTTTAAGAACTTTTAATTTTTTGGTCTCGGTGGACCTTTCTGCGGAAATGCCCATACGAAAGTAGCATTACATCTTCATAAAATATGGTGCCCGATCTGTTAGCATTTGCGTACTGGCGCAGTATATACTCCATCAGCAGATTAAAGAAGTAACACGATAATGTGTCACCCTGCTTAAAACCTCTTCTGGTATCGAAAGGCTCGTAGAGGTTTTTTCGTATTTTGACGGAGCTTCGTGTGCTTCTCAACGTCATCATGCAAAGTCGAACGTACTTTGCTGGAATACCAAAAGTAGACAGGGCGTCAAAGAACTTTGACCTTATCGGTGTGTCGAAAGCGGCTTTATAGTCAACAAAAAGATGATAGGTTGTGATTTTCGTCTCATGGGTTTTCTCCAATATTTGTTTCAATGTGAATATTTGATCTATGGTGGACTTACCAGGTCTAAAGCCACACTGATAAGGTTCGATCAGTTCGCTCATTCTCGGCTTTAGACGTTCACATAAGATACATGACAGAACCTTATATGCAATGGGTAGGAGACTGATCCCGCGGTAATTGGCGCAGATTGCAGGGTCTCCTTTTTTAAGTATTGGGCAGTGAACACTTAGACTCCAATCTTAGGGCATACTCTCTTAGGACCATATTCTGCATAGGAGTTGGTGCATGCACCTTACCAACTCCTCGCCGCCAGCCTTGAATAATTCAGGGGGCAGCTCATCAGCTCCAGGTGATTTGTTATTTTGAAGCCTTTGTATGGCTAACCAAACTTCGTTATGGTCCGGTGGGTCTATTTCTATATCATCGATTGGTGGTTCCACTACTTCTCCAGAGGCGTCATTGTGTTCGTCATCGCCTTCCAGCAGGTTGGAGAAATAGTTTCTCCATTTGTCTAGTGCCACTTGTGGATTTTTGTGACAAGATGTCCGGCTTCGTCCTTACATATTGGGGCTCCGGGCTTAAAACCTTCGGCTAATCGCCAAACTTTTTGGTAGAATTTTCGAGTCTCACTCATGCCGAACAGGCTTTCGACTTTCTCACGCATACGCCTTTCCCGCTCATTCTTTTTCCTTCTGAAAAGGCGCTTTTCCTCTCTCCTTTTCTTCCGGTATCGCTCCTTGACAACTCGCGTTGCTCCCGACTGCAGAGTTCTCCTGCAGGCAGCGTGTTTCTCTGCAGTAGCGCGGCGGCACTCATCATCGTACCATGACTGTTTTCGGCATATCCGAGAGTCTCCTTGGCAGCCGTACTCATGGAGTGTGAAATATGTTTCCACTGTTCACTCATACCTGAAGGGAAAGGTGAAATTTCCTTGAGCAAATTGGTGAGTTTTGCTGTGTAGGCTTCGGAGGTCCGTTGTGATTGCAGCTTCTCGACGTTAAGCTTTCGACGTGTACTAGAGCGGGCGGCATGTGCCACACTGAGCCGTGTGCGTACTTCGGCTGCAACAAGGTAGTGATCGAGTCTATATTGGCTCCTCGGAAAGAACGTACGTCTAGCACACTCGATGAATGCCTTCTTATGATCAGGGGACCTCCAGGTCGCCGTGTCGTTGTCGCTGTGCTTAAATCTTGTGCTACTAACGACCATATTCCTGCCCGCAGCAAAATCTCTTAGCCTCTCTCCATTACTGGAGGTTTTTATCGTGCAGGCGTGCCTTAAGTCTGAGTGCAGACGTGCCTAAAGTCTTAGTACGGCGAGTCGCTTGCTAACAGGTGTGAAGCTGATGACAGAGCGACGCAGTATTCCGCAGACTGCAAAGCCGCACCCAAACTCGTGCTTTGTAGCATGTCCGCTATAGTAGATCTCCCTGGGGGCATTGGTTGATGATGTTTTTCTCAACGTTTTCCCTTGTCCTATCCATCGCATTTCCTGGAGTGCGGTAACGTCCGATGAATATTTTTCGCGGACTTTCACTAACTGTTTATCAGCACCCTCCCTGGTGAGGGTGCGAACATTCCAGGTGCATATCCTCAAATCGTGGTCCTTAAAACGTTTGCGTGGGTCGTCATCGATGGTGGTCCGTATCCGAGGCATTTTTACAGTTTTGGCTGATGAATTAGACGATAGACGGGTGCCAAGCCCGAAGTAGCGCTCACCACGGGGCGGTGTGAGTCGACTTGAGCCGCAGTAAGCCAGGATCGCGCTGGGCTTACCATGTTAAACCGGTCAGCAACTTACCTCACTAAATACGCCCCCATTACCACAGCAGAGTTCCTGCCTTCCAAACTAACTTGAAATCTTGTCTGTAGGTAGGCAATATGGAGTTGTATATTTTAATGGTTCAAAACCGGTCTTAAGCCGGTTCAAAAGTTTAAACGGTCCAAAACTGACTTAGAGCCATATCTCAGATGCTATTAAATCTACGAAGTTGAAATTTCGTATCTAGGTTGGTTATATGGAGAAGGGTATTTAACTGGCTCAGAACCAGTGTCGAACCGGTTCAAAAGTATCTCAGAAGGTTTTTAAGCTATGAACTTGAAATTAATGTGTAGGTTGGTAGTATGCTGTTGTGATTAATTTTCTTGTTCTGAACCAGCTGGCTGAACCGATTCAAAAGTGGCTCAAAACCATATCTCATAGATAGTTTAAACTACGAACTTTAAATTTGGTCTTTAGGTTGATAACATGGAGCTGGATATTTTACTAGTGAAGAACAGGTTCCGAACCAGTTTAAGACTGTTACCGGTTATGTGGATATGTGTGGACTTTAAGTTATCGAAAATCGAACGGGCTTAAAATCGAGATTGTTTCAAGTAATAGTCGAGTATAATCGATCTTTATCCAAGATTGTTGAATTGAGAAAATTAAGAATATAATCATGGCCTAAAATTTTCTCGTCTTTGTTGACTTTATACCCCGTTTCTTCTCGCTTTCGAGTCTATAATTTTGGTTTTATCTTGTTTCTTTTCTTAGTGTACTTTATACCTTCATTCGGTCGGTGATGGTTCTTTTCGCTGTAATAAATAGTAAATATATATGACTTAAATAATTTATCGGCGGCGGGTGTGGCTTAGCGGCTAGTGTGTGCAACAGCTGTGCTAAAAGTCATGGGTTCTATCCCGCCTCGGAACATCTAATGAAAAGTTTTTCTTTGAATAAACTTACACACCCGGTCACCCTCACTGCTGTTGGCGCCAGCTTTGTAGTAATTAGCCATGAAAATAGCTTCTCAAACTGACATTCGGATTCGGCGTTAAACTGTAGGTGCCTGTCTCTTGTGCGAAAATTAGAAGCACACAAGCCAAGAGATTGAGAGGAGCTCGGCTTTGGCCCTTTGGGGGCTGTGTCAAGCCATCTATAAGTTATTTAAAGCCAATTGTAAAGCTCATCGAAAGAAAGCTTATATATTTTTTTAGCATATAGACTGGAACTACCCTAACAACGCAGGCTTATAGCCTTAGCCATTTCTTCCTTGCATTGATTTTTTTTCATTCTCGTAATTGCTTTTAAATAGCAATGCACATAATCTTAAATCAACCTCAAGACGGTTTTCTAATTCCTAAAAAGCGCTTTCAATTGACTTCATTTAATCAAATTGAAGTCCTGAAATTCCTCCACTAATTGGCTTCCGCTCAGTAGAAAAACATACAGGAGCTTTGCTGAGGTAAGTCGATTTAAATCTGCTTTGCTAACCACAAAAAGTAAAAACCTTAGATCGCATGATAAGTGGTGTGCAAGGGCTCCTTTGCATGCGGCTTACTATCAGGTTTAGTGGCTGCCAAGCAACAAAAAACTAAGAGCGTTGAATCTGCGATTTTTATGGCCTGGATCAATTTCAATGCCTTGCATCCGTTATGTGACCCCAAGAACTTCAAAGAATTTGAATAGCTATTGAAAATTATGGTACATGGCTAGCGGCCAAAGAAAAGTGTTGGCTGCTTGATCTCAGATGCAACTTCAACGAGTTGCAGACTCAGCCCGCTGTACAAGTTTGCGCATTTGCAATTTCAGATCTTTGTCTATAGATACACATACATACTTGACCTTACATGGACTGTTGTATCTGGGTGCATGTGTAAGCGCTTGTTTGTTTGCTTGAAGAATAATCCAGTCCAGCTCCTAACGGTTAGACCTAATAAAAATATATACATACATATTAACATTAAACATCTGTGGGTTTAGTAGGCGCTCTCGCTTACATTTCAATCACTGTTAATATTGAACAATATATTTATAAGCCCCAATCTTATCGATTTAGGGGAAAAGTAGGAGAAAAGGGGTGGTGGAGCAACGACCGCCACCTCCCCCCTCTTTACATTTCTTCTTTGTATGAAACAGCTTTGCATATTTTAGAAATTTTTTCAAAATTTTATTTCCTTCCTCAAAACCATTATTTCAGGAAATATAAAGTTGAATTTTTAACGAAATCCTTTTCTAAAATTAAAGCGAGTTTACCCAAGGCGCAAAAAAATGGGCGATTTTCTTAATTGTATAACGATTTTGGTCTATTTTAAAAAGAAATTTTTCTGGGTGTAATGGAAAACCCTTTACATGGGTGCTGAGCTCGTTAATTGCTATTAACCAGAAGTACTTGCAGCCCAACACACCAGCAATGCATTTCAGTGCTCACTTTTAGCTTGGAATGTCCTAGGGGGTAACCAATCGTCACCTCTTCGCTTTGCATGTAAGTAGTGGTGTAAGTACAGAAAACGGCAGGCTGTGACTTGAAAACTGTACTTCTGAAACTAACTCCATCCAGTTTGTTACGGACGTTTCCTTACCAAAAGGGTACTCTTGTCAGTACCCAACCGTAGGTACATACTAGAGACCTGCACGAGTGATTGCGGCACCTTATGATTACAGGTAAAAGTAATCATGTCACGATACTTTGTGTAATCATGTAATAGATTATACGGTGACGAGTAATAATCGACGCCGTGGCATCGTATGATTATAATCGTAGCACCGTCAAACAATTTTAATTTTAGCAAAGCAACCTTTTTGGGCAATTTTTTTTTTTACCCGTTACTCGTAGAGTAAAAAGGGTATACTAAAGTCGTGCAAATGTATGTAACAGGCAGAAGGAAGCATCTCCGACATCAGCATCAACAGCAGAGTCGATATAGCCATGTCCATCTGTGCTTCTGTCTGTTTGCACCCCTAGATCTCGGAGACCAGAAGAGCTAGAGCCACACCACAATTAAAAATGTTGAATAGCTCCTACAATTTTCAATCAAGCTCATATTTTGCAGTGTAGTGTATGTGCCCAATATCTACAATCTCTGAAATTTGCATAAAGATCGGATAATAAATGGCAGAGCTATAAAGGTTAAAAAACGTTGCATACTTTTGGGCGCCGCATACGCAGTTTGCTTACATGATGATGAAAAGGTCACATTAATGTTAATGCTCTGTTAATTAAGGAAAGGCCTGATTAACGGGTATATCGAAGTCGGGCAGGGCCGACTTTTACTTACGCTCTCGTTTTTTATACCCTGTTCCCATTGAAAATGGGAAAAGGGGGATCATGAAGTTGTGCAAAAGTATGTAACAGGTAGAAGGAAACATTTGCGACCCTATAAAGTATATATATTCTTGATCAGCATCAGCAGCCGAGTCGATTTAGCCATGTCCGTCTGTCCGTCCGTCCGTCTGTCCGTCCGTCTGTCCGTCTGTCCGTATAAACGCGTGTTTCTCAGAGACTATAAGAGCTAGAGCCACACATTTTTGAATGTAGGTAGGTGTATACCCGATTCAATACGAGTTTGTTTCAGATTTGGAAAATTTTTCTCCCTCCCCCCTTTAAGCGCTAAAAACTGTCAGAGCCACAATTGGACAATAAACATCGGACAATAAACACCGAAGTTATATACGAATCAATTTTGCTTGTGGGAGAGAGGGGGGTCTTGCATTGTCAGTTATCGCGCGCGGCCGCATGCCATGCGTTTGTGTGTATGTTGGAGTGTGTGTATGTGTGAGTGTGTGTGTATGTAAAGAAAAAACACACGAAATCAAGGGAACAGGGTATTTTGTAGTCGGGGCACTCGACTGCAGCTCCCTTACTTGTTTGTAATATGGGGAAAGCAAAATCTACCCAAAATCCAAAATCGATGGTCGGCAGCTTATAGATGCGGACTTTTGTGTTGAATATGAAGTACCGAGATATACTCCCAGACAAGGAACGTGATACTACACCCTAAAAAAAAAAAAGTTGCCTAAAAAGGTGAAAAATTACTTAAAAATTTAGGAAATATTACCTTAAAAAGGCGGCAAGACCTTGGGGTTCTATGGCCTAAAGCTGATTTAAAAGCTACCTAAATTTTAAGGTAAGACTACCTAAAATTTAATGAACACTTTGCGCTCACTTAGTGAAAAAAACCGTTGTTTCATACTTTTGGCTTGCTCTTCTCTCTTTCGTTCTCTCTCTGTAAAGAATACTTTTATTAACACATTCGGCTATTAAAAACACTAGTGAGGGTGCGACAAAGCACTGTAAAGAGTATAACTAACAAAAATAATCCGATTACATATTAAGATAACTTTTGATAATTTATTATTATTTTAATATTTTCAATAAGAAAAAACGCCGACATTATTATTCTCTCTTAAACAGCTTGTTAGTTAAGCATCTGTGTGGTGTAGAGATTATAGACTCGGCGCCTGTTTGAAGAGTTCGGGGTTCAAGTCACACTAGGGAAACGCTATATATTTTTTTAAATTATAAATCCGATTATTATTTTTAAAAAATTTTGGCTACTAAAAAATAATGGAGAATAAGAATAAGTGGAAGGAAAGGCAATTAACATATTCATAATAAAAAAAAAATGAAGGTTTCCCCCAGTCGGACTCGAACCCCGATCTTCCCGAACATGCGCCGAGTCTATCACCTCTACACCACACAGCTGCTTGTCATAGTATATATTTAAGAGACCATATAAGTTTTGTCGTCTTTTCCTTTTAAATAATGTTGAAAATAATCTTTAAAATAAGTCGGATATTTTTTTGATTACTTATGACAATCGCAAATAGACTACTAATTACTAAACATTGTTAAATGCCATGTTCGCACTTCGTTTATGTTTTGTCCCTGTTTTAGTAACAGCGATTATTTATTAAGAACAAGTGGTATTTTGCGAGAGCTTAGGGGAGCGTTTAAATAGAAGCCCGCTTTGGGTTGGTCCTCGATGGAATAAAAAACTCGCGGTTTACCCTATTTTTAACGCTCCCGTATTAAAATCGCACGTACGTGGTATTAAAAAACTGGTCACGTTAATAACCATTTTGGAACTGCTATATCTGGAAATACAACGGTCAAGGGCAAGTATTATAACCAATTCAAACCAGGAATTAATAAGAAGCTGCTAAAATAATTGCTTGTCATATCCACACGAGGGGTGTTCAAAAAGTATCGCGAATTTTGAATTTTCGCGGGTTACGTATATTCGAATTTCGATTTTTTTGTGGCGTTATGTTGATACTCATGCCTCTCATGTTCACTTATTTGTTGACAGCTGCTTCGCTTGCACGTGTTTTGGATCGTCTTCGATTTTTACCTGTTCAAAAAAATGGACCTGTATCAAATTTTGTGTGAAAAACGAAATTAAATGCGCGGATGCATTCCGAATGTTGACTGTGGCATACGGAGAAGCCACCTTGGACCGAAGCAACGTTTATCGGTGGTACAAAATGTTCTCAGAAGGCCGAGAAGATGTGAACGACAAGACCGAAAAAAGCGCGCCAAGTTCGGTCGAATGTGAAAGTTTTGCTGACAGTTTTCTTCGATTGCAGGGGCGTAGTGCATCATGAGTTCTTGCCACAGGGAAGAACGGTCAATAAGGAATATTACCTGCAAGTTATGCGCAATTTGCGAGAAGCAATCCGCCGGAAACGCCCGGATTTGTGGAAGAACAAAAATTGCCTTTTGCACCACGATAACGCCCCTGCTCACACATCGTTGCTTGTGCGCGACTTTTTGGCCAAAAACAACACACTAGATGCCGCAGCCACCGTATTCCCCAGATCTGGCCACCTGTGACTTTTTCTTGTTCACTAAACTGAAGAGGCCCATGAAAGGACAACGTTACGCTACGCTTGACGAAATAAAGACGGCATCGAAGGAGGAGCTGAACAAGATAAAAAAAAATGATTTTTGAAGTGCTTCGAAGATTGGAAAAACCGTTGGCAGAAGTGTATAATATCTCATGGGGATTACTTTGAAGGGGACAAAATAGATATTCATGAATAAACAAATAATTTTTGAAAAATACAAAATTCGCGTTACTTTTTGAACACACCTCGTATATATAAAACTGTTTAACCTGACTGACTGACTGACTGACTGGTGACCGTTGCACAGCCTAAACGGTAAGAGCTAGAAGGCTGAAATTTGAACAGGAGTTTCCTTAGGTGGTGAAAGTGCGTACTAAGACGGGGTTTTGAAAAATTCCACCCGGAAAAGCCGGAAAAGCGACGGGAAAGTTTGTATGGGGAAAATTTTATTTCTCATCCGATTGACTTGAAATTCGGTTTGTAAGCATAGTATGCAAAATAATTGGACACATGTTTTCCCGATTTCGGAAAATCCGCCCACAAGGAAAATTCTCGGAAAATTCGATAAGCAAAAATCTATTTTTCATCCGATTGACTTAAAATTCGGTTTGTGAGGACAGTAATTGTAATAAATTAAAATGCGACTTCTCAATGTTGGAAAATTCAACCGTAGGGTCGGAAAATTCTCGGAAAAGCGTAGGGAAAGTTTGTATTGGGAAAATATTATTTTTCAACCGATTGACTTGAAACTGGGTTTGGAAGCGAAGTATACGAAATAATTGGACACGTTTTTTCCCGATTTCGAAAAATCTTCTCGCAAGGAAAATTCCCGCTAAATTCGATAAGCCAAAATCTATTATTCATCCGACTGATTTCAAAATATGTTTGTAAGGATAGTAAGTGAAATGAATTGAAATGTGATTTTTCGATGATGGAAAATTTTTAAAATTCCCCGGAAAAGCGTCGGAAAAGTTTGTATGGTGAGAATTTTATTTTTCGTCCGATTGACTTAAATTTCGGGTTGTAAGCAAAGTATGATAAATAATTGGATACTTATTTTCTCGATTGTGGAAATTCTGCGCTCAAGGAAAATTCCCGGGAAATTCAATATGCAAAAATCTATTTTTCATCCGATTGACTTGAAAGTCGGTTTGTAAGGATAGTAATGTAATTTTCTGATGTTGGAAAATTTGACCTTAGGGTCGGAAAACTCAGCAGTCAAAAACCTATTTTCATCCGATTGGCTTTAAACTTAGTTTGCAAGGATAGTATAAGAAATAACGAAATAACGGTAACTTGGGCTGCCGTTTTTCATTGTACTGGCTGTGTGCGGGACTTGGACCTCGACCTGGAGGTGGCACTGAACCTGTACGTAAAAGTGGAAATGACCGTGGACCTGAAGGGGGCCATGGAGGTGGCCATGGAGGTGGCCATGGAGGTGGCCATGGAGGTGTCCATAGAGGTGGCCATGGACGTGGCAATGGAGGTGGGCCTGTAGGTGGACCTATAGGAGGACATGGAGGTGGAAAATGGTCCAAAAACTGCAATATTTGCAAAATTCTTAATCTCGGTGGGGATTGGCTAGACGCTTGCCAGGGAATGTTTCTAAGTAGAAGAAACGGGCAGAAAATGGTGCACAAACCGCGATATATGGCAAATTTTTGATTTCAGTGAAACTTAGTGGAATGGTGTTCGCTTGCCCGGAAAGGTTGAAGTTGAAGAAATAGGAGGAAAATGGTGCACAAACTGCGAAATTTTAAAAATTATAGCGTTCATCCGGATGCAATGCAACTTTGAGGAATGGTTAGAGAACTGTTGCAAAATGTCCCAAAATGTGTGTTCAAGGCCAATCCTTATTTGTGGGCCGTTCTTTATCAAGCCGTTCTTTATTAAGCTTTAAATTTGAAAAGTTCACCACTAAGATCGGAAATGTCAGGAGAGCCTTTATTTTTAACCGCGGGAGGGGCATAAGAGTTAATCTCTGCTTTGAGCCGATGTATGTAAGATACGGTCAAATATGTTCCAATTTGTGAAATCCACCCCCAAGTAGGAAAAGAAAACTGATACTCTTATCGGTTAAAATAGCTTAACTGACGGCGGCGGAGCGAAGCAAGCCAGGTTTATTTGCTAGTACTTATATATGTATACAGCAAAGACTTTAGGCTTAACAGAGCCTACAATTTTTTGCCTAAATTGTTTTATTTTGGTCTAAATTTTTATATTTTATTTAAATTATAGTCCATAAATGCATTTTAGGATCACCATTTCTTAAAATATAGGAAGAAAATTTTTTGAATGTATAATTTTGTTTTTTTTATTTTTATTTAGCGAGCACAATATATCGATCATAAAGCTCGCTCAAAATTTTCATACCATTTTCATACCATAGAAGACTCTACTTGTCAACAAAATAATAACACATGAGTAAAAATGAGTAAATCGTTGCGGTTCCTACGATTCTACGGTGCCACGGTGCCACGGTGCCAATTTGAAAGCTAGGTAATCGTACTCATCTGTAAATGTACTCGGCGATTACTATATTACTTACTCGTGCAGGTCTCTAGTACATACATTCTGTAATTACTTGCAAAGCGATAAGGTAGCGATTGCCACGAAAGTACATTGAAAAAAAACTGATTCCTAAAATTTTAGGAATCTGGTTTTTATGAGCTAAAATTTTCTTTTTAGGCAATAATTGCCTTAAAAATGTTAAATACAGCCTAAATCTTTCAATTTTAGGTAAAAAAGTTTAAGGAATTTGAGTGCTTAAAAATAGTGCAATGGGCTAAAAATATTTTTGCCTATTTATTTTGTATAATTAACGATATGTTCGTTAAAAATCAATAATGCCAATGTAAAAAATAGAGACAATGCCAAAAAAACCTTAAAGAAATTAATAAAATTTAAAAAAAAATTAAAAATTCGTTTCAAAATGCCAAGCGGGTTTGGGCCACAATTTATAATAAGATTTAGAGGCATACAGAACAACGCCTGGTTTGGTGGTGATGGCTGAGACGGCGGTGTCAGCTGTTGTTGCATTCTTTGAGGTCCTTAGTTCGAATCCCCGTAAGGGTAAGTGAAAAATTGTATATAGTACTTAAAAATAAAAATCAATCGCACACAGTAAAATAGGAGTGGTGGGTGTTGTTGTGGGGTGTGTGTGTTCGCTTTTTTTTAAGATTCTCCAGACCGTCATAGTGGACACATTTTTTGCGCTGAGTGCAGCAAGTTGGGAGCATGAGGCGGTTGAATTGCTCGCTTTTTTAATAATGCGTCGCTTGTTACGGTCATTTAATACTGGTTTTCGTCCAGTACTACGTTTTTTGCCGTATTCTTCAGGATTCTTCAAAAAATTGGCAATAACTGTGCGACTGCGACCGATTTCACGTGATATTTGGCTTATCTTCAAGCCGGACTTTGAAAAGGCAAGAATGAAGCCCAAGAATGAAGGTTTTCTCATTCGAAAAATCTTAATTTTTTAATTGCTCTTCTTACTGTCATCCCAAAATTTTAAGTCGATCTGAGCAAAACTCGCGAAGTTATTGACCAATTCAGGGGTGCCCGAGCTGTATACTCGTGAGGCGCAAATGTTGTTTAAGCGGTTTTTTTTTCAAAACATCGTTTTCAAAGTCCGTGTTCACTCCCATTTTTAAAACTACTTGACCCATTGATTTGAAACTTTGGACACATTTTCTACATATAAAATACATCCCCCCGTTTAGTAAAAAAATTTTTTTTACCCTTAGGGGTTTTTTCCACCCTCAAAATGGCACAATTTTTCAAGGAAAATAGCAAATTTCACTTACGACCGAAAATTCAAGAAAAAAATAAAAAAATAGGGGCAAGTTAACTTCGGCTCGGCCGAAGTTTTGTATACCCTTGCTGCTTCCATTGAAAAATAAAAAGTTTTTCTAACTAAGACTACTTTTTGGACCTAACTTTTCTATGAGATTTATACTATAAAGATGTCTGATTTCGATCAAACTTTGTGAAGTCATGGAAAAGCATAATATAAAAAAACAAAAAAAGTTTTACTCACTAGAACTTCTTTTTCGACCGATCATTCATACTGCAGCTATATGATATAGTCATCCGATTTTGATAAAACTTTGTAGATATGTGTTAAACTATATAAAATAAGAATATGCCAATAAAACGGACGTTTTCATTAAAAATAAAAAAGTTTTCCGCACTCGAACTAGTTTTTCGACCGATCGTTCCTATGGGTTCCTATATGTTATAGTCATCCGATTTCGACCAAACTTTGTAGAATTGTGTAAAATTATTTAAAATAAGTGTATGCCAATGATAAGGACGTTTTCATATGCTATATATGCTATAGTCATCCGATTTCGACCAAGCTTTGTAGAATTATGTAAAAGTATATAAGATAAGTGTTTGCCAATGATAAGTACTTTTCCATTAAAAACAAAAAAGTTTTTCTCACTAGAACTTGTTTTTCGACCGATCGTTCCTATAGCAGCTATATGCTATAGTCATCCGACTTCGACCAGACTTAGTGAAATCATGGGATAGAAGAGTTAACTAATAGCCTATTTCCACTATAGCAAATATGTACATATTCTCACATTTTATCACATACCCAAAAATATGCAACATTTTTTCCATAGAAAAAAAAATGTACATATTTAATATATGTGTCCATTCGCCACGAGTGATAACAGTGTTGTAAAAGAAAATACTTGATTATTTGGTATTAATGTCACAAAAAAACCAACCCTGATGTTATCGATGTCACAAAAAGTCAACCCTGGTTTAAAATTTATTTGAAATGATAATTGAAGGTAAGGGCTAGTTTCATAATATAATTCTTAATATTAATAAATTTGATTTCAAATGGCTCCAAAACGTAAGTCAGTGTCTTGGAAGGACTCCATAAAGTCATGCTCATGGATCTGTGGGAGAAGAATTTTGTCGCGGGACACCAATTTATTTGGAAGGATGGTTGCCAAATTAATTGAATGGAAAGACGTATACAAAAAAATTAGACATTTAAAGCGCAAATACAAGCAAATACGAGATAAGTAGTGATTTTTATACAAGTCAGAACTAAAAACGCAAGGTGTTTCAGACGGTACTCTATCAAAATGAGAGCCGTAAAGTCAGCGCAGCCATCATCCTCTTTCTCAAACAGTGTGCTGAGGTAAAGTGACTCGTGTGGCTTACTGGCCTCACATGGGAATTTAGTTTGCCTGTAGAAACGCAAACTGGACCAGGCCGAGATGACACCGTTTGTAAAGGCTATGGTGGCTGCCACAACAGAGTAGATGGAGGTACTTGACCGACAAGCAACTGCTTGCTTGGAGATTAAGAAGCGCATGGAGAATGCCACTATAGAATTTTAGTCTAATATGTTCAAACTATTAAAGAAAATGTTAAGAAAAGCATAGAACCTAGTATATTGTTTTATTTTATTTGATGTTGAGTCTTTAGGAATTTTTTCTTTAATTTTATTTGGCAAACACAAATCAAACTTGTAATTTGTTTGTCTTTTGTCACTTTTATTTGAGAAAGTACTTAAGCAATAATTATAAAATAATGTCTCATACCAAATGCAACTGCATTTATTGTTTTGAGCTCCATAGAACTTAGTGCAAAGATGTAGTGCATAATAACTCATATTTGAATTGTCAGCTGTTATTCACATGTTTACGAATCTGTAAAATATGTACATATCATATGGAAACGCTCAGAAAAAAAATATGTACATATCGAAATATGTGATCATAGTGGAAATAGGCTATTAGAAATACGTACTTTGAAGGCGATTCAATTGAAAACAAAAAAGTTTTTCTCACTAAAACTAGTTTTTCGACCGATCGTTCCTTTGGCATTTATATGCTATAATCATTCGATCCGGCCGATTCCGACAAATGTGCAGCGTATTTGTACCAAAAGACTTCGTGCAAAGTTTGGTGAGGATAGCTTTAAAACTGACGGAGGAGATAGCATAGAAACAGACAGACGGATTGACGGAAGGACGGACAGGGCTAAATCAACTCAGCTCGTCATGCTGATCAGGAATATATATACTTTATGAGGTCGAAGATGCTTCCTTCAATGCGCTACAAACATCCGCATAATTTTATAATACGAAGCTGGGAGTGTCCTCCTGGTGGAATGTCGCTCGGGACAGAGGCGAGTGGCGGGCATTAGTGGCAGCGGCCGAGACCGTAAAACGGTTGTGATGGCCAAAGAAGAAGAAGACATCCTTATCATTGGCATACACTTATTTTATAAACTTTTACACAATTCTACAATGTTTGGTCGAAAACGGATGACTATAGCATATAGCTCCCATAGGAACAATCGGTCGAAAAACTAGTTCGAGTGAGGAAAACTTTTTTGTTTTGAATGGGGTAGCCTCCAAATTTCGTAATTAACAGTGTATTATGCTTTCCATGATTTCACTAAGTTTGGTCGAAATCAGACATCTATATAGTACAGATCCCATAGAAAAGTAAGGTCCAAAAAATAGTCTTACTTTGAAAAACCTTTTGGTTTTCAATGGAAGCTGCAAGGGTATACAAAACTTTGGCAGAGCCGAAATTAACTTCCCCTATTTTTCTAACTACTACTTTTTGGACCTTACTTTTCTATGGGATCTATACTATATAGATGTGTGATTTCTACCAAGCTTGGCGAAATCATGGATAGCGTAATACACTGTTCATTACGAAATTTGGAGGCGATCCCATTTAAAACAAAAAAGTTTTTCTCACTAGAATTTCTTTTTCGTCCGATCATTCAAACTGCAGCTATATACTATAGTCATGCGATATTGAAAAAACTTTGTAGAAATGTGTTGAAGTATATACAATAAGAATATGCCAATATAAAGGACGTTTTCATTTAAAACAATAAAGTTTTCCTTACTCGAACTAGTTTTTCGACCGATCGTTCTATGGGAGCTATATGCTACAGTCATCCGATTTCGACCAAACATTGTAGAATTGTGTAAAATTATATAAAATAAAAGTATGCCAATGAAAAGGACGTTTGCATTAAAAACAAAAAAGTTTTTCTCACTAGAACTTGTTTTTCGACCGATCGTTCCTTTGACAGCTATATGCTATAGTCATCCGATCTGGCCGGTTCCGACAAATGTGCAGCGTATTTCCACCAAAAGATGCAAAGTTTGGTGAAGTTAGCTTTCAAACTGACGGAGGAGATAGCATAGAAACAGACAGACGGACGGACAGGACTAAATCAACTCAGCTCGTTGTGCTGATCAAGTATATATATACCTTATGTGGTCGGAGATGCTTCCTTCAAGGCGTTACAAACATCCGGACAATTTTATAAGAACCTTTTGCAAGGGTATAAAAAATTGGCAGAGTTATAAAGGTTATAAAAAAAAGTTGCATACTTTTTTGCGTCGCATGCACTGTTTTCTTTTATGTAAATGTCCACATTAATGTTAATGCTCTGTTAACTAGCATAAGGGAAGGCTATACGACATTAATTCCCCTGAGTAACGGGTATATCGAAGTCGGGCAGGACCGACTTTAACTCTCGTTTTATCAATGTTCGGTCCCGTAGTACTGCGTTAGTAATTCAAAATATAAAGCCTCGCTAAGAAAACATTACTCTGATTGAGTTTATTACTGAATGGGCCATAATTTATTGTATTTCTTTGTGGGTGCAAAATGAATCGATTTAAAATCCAGTGAAAGGGAAAGCCCAAAAACTGCTAGGGTTCATAAATAAATATACTTCAAATGTAGTAAGTTCGGCAACCATTCCCTACCAACTACCCACTTGGCATAGGCAAACATGTGCCTATTGACAGAATATTGACAGAAGCTATTTCACTTTTCGGGGTGTGACAGACATGCCGGCGTTACCGTTGCACCGATATCAACCCCCAACTCATATTCACATGCGTACCAACTTGCGGCGAACAAGTCTAGAGGGGCTGGGTTTCCGTCTGTGCCAAAAGTTTTGACTGCGATTCAATAAACAAACGGGATTATTAAATATTGCGCTCGTTTTGCAGCGATTGCTTTAGCCCGGTTGGGTCTGGGGCGACCCGGAGACCCCGCATTTGTCTAAGTAAAAATGTGAATGGATATTAATAAGGGCCCAACAGAGCTGGCCAAGCGCCTCTCAGCCGAATTCGGCGCAGCTGAGCAACTCAGTGTCGCTGCCGCAGTCGCTGCCCTGCGGAGCCGTCCAAGGTGTTTTAATGAATGTTGCCAGGATACAGGCACCTTACCATTTTGTTATTTTTATTTGCTTTGACAGTCAGCACGTGAAATTCCAAGCAATCGCCCCGGCATCGGACTTGGAGTCGGGTGTGTAGGTTCTGAATTCGCTAGTCTGCAAACATCCTAACAGAAGACCATGCCGCGAAGTCGTAGCCTCGCCATAGTGCTGGTTTGTGACTGCATCAAAAGTTGGGAAATATTGATACCAATTTGAAGTGAGTGCGCAAATTAAGGCCTAGCATGGAATGCACTGATTCAGAGTCTGAGACGCGATGAGGCCTTTCACGAACTTCAATTACAACTTCTCGCCAGGATGCGAGCGCTCAAGTGCGAGGACTTGCAATTGTGTATGTCGGGCGTGGTTTACTATGCGCTTGTAGTCGTCATCTCCAGCACAAATCAAAAGAAGCAGTCGGTGGACGTTCAACTCCGAGGTAAGTACAAGCAACTATGCGAGTTCCGACAACATCAATTTGAATTCATGAGAAAGTAACCAGCAACATCCCCCCGCGTGAAGTTCACTCATTACACATGGTGATTTCACTTTGCATACCTGCTTTCATGTGGCTGACGTTTATTGTGTGACCCACTCAAATTGTCGCCTCGGTTATGCCTGGTATTGTAAAAATGTGTATTTAACGTTTTAAAAGAATTTTTTGCCTCAAATTTGGTTGTCGCCATGCGAACAACATACCAAGTGAGCTAAGGCGATGGGGAGTTTAACCGACAATCACAATAAAGAATTTTTCAAGTTGCAGCTATTTAAAGCATTTCTTCTTTAATAAACATAAAGAATTTTGTCTCCTTAAAAACTTAAAAATTTTTTTTGCGGCATTTCGATTTTATAATTTACTAGCTCTATACCCGGCGTCTCCCGGGACCAATACCTTATAGGAGAAGGCAGCAAATCGAAAATAACATTTAACATTTTTAAAATTTGTGCTTTTTCCGCTTAACTTTTCTGAACCTTTGCCGCCATACCATATATTAGTAGGTGGAGAACAATTGCGTCCCTAATGTTTATGTATGACCTTGTTTTAGGTATTATTGATTGCCTTTTCTGTTAGGCAAGATAAGCATTAGTGTACCAAGTAGGAGTGTTAGATCTTTTCAACCCTTTTCCCACCAAATTTTTCGAACCAACTATTCCCTTCTTAAACCGATATGTAGAGCTCTTGGAAGCTTTAACTCTTTGCCCGTTAGCAGGCGCTTTGACTTCAACTCCAACAATCTGTAGTCAAAATTCTGCAAGCAGAGTATTATTCCTCTAAACAGCAATAAAAATTTTTTTTTTAAGTTTTGGTTAAAATTAGTGAAGCCAGTTAAGGACATAGTGAAGCCAGTTAAGGACACTGACACAAAATTTCCAGTTTATATACTATTTTTATACACACCAAATTTATCATGAGTAATGCCCCTTGAAGTATGCAAACTTTATTTGTTTTTATTATTATTTATTTGATCGTAGAAATTAATAGTCAGTTATGGCACCTTCATATGTTATCCACGTTGAATAATCACCTATATTGTAGGACGAGTTATAGGTATATGACATTATTTTGAGTTAAGCCAATTATAAGATGAATAATTTTCTCAATTGTATCCTTTTAGAAGCATAGCATACTTTAATGGGCATTAAGCACAATAAATTTTGTGTGTATAAACGTTGTAATAGTTTAGGTAAATTTTGAAACTCGGTAAACGTCTTACACTAACTTAATTAGCATTCAGACCACTTTGCCAATCTCAAGGTGTGGACCTGAAACACTTTAGTAGTAGTTCAATTGAATGGTTCGAAGCTGGGAGAATGTCTAACTTCATACCACCAGGCTACACAGGAAATTTTAGGTTCTTAGCTCAAAAACCTTCTAAGATATGCCTCAAAACCACATTTGACCCGGGTCCATTATTGAACAGCTTCGACCGGTTCTGAACCAGGTTCTGAACCAGCAAAATATACAAAATATTCCCACAGCGAGGGCGGTCCCAGAAATAGCCGACCTAACTACTAAAACACAAAAATTTATCATTTTTTTTCTTAGTTTTCAACATAGGATCCTTTTAGGTCGATACACTTTTCCCAGCGATGTTCAATAGCTTCGACACCTTTTCTATAATAAGAACTGTGAAGCTCTTCAAAATAGGCATTAGCCTCGGACTCCACCTCTTTATTGTTGCCAATTCGTTTTCCTCCGAGCCATTTTTTCAAGTTTGGAAATAAGAAATAATCAGAGGGAGCTAAGTCTGGCGAAAAAGGGGCGTGAGGTAGCAATTCAAATTTTAATTCATTAATTTTGGCCATTACCACGGCAGAGGTGTGAACCGGCGCATTGTCATAATGGAACACAAACGCGGCACCCATCTTGCGCATAACTTTTTCATGTCCAATTTTTAGGTCAATATGTGATGTACAGCACTTTTTGAAATGCCTACACATTCAGCTATCTCACGAACGACCTCGCTTAAGCTCAGCCACCCAATATTTTATTGTTGTAAACGAGGGAGCAGAATTACGTAAGGTAGAATCTAGCTCCTTTTTAATATTGGTTGGACTAGGACCTTTTATATGAAAGTATTGGATCACATAACGATGACCAATTTTGTCCATGTTTGCAAATCAATAACAAGCGTTCTCTATTAAAATCGACAAAAAAAAACTGTGCAAGGTAAAGGCACCAAACTTCAAACTTAAGCTTTTAATAGTCGGTACTTCCCATTTTTAATATTTTTTGTGAACATTTTCCAACACTACTGTGCTAGCTCGGCCATTTCTGGGACGGCCCTCGTACTGCAGATGCAGAATAAAATATTTGGCGCCTATGAGTGGAGCTTGCAAAAATATTGATAAAAAATTAACAAGTGGGGCTACATACAATCCGAAGGTGTCTTTTTGATTGAGGGGTTTGTAATTATGTTTTAATATTGTGTTTGTGACCAGTGATTACGTTTATTATTTGTAAATCGTCGTATATCTCAACACTTAGGTCTATGTCGTTTAAGTGGCCTAATGTCATTTTGTTGGAAGGTGCCTCTTGTGAGTACCGCAAGATCCCGTCCCAATTTTAATTTGTTTTAATTGTTGAGATCATTGTTAAAGTAAACCTACCAATATTAGCTGCCAAGACTTGCCTATTTACTATGTAACTCAATTTTTAGGCATAAAGAAAGTTCCTAGACGGGCACTGTTTGCAGTGTGGTATAAGGAATATTGTGCAAGTCCATAAATTTTTGCAAGTGGTACAATACGTTTGTAGTCAAATTTCCGATAAAAATAAATGCACAGCAGAAAAATTGAAAGCGATAACGAGAAAATTGAGATATTTTGCCGGTAAATTGGTTTGGAAGTAGAATAGTTGCAACATAACTTTACAAGTGTTTGAGCAAAGCCATAAAGAATGACTAAATGGAGAAGGAGAAATCGAATACAGTCGGAATGTTCTATAATGCTTTAGTGTTCGCTGAATGTTCGTCAAGAAAACAAGTTATTAAAGATTCACGGATCGTACAGAAATAAATTAATTAGTGTTAATGTAATTTTGAGGGCTGTGGCCTATACCCGCAGGAAAAAATTTTAGTGTTGAATTATCCACGATATTTTATGTATATTCCAAGATGTGTTCAAAAAATGTAAGTTCATGGCGCACTAGCGACTAGTCCTTTAGAAATATTAGAGAGCATCATACACGTAAGACTTAAAGAAAATTACAATGGAAGACTTGATACATGCTCTTCAACCATCATCTGATCCTTTTATATCTAATCTATTCGTCATTAACTTTTTCCAAAAAAAAAAACAAAAAACCCTTCCAGCACGTTTTTCTAACTACTACTTTTCGGCTACTTTACGGACCTTACTTTCCTATGGGAGCTGCACAGTATAGATGTCCGATTTCGACCAAACAGAGTGAAATCATGGAAAAGCACAACAAACTAGCATGTATATTTTTGGAGGCGATTCCATTTTAAACAAAAAAGTTTTTCTCACTAGAACTTCTTTTTCGCCCGATCATTCATACTGCAGCTATATGCTATGGTAGTCCGCTTTTAACAAAACTTTGTAGAAATGTGTGAAAGCATACCAAATAAGTAAACGCCAATTTTAAGGACACTTCCATTGAAAACCAAAAAGTTTTCCTAACTAAGACCACTTCTCGGACTCTACTTTTCTATGACAGCTACACTATGTAGATGTCCTATTTCGACCAAACTTGGTGGAATCATAAGAAAGCATTGGAAACTAAGAAATTCGAAGCTTGGAGGCATTGCCATTGGAAACAAAGCAGTTTTTCTCACCAAAACTAGTTTTTCGATCGATCGTTCCTATCCTACTCAAGTTTAAAGTATGGATTTCACAATACCTTAGAAGCTTAAGCTCTAAGTTTTATCGCGATACCTCTTTGTTTACACTTGTTATTAATTTTTTCTCGCCAGATTGGCCATTTCGTCCATTGTGCATGGCTCTGAACCATTGATGAACCGGGTTTGAACCAGTCAAATATTCAACTCCACATTTGCAACCTACAGACCAAATTTCAAGTTCGTAGCTTTGATAAATTCTGAGATATGACTCTGAGCCACTTTTAAACCGGTTCGAAAACGGTTCTAAACCATTGAAATCAGGGATGCAAACCGGTTTTGAACCGAACCAAACCACACCGAACCGAGCCGCTTTTTCCAGCTGGTGAACCGAACCGCAAACCGAACCGGCCACCCTTCAGAAATGCTGAACCGAACCGAAAACCATAAAGAAAATCGGTTCGGTTCGGTACAGGTCTCTGATGAGTTTGTAGACGTACATCGCTTTCCTATGGCCAATGATACTTATTAATTACGCTTTCTTAAGATAATATTTATTCGACTGATAGTTAGTCCGAATTGGTCCTTAGGAGAGATATAGCCTTTAAGAATGACTTGACACAAATTTTACATGTACTCCTGTAAATCTACCGCACTTGGCTGCCGATATCTTAATATACCTGTCATCAGTCTGCATCGATTTCTTGAAAGTTGATAATTGATTTGTCGTCGTCAACTGGACAATATTCTCAATGCATAAGATGCATAACACGTATTCTTTTTAGCTGCATTCCTTGAACTTCTTGACAAATCTATATGTTTGACATGCTTATAAGAATCTTAAAGATATTCAAATGGCTTATAGGAAATCAAATTCCAAGGTGTGCGAGAGGTCACATTACGACAGAAATCATAATATTTCATAGTCGGGGGTGACACAGAAATCTCTTCCAACCACATTCCAACCGAAAACCAATTCTTAGGTGCCACAGAAATCTCTTTCAGTTGGTTTCAAACCTCTTGTGTTTTCGGAGGAGATTTGACTAAGTTCAGCACCCCAACAATTTTGATAAGCTAAACTCATTTTGGAAATGTTTACAACATTGTTTTTCTGGATAAATTGCATCAAAATAATATCATCATTAATCTGTAATATTAAAATTGGCATTTTAATAATAATTCGCAAAACGAACCGAAGGCTGCCATATCAACCATAACCGTCGTACCACTGCAGTGGTTTACCATAACATTGTGTTTTGTCACAATTCTTAAAACACCATCGCTGGTTTGAGGGTATGACACTTGGAAGCCTCAACCAAAAATCCTGGGTTCGAAATTCAGTCAAGGCAAGGCGTTCGCAGAGCTGCCAGTCAGACTCAAGTAAAATGTTTGAAAACTTTTTTTTTGATTTTAAATTGTTTTTATTGTCAATTTGCTTTTTTTTTTTAAATTTCCAATTTCAAGGAACCACATTTTTAATTATTTTCCCCTTTGAAACATTTAATCAATTTTGGGGGTTCGTGGAGTTGGATTGCTAAACGCCGCCTTAGTGAGCACTGCTGCTGCCACTCCCACATTCTGTCAAAATTTGAAAGTCATAAGTTTAGCGGTTAAGCTGTGGGTCGATGATCACACAATTAAATCTATCCCTTTATGTAAATAGAAGAAGATAGGTACTTGATCTTAAATTTAGAACATTCTTTGAAGGAATGAAAATAAGATAATCGGGTTGACCAGAAAATCTCACAAAACAGGGCTGCATCACGCGCAAAAAAATTTCCCTTATAATAGTTTTGAATTAAAATGATGTTAATCGAAAATCTGTTAGCTGTGGCATAAGTTTTATGATTCATATAACTTAAATTAAAGTCGCGTTAACCAAAATGAAAATGAAAAATTTTAAAATATTTTCGTGCCAATCATAAAGCAACACTTTCCAACCCTTGGCTCGTTTGTTGTTGACAAATTTCCATCCAGTAAAATAATGTAGTTTAGATTTCCAAAACTAATTTTGCTTATCAAAATAGTTTTAGCGGTGAGTTTAGCTAAATCTTTAACCAAATCACTAGAGATTTAAAACCAACCGAAAGAGATTTCTAGGACACCGCAAATTGGTTTTGGGTTGGAATTTGGTTGGAAGAGATATCTGGGACACCGCCGTATATCTTAGTTTATACAAATTGGGATAAAAAATACAAAAACATTAAGTTTAAGAATCTGAATATGCGGTTCTTACTACCATATAATTAAAAAATCAACAGAAAATTTAACCGAGAATACATATGAACATGAACAGTTGCTGCCACAAAGGCTAAGCCTTCGTCAGTACACTTTCAGTTGCTGTCACACCATTAAGCCATTTGCAAATCCTATTTGAATAATCCAGTGGGCGAATAAAGATTTGAAATTTCCAAGTGCACTAATAGCACATCTCTACTTTTAGATTAAAGAAAGAGCGGAAAGTTAACTTCGTCTCGGCCGTTGCAGCCTCCATTGAAAACAAAAAAGGTTTTTCTAACAAACACTACTTTTCGGACCTTTCATTTCAATGGGAGCTACACTATATAGATGTCCGATTTCGACCAAATTTTGTGGTATCATGGAAAAGTAAAACAAAGTAACAGTTACGAAATTTGGAGGCGATTCCATTTAAGGATGAAATTTTCTTTAGCTGTCAAATTCCATATAAAACAAGTAAGGGAGCTGCAGTCGAGTGCCCCGACTACAAAATACCCTGTTCCCTTGATTTCGTTTGTTTTCCTTTACAAATACACACACTCACACATGCACACACTCCAACATACACACAAACGCATGCTGCCGCGCGTGATAACTGACAATGCAAGACACCCCCTCTCTCCCACAAGCAAAATTGATTCGTTTATAACTTCGGTGTTTATTATCCGATCTTATTGATCTTTTCAGAATAGATAGATATTGGGCCATACTAGATATATGTAAAATTTGGAAGGTCTATCTAAAAAATTATGGCTCTGACAGTTTTTTGCGCTTAAAGGGGGAAGGGGGAGGAATTTTCCAAATCTGAAACAAACTCGTATTGAATCGGGTATACACCTACCTACATGCAAAAATTTGTGGCTCTAGCTCTTATAGTCTCTGAGAAACACGCGTTCATACGGACAGACGGACAGACGGACGGACAGACGGACAGACGGACAGGGCTAAATCGACTCGGCTGTTGATGCTGATCAAGAATATATATACTTTATAGGGTCGCAAATGTTTCCTTCTATCTGTTACATACTTTTGCACAACTTTATGATCCCCCTTTTCCCATTTTCAATGGGAACAGGGTATAAAAATAGGTGAAAGTTAACTTCGGCTCGGCCGAAGTTTTGTATACCCTTTCAGTTTGTTTTTCTAAAAAGACTACTTTTCGGAACTTACTTTTCTTTGGGAGCTATACTATATAGATGTCCGATTACGACCAAATTTAGTGAAATCGTGGAAACGATTAACAAACTAATATGTACATTTTTTAGGGCGATTCCATTTAAACAAAAAAGTTTTTCTCACTAGAACTTCTTTTTTGACCGATTATTCATACTGCAGCTATATGCTATAGTCATCCGATTTTGACAAAACTTTGTAGAATTGTGTAAAAGTATATAAAATAAATATAAGCCAACCTATGGGACGTTTTAATTGGAAACAAAAAAGTTTTTCTCACAAGAACTAGTTTTTCGACCGATCGTTCCCATGGCAGCTATATGCTATAGTCATCCAATTCGGACCAAAATATGTAGAATTGTGCGGGAGCATATAAAACAAATACATGCTAGTTTTGAGGACATTTCCATAAAAAACAAAAAAGTTTTTCTCACTAAGACTACTTTTCAGACAAGACTTTTCTCTGACAGCTATACTATATAGATGTCCGATTTAGACCATGAAATCATGGAAATGCATAGTAAACTACGAAATACGAAGCTTGGAGGCGTTTTTATTGAAAAAAAAGTTTTTCTCACTAAGACTAGTTTTTCGACCGATCGTTCCTATGACAGCCGTTCCTAGTCAACCGATCCGGCCGGTTACGACAACTGTGCAGCGTATTTATTCTAAAAGACTTTGGCAAAAATTGGCAAAATTTGGTGAAGATAGCTTTAAAACTGACGGAGGAGATAGCATAGAACAGACGGACAGACGGACGGACGGACTGGGCTAAATGAACTCAGCTCGTCATGCTGATCAAGAATTTATATACTTCATGTGGTCGGAGATGCTTCCTTCAATGCGTTACAAACATCCGCACATTTTTAAAAAACCCTCTGCAAGGGTATAAAAATAGGGGAAAGTTAACTTCGGCAAGTTTTGTATACCCTTGAAGCCTCCATTGAAACCAAAAAGTTTTTCAAACTAAGACTATTTTTCGGATCTTACTTTTCTATGGCAGCTATACTATGTAGATGTCCGATGTCGACCAAACTTAGTGGAATCTTGGAAAAGCATTACAAACTAACAAGTACGAAACTTCGGCTCGGCCGAAGTTTTGTATACCCTTGCAGCTTCCATTGAAAACAAAAAAGTTTATCAAACTAAGACTACTTTTTGGACCTTACTTTTCTATGGGATCTATACTATATAGATGTCTGATTTCGACCAAACTTGGTAAAATCATGGAAAAGCATAATATACTGTCAATTACGAAATTTGGAGACGATCCCATTTGAAACAAAAAGTTTTTCTCACTAGAACTTCTTTTTCGACCGATCATTCATACTGCAGCTAAATGCTATAGTCATCCGATTTTGATAAAACTTTGTAGAAATGGGTTTAAGTATATAAAATAAGAATATGCTAATGAAAAGGACTTTTCATTAAAAACAAAAAAAGTTTTTCTCACTCAAACTAGTTTTTCGACCGATCGTTCCTATGGGAGCTATATGCTATAGTCATCCGATTTCGACCATACTTTGTAGAATTGTGTAAAAGTATATAAAATGAGTGTATGCCAATGATAAGGTCGTTTTCATTAAAAACAAAACAGTTTTTCTCACTAGAACTAGTTTTTCGACCGATCGTTCCTATGGCAGCTATATGCTATAGTTATCCGATTTGGACCATACTTTGTAGAATTGTGTAAAAGTATATAAAATGAGTGTATGCCAATGATAAGGACGTTTTCATTAAAAACAAAAAAGTTTTTCTCACTAAAACTAGTTTTTCGACCGATCGTTCCTATGGCAGCTATATGCTATAGTCATTCGATTTCGACCAAACTTAGTGAAATTATGGGAAGTGATAATAAACTAAGAAATACGTACTTTGGAGGCGTTTCCAATCAAAACAAAAAAGTTTTTCTCTTCAAGACTAGTTTTTCAACCGTTCGTTCCTTTGGCAGCTATATGCTATAGTCATCCGATCCGGCCGGTTCCGACAACTGTGCAGCGTATTTGTACCAAAAGACTTCGTGCAAAGTTTGGTGAGGATAGCTTTTAAACTGACGGAGGAGATAGCATAGAAACAGACGGACAGACGGACAGACGGACAAAGCTAAATCAACTCATCTCGTCATGCTGATCAAGAATATATATACTTTATGTGGTCGGAGATGCTTCCTTCTATGCGTTACAAACATCCGGACAATTTTATAATACCCTCTGCAAGGGTATAAAAATAGGGGAAAGTTAACTTCGGCAAGTTTTGTATACCCTTGAAGCCTCCATTGAAACCAAAAAGTTTTTCTCACAAGAACTTCTTTTTCGACCGATCATTCCCACTGCAGCTATATGCTTAAGTCATCTGATTTTGACAAAACTAAGTAGAGTTGTGTAAAAATATATAAATATAAATATATGCCAACATTAAAGCCGTTTCCATTGACAGCTACATGCTATAATTATCCGATTTTATCAAAACTTTATTGAATTGTGTGAATGTATACCAATTAAATAAATGCCAATTTTAAGGATATTTCTATTGAAAAAAAAACAAGTTTTTCTGACTTAAACTACTTTTCATACTTAACTTTTCTACGACAGCTATACTATATAGATGGTCGATTTTAACCAATCTTTGTGAAGACATGGGAAAGGGTTGCAAAAAAAGAAATACGAAGTTTCGACGCGTTTCCATTGAAAACAAAGGAGTTTTTATACCCTTGCAGAGGGTATTATAAAATTGACCGGATGTTTGTAACGCATTGAAGGAAGCATCTCCGACCACATAAAGTATATATATTCTTGATCAGCACGACGAGCTGAGCTCATTGAGCCCTGTCCATCTATCCGTCCGTCCGTCTGTTTCTATGCTATCTCCTCCGTCAGTTTGAAAGCTATCTTCACCAAGCTTTGCTCGGAGTCTTTTGGTACAAGTACGCTGCACATTTGTCGGAACCGGCCGGATCGGATGGCTATATCATATAGCTATCATACAATCGATCGGTTTTCAATGGAAGCGCCTCCAAATTTTGTATTTCTTAGTTTACTATACTTTTCCATGATTCCACCATGATGTCGAAATCGTACATCTATATAGTATAGCTGTCATAGAAAAGCAGTGTCTGAAAAGTATTCTTAGTAAGAAAAACTTTTTTTCAATGGAAATGTACTCAAAATTGGCATGTATTTGTTTTATGTGCTACCACACGCTTCTACAAAGTTTGGTCAAAATCGGATGACTATAGCATATTGCTGCAGTATGAATGAACGGTCGAAAAAGAAATTAAGTGAAAAAAAACTTTTTTGCTTGAATTGGGATCGCCTACAAATTTTGTAATTAACAGTTTGTTATGCTTTTCCATGATTGCACTAAGTTTGGTCGAAATTGGATATCTATAAAGTATAGCTCCCATAAAAAAGTAAGGTCCGAAAAGTAGTCTTATTAAGAAAATCAAACTGCTGGAGTATACAAATCTTCGAGCCGAGCCGAAGTTAACTTTCCCCTATTTTTATACCCTGTTCCCATTGAAAATGGAAAAAGGGGGATCATGAAGTTGTGCAAAAGTATGCAACAGGTAGAAGGAAGCATTTGCGACCCTATAAAGAATATGGTATATATTCTTGATCAGCATCAACAGCCGAGTCGATTTAGCCCTGTCCGTCTGTCCGTCCGTCTGTCTGTCCGTATGAACGCGTGTTTCTCAGAGACTATAAGAGCTAGAGCCACAAATTTTTGCATGTAGATAGGTGTATACCCGATTCAAAACGAGTTTGTTTCAGATTTGGAAAATTCCTCCCCCTCCCCCTTTTAGCGCAAAAAACTGTCAGAGCCACAATTTTGTAGATAGACCTTCCAAACTTTATATATATCAAGTAAGGCCCAATATCTATCTATTCTGAAAAGATCACGAAGATCGGACAATAAACACCGAAGTTATATACGAATCAATTTTGCATGTGGGAGAGAGGGGGGGTCTTGTCAGTTACGCCAGCGGCCGCATGCCATGCGTTTGTTTGTATGTTGGAGTGTGTGTTTGTGTGAGTGTGTGTGTGTGTGTATGTAAAAGAAAACACACGAAATCAAGGGAACAGGGTATTTTATAGTCGGGGCACTCGACTGCAGCTCCCTTACTTGTTCTCACTAAACTAGTTATTCGACTGATTGTTCCTATGACCGCTTTATGCTATAGTCAACCGATATGGCCGGTTTCGACAAATGTGCAGCGTATTTGTACTTAAAGAGTTTGTTTTAAGTTTGGTGCAGATTGCTTTAAAACTGACGGAGAAGATAGAATAGAAACTAACAGACGGATGGACGCAAAATATTATTATCAGGGTTCCAAACCGGCTTGGAACCGAACCGGTTCGAGCCCGGAATTCCAACTTTAATTTTTCTGTAAGCCGAACCTTGAACCGAACCTCTTTAAAATTTAAAGCTAAACCTGAGCCTGTTCCAAACCTAAAAGTTCGGTTCTGTTTAACACAAGTTATAGAAATTAATAAATTTTTCGTACGGTCTAGCGACTTTTTATACCCTTGCAGAGGGTATTATAAAATTGTGCGGATGTTTGTAACGCATTGAAGGAAGCATCTCCGACCACATAAAGTATATATATTCTTGATCAGCTTGACGAGATGAGTTCATTTAGCCTTGTCCGTCTTTCCGTCCGTCCGTCTGTCCGTCTGTCTGTTTCTATGCTATCTCCTCCGTCAGTTTTAAAGCTATCTTCACCAAATTTTGCATGAAGTCTTTTAGAACAAATACGCTGCACATTTGTCGGAACCGGCCGGATTGGATGACTATAGCATATAGCTGCCATTGGAACGATCGGTCGAAAAACTAGTCAGTGAGAAAAACTTTTTTGTTTATAATGGAAA
Source organism: Lordiphosa collinella (assembly GCA_018904265.1). Lineage (NCBI taxonomy): Eukaryota > Metazoa > Arthropoda > Insecta > Diptera > Drosophilidae > Lordiphosa > Lordiphosa collinella. The sequence goes on from JAEIFV010000261.1 coordinate 236,539, forward strand.
CGCCTCCAAAGTACGTATTACTTAGTTTACTATCCTTTCCCATGATTTCACTAAGCTTGGTCGAAATCGGATAACTATAGAATATAGCTGCCATAGGAACGATCGGTTGAAAAACTAGTTCTAGTGAGAAAAACTTTTTTGTTTGTAATGAAATCGTCCTTATCATTAGCATACACTTATTTTATGTACTCTTACGCAATTCTACAATATTTGGTCGAAATCAGATAACTATTGCATATAGCTCCCATAGGAACGATCAGTCGAAAATCTAGTTCTAGTGATAAAAACCTTTTTGTTTTTAATGAAAACGTCCCTTTCATTGGCAAACACTTATTTTATATACCTTTACACAATTCTACAAAGTTTGGTCGAAGTCGGACGACTATAGCATATAGCTCCCTTAGGAACGATCGTTCGAAAAACTAGTTCGAAAGAGGAAACCTTTTTTGTTTTTAATGAAAACGTCCTTTTTATTGGCTTGTTCTTATTTTATATACTTTAACACATTTCTAAAAAATTTTATCAAAATCGGATATAGCTGCAGTATGAATGATCGGTCGAAAAAGAAGTTCTAGTGAGAAAACCTTTTTTGTTTTCAATGGGATCGCCTTTAGATTTCGTAATTAACTGTGCATTATGGTTTCCATGAAAGTTGTCTTAGTTAGAAAAACTTTTTCCTTTTCAATGAAAGCTGCAAGGGTATACAGAACTTCGGCCGAGCCGAAGTTAACTTTCTCCTATTTTTCTGTTATCTGATCTGTTTTGGGCAACTGACTCTTATAATTGACAGGAAATCTTAATAAAACATTTAGAAAAACGTTCGGAACAACTTTTGGAATCTCCACCCATAATAGCATCTGTTTTTAAATATCCTCGTCTCCAAAGCTTGTTAAATAAAAGCAAGAGCTTAACATTAAATTGGTGGGTTTCTCATATGTAGACTACAAAATGGAATTTTACTTCACAGTAAATTATACTTTGAATATTCTCATTTGTTCTACAATTCGCTTCCGACCCAATTTCCCCTCGATTGGTTAGTTTTTAGGTCAAAGCTTTCCACACGACTCGGTCGTTTTTTGGTTGAAAGCGATTTATAAAATGCATGGGATTAAATTGGATTAAAAAATAAAATTATTATATTTTTAAATGTTGTGTAAAGCATGGGCTGAACCATAGTTCGAACCAAAACCTTCGTCCAAAAACCTTGAAATTCAAATTTCCGAACCTTAAGCATTCTTTAATTTTGGTTCTAACCCGCAAACCGGAATTTCGATAAAATTGATTGAGTTTGCAGCCATATATTTACCCTCTGCAAGGGTATAAAAAATACTTATATTCTACATATTCGTTATATTGAATTTACATGGGACAAAATGACAAAAACCCATTTTTTCATACCCTTGCAGAGGGTATTATAATATTGTGCGGATGTTTGTAACGCATTGAAGGAAGCATCTCCGACCACAAAAAGTACTTATTTATATTCTTAATCAGCATGACGAGCTGAGTTCATTAAGACCCGTCCGTCCGTCTGTCAGTCTGTTTAAAGCTATATTCACCAAACTTTGCACAAAGTCTTTTAGGACACATTCGCTGCACATTTGTCGGAGCCGTCCGTATCGGACAACTGTAGCATATTGCTGTCATAGGAACGATCGGTCAAAAAACTAGTTCTAGTGAGATAATTTGTTATACTCTGTGCCTGAGGTACACTGAGTATATTAAGTTTGTGCAAAAGTATGTAACAGCCAGAAGGAAGCATTTCCGACCCTATAAAGAATATATATTCTTGATCAGCATCAACAGTCAAGTCGATATAGCCATGTCCGTCCGTCCGTCTGACCGTCTGTCTGAATGGACACCTAGATCTCGGAGACTAGAAGGGCTAGAGCCACCAAATTTTATATGTAGACTCCTATTGTCCCTACGCAGACACAATAAGAAATTTGAATAACTTCAATAATTTTAAAGACATCAAGCTCATATTTTGCAGTGTAGTGGACGTGTCCAATATCTACAATCTCTGAAAGTTTCATAAAGATCGGACAATAAATGGCAGAGTTATAAGAAACGTTGCATCCTTTTTGGGTCAAAATCCACTTTTTGCTCACAGATTGTTGAAATGGTCACATAAATGTTAATGCTCTGTTAATTAACATAGGGAAAGGCATTTAAGCACTAATTGCCCTGAGTAACGGGTATATCGAAGTCGGACAGGACCGACTTTAACTTACGCTCTCGGTTTACCCTGTTCCCATTGAAAAGGGGAAAAGGGGGATCTTGAAGTTGTGCAAAAGTATGTAACAGGTAGAAGGAAGCATTTGCGTCCCTATAAAGTATATATATTCATGTAGATAGGTGTATACCCGATTCAAAACGAGTTTGTTTCAGATTTGGAAAATTCCTCCCCCTACCCCCTTACTTGTTTTTTTTTAAGATTGCAATCTTCTCGAAAAAAAATTTTCGATCAGATTCCTTAGAATCAGTGACATCGTTTGCAAATACATCAACTTCACCGACTTCAGCAACATCGCACGCTTCTGTGGCAGCAAGTCTAAATGGCTAAGTTGAGTTAAATTGTGATAATTTTAAGAACATTTGGAACATTTCTTCTCAAAAATTTAAGAGAACATTGGTTCTTATTTTGAGTTTAGGGCAACTTATTTTCTGAACAGTTTTTTCCCGCTGTGCACATTCGAATTCGCTTCAGTGAAAACCGGAACGTGGCTGAAAAGCTTATACTCGTTTAACGTAATACGTGTAAGCCCGAATAAAACATCATAGTTTTATTTCAACCAGCTAAATGTAACTCCCTTTACCATACTCAACACTCAAGGGCTTCATAAATTATATTGATGTTTTAGAAATGTGCGTACTTTATGACTTTAACCCCAATTTATGAACCCATATAAATTTGTGTACAAACTATGGCCCAGTTGCCTGTGGCCTCGGATGCACGCAAATCAAAGCGAAAGTAAATGTCATTAAAGTTGAATTTCATTTTCTAACTGGCGGTCACTTGCGGATTGCGTGGACAGCGGACTAAAAGTGTATGAATACAAATAAGGAATAATTAAGTATACTAATATTCTCTCTCTCTGTTTGCTGAAAAAAGACCTCGCATGCAAATAAAACCTCAACAAGTCAAACCGAGCGCCAGCGAAGGAATACCGGAAACCCAAACATTTCCCTCAGTTAGCCTTCTGCAAACACACACAAACATGTAGATGTATGAGTGTAGAGGGAAACTTCTATTGCTCAGAGTTGAACACAAATGAATATATAAAACCAAAGCCACCATCTACTTATGTATATACAAGCCTCAATTCATCCAGTTGTATAAATTAATGGAAAGTCCAGTCACTTGTTATGACCACTGCCGGTAACCATGGTTCTAGAACTCAGCGCGAAAGCTAGAGAGGTCAGTATGCAAATTCGCTTGGGTGGTTTCAATGAAATTATCCAAAAATATAATTTACCTCACATAGAATAAATTGTTCATAGAACTAAGACAATGTTGCATTTTCTAAAAGACTTTTGCATCGATTCGTAGAATTTCTTCATATAATTAAATACTTCTCTTCTGGAGAAGTCAACTTATTAGCTCGAATTTTGAGCCTTCCACATTCCAGTAAAATCCCCTTCTAGCGCCCGCTATGCGCTGTTATTCCAAGACTAAAAATATTCTTCCTACCTAACTGAATGTCCCTTCCGCCTATGCCGTTCACATGCAAATCAAACCCAAAGTCCTTTAGACGTGGTCAAGACTTTCAGTTCAACGTTAGTTGTGCCGCGCGGTTGGGAAGTTAGGTCGACTTGCAGTTCGACGGCGATGTAATTCGTTCGCAGTTGCGAAATTATGTGCGGTAAATAAACGTCCATATTATTTTGAAGATATGAACGGTTTAATAAAAGTTTATTGATGACAAAATATCGAGAGTATTCCGATCCTAATGCTAAATAGTTCGTGCGTTCGTGTGTACTTTTCAAAAGTAATTAAACATCCAAACATATTGTATAATAACTATTTATAATGATTTGACCGCAAATTGAACTTGAAACATTACCAATATTTAATACCAAACTGTGATTGCAACTTGTCTAAAGGAAAATGACAAGCTTTAATTTCTTAATATGTAATTTCTTTTAGGTCAAAGGCTGAATACAAATGATGGAATAATCGTAAAAATCAATTTAGTGGATTTGAAAGGTATTTTATTTTGTGATTCCGTAAGCCAGGAGTTGCCACCTCAAATCAGTCAGCAGCGTAGTAGCACTTTTCATTTTTCAGTTAAAATCATCATAGCGTGGAGGCCTTTGGCCCTAAAGAACAGCATTATGTGACATAAAAAGAAATATATAAATTTTTGAACAATGCAATTCCCGCTTCTATCAATTATTAGGAACAAGACTTCATTTTCTTATGAATCTACTGAACCTAGCAATATTAAGATTGGTCATATATGCGAAAATAGTTGACTATTAAGAAGTTCTAAGGTTATAAAATCACATTAATACCAAAGTGCAACGCTTAGAGGAATGTCCTTCTCTTTTAGCAAAATCAAAGCCGTTGAGCTACCTGCTAACCTAATGGCAGCGGCTGTACTGTGCCAACAGCTTAGAAAGTAATCACAGTTCCTGTAGAGAAAAAACACAAATTTTCCAACTGTCTAATTATTTTTAAGACGCCAGCCGTCGACGCTTCTTCGCTTCAACTTTATTGATTCCACTAAAAATAAATCAAGAATGAAAAGACGAGCGGTAACTGCTGGTTTGCCGCAGCCGCTGCCCCTGTTGAGGTTGACGTACTTTCATGTTCAGACTTTTAAGTTTCCGTAAGCGCAGATAAGGCATACATTAAAATCTATTAAGCCATGCCAGCCAAAATACACATGCAGAGGTGTTACAATTAACCTAAATCGAAAATGCCAATGTACTTTAAGTTTGTTGGATTGAGAGGTCAGAACGGTTTTGGTTGGCTTGAAGTTAAGTCAAAGTTTCGCCCATAATTGAGCCAAACGAAAGTATTTACTATATTTGTACACAAGCCAGGAAACAAACTGTTCCAATCGAATGACTTTTAGTTTAAACTGTAAGTGAAAAAATTGACGTTTAGAGCTTTAAGCTCATCGCGTGATATCTTTTCAATGTGGTTTTCATGCATAGAACTTGAACATGACAGAAGTAAACACAAATATTGGCAAACCTTAGAGGCAGTATTGTATTTTAATAAAAATGCTGCAGAATTTCATATTGACAGTGTGGTACGGTTAATGAAGTGAACATGGATTATAGTTAGTGACCTTCGAAGGATACCGATAACGCAAAGGACGGCAAAGTAGTGAGAAACTGAATCAAATGCCAGCCAGAAGTCTAAATTTTAGGAAAAAAAATGTTTTTAACTTTAAGTATTACACAGGGGAACAAAATTACCACTATTGTATGTTGCATCCACTTTGAAAAATTCTGGTCCAGTTTGGTCCACTGATCAGTGTTGCCATCTTAGCTATTTAGTTGCTAGATCTAGCATTTTTGAAAATAAATTTTCGGAAATGCTATTAGCTATAAATCTAGCATCTTTAAAATTATGTTTAGCTATTTCTATCAATTTTTATATTCTTAAGACGAAGTGCAAAATAACGCACATTAAATTGGTTTGAAACCTTTGCCATAGAACTTCCCCTGAGTAAAAAGTCTAAGAAGTGAATTTCCTAGTGATAATTTACGGCATAATCATTAGAAATTGCTTTAGTTCATAAGCGATTTCAGTTGCGTTTCACTACTCATGAGATTTAGTACTTCAATTTATGCCTAAAAAGCGAAAGTCATTAAAGATCGCATTGCCAGCATTAGATTCATGACCGAAGAGCAAGCAAGAAAAGCCATGTTTTTAGTACCAACTTTTCCAAATCAGCGCTAATTTCAGTACTGATTCGGTACTGAGCCTCCTGACGTGTTCTATCCACAGTAGTGATAGTCGTATGAAAACATTCAAGGTGTCTTCAGTCTTTATATTCTTTCGTAGAAATTGACTGAATGAATTGGCAAAATATTTTTATTTATTATAATGACCAAAAAAAACTCAAATATTGCTGATATGGACGAAGTAACTAAATTCCGGTACATAGTTCTCAGTACTGAGATCAGCATTTTTGGCCTTTCGTTGCACATAGATTCTGGTTTGGCTCGGACTCCAAAAAAAGGAAGATTGTGAATTAATTGTGGGACTCTGCCTTTTTAAAGAATTTGTTAGTGTTGTTACCTTGAAAAGCAAATTAGGGTAATTGTTTCCTTCGATACACCGCGAATTTAAGAAGAATTATCATGCAAAAAATTTCTGGCGGTCATTCATGGTTTCTTTTTAAATTAAAATTGAAATTTGCTGATTCTGTACCGAAATTTTGTATACTAGACAATTACCGTAATTGTTAAGTTATTGTTGGATTTTAGTCTTAAAAACACTTTTGTTCAGTTTTACCCTTTACAATTTTTAGCTATTTCTAGCAATTTTTTTGCGCAAACTTATCAGATTTTGCATCCCTTATTCTGGCAACACTGTTCCAGAGCGGCTTGCAGTCTTCATTCAAAGGATTTTTGTTTTCGTAACTCATTACAAATTAATTTTTTTCCAGAATCTATTAAATTTCAGTCCGAAAACAACAGTTTTTTAAGTTTTAGTTTTTAGCTGTTTTTTTAGCAACTTTTTTTATTTTTAGCTATTTCTAGCAACTTTTGAACCTCATGTTCTGGCAACACTGCCACTGATTACAAAACTGGTCTCGGATTGGCTCCATCAGCTTTTGTTTTAAAGATATGGCGGAAAATTTGTTTTGCATATTTTTTTGCTTTGAAAAAATTATGGAGGCCACACTGAGCAAAATATCTGCATTTATGAGTCTTATGCGACAGAGTATATACACTCATGGACAAAATAATAGGTGTGTTTTTTTTCTTTTATAACTTTTTATTTCTAATTCATTTCTTCTCTAATCTCAACAAATCAAAGTTTTTTCAAAACTTATATTAAATGTCTTTAAACAAAAAGTAACAACAGTTTCACAAACCCTTTAATATACAACTAAATTAAATATTTCCTTAAATCCGCCAATTTTGGCTGGACACAATAATAGGTGTACGAAGATAAATGTTTAAATTAAATCAATATTTCACCATTTTTGTTCTTGTTTTATATTAAACTAAGTATTTGGCAGCTAATAACCGGTATATCTGCCATTATTTTACAAGACTTTCTCCATTCGTCTGGGCATGGAGGATATTAACTTGCGACAAGTTCCAATTGGAATGTTGTACCATGCTCTTTGGACAATATTCTCGATGGGATTGAGGTCCGGGGATTGACTTGGCCACTCAAAAACATCCATATTTTGCTCTCAGAACCAATCCTTTACTACTCGAGAGGCGTGCTTCGGGTCATTATCCTGCTGGAACTTCCATAAAAGTGGCATATTATTCTCGGCATATGGTAGCATAACCGTCTCCAATGCATCTTTGTACCCGAATCTGTCCATTATTCCGTCAATACGATGAATCGGACCAACATCATACCATGAAAAGCAGCCCCACCTCCATGTTTCTCAATTTTTTTGTATGTGTACTTGGGATCAAATTCTTTGCCTTTCGGACGACGAACATTCCTTTTGGCATCATTTCCAAATAAATTTATTTTGGTTTCGTCACTCCAGAGGATTTTACGCCATTTTTTCTCACTCTCCGGTCCGCTCCAGGTTCTACGATCTAATGCAAATTTGTTCCTCATCTATAAATATGCCGACCGAAGCAAAGGAACCCTGCGAGCAATCATACCTGCTGGGTTTGCTATTGCCAATCGTCGCCAAACGGGCCGTGATGACACAATATTCCTAATTTCATTGGCAATCGTCCTGAAAGACTTGAACGGGTCGCGTTTAACCAACTGAGCCATGCGATCGTCGGTCTTAGATTATGATTTTCTAGTTGCTCCCCGATTTTCACCTATTTTTCCGGTTTTAAGGCATTGGTTACGAAGTTTTGAGAACGTTTCATTAACATGACAATGGGCTTATACGTTTTTCCTACATCTCGGAGTCGTCGAATGAGCCTTCTCTCCTCCGCACTGCAGTGACGACCACGGACCATCTAATACAATTTTAATGGCTATTAACTCCCCGTTTAGTCATATTTTCCTAATACCTTACCTTCTGCAACCAAATAATTGTATTTATTAACTACAGGTTAATGTTTTGCTTCATACACCCATTTTATTGAACAGCCGAGTTGGCAGTCTAACCAATCAAACAATCCACATTTTTTCCCATAAAGCTAATTAATTACGGAAGTTCACCCAATTCGTTCCGAAACAGTGTGACCATATATAAAAAGTATAGCTTCCATATGAAATAATATGTTTATATCGATTTAAATCGATATTTAAAAAAAAAAAAGGGGAAAGTTAACTTCGGCTCGGCCGAAGTTTTGTATACCCTTGCAGCTTCCATTGAAAACAAAAAAGTTTTTCTAACTAAGACTTCTTTTTGGACCTTTTTTTTCTATGGGATCTATACTATATAGATGTCTGATTTCGACCAAACTTGGTGAAATCTTCGAAAAGCATAATACACTGTTAATTACGAAATTTGGAGGCGATCCCATTTTAAACTAAAAAGTTCTTCTCACTAGAACTTCTTTTTCGACCGATCATTCATACTGCAGCTATATGCAATCGTCATCCGATTTTGATAAAACTTTGTGTGAATGTATATAAAATAAGAATATGCCAATAAAAAGGACGTTTTCATTAAAAACAAAAAAGTTTTTCCCACTAGATCTAGTTTTTCGACCGATCGTTCCTATGGAAGCTATATGTTATAGTCATCCGATTTCGACCCAACTTTGTAGAATTGTGTAAAAGTATATAAAATGAGTGTATGCTAATGATAAGGACGCTTTCATTAAAAACAAAAAAGTTTTTCTCACCAGAACTAGTTTTTCGACCGATCGTTCATATGGCAGCTATATGCTATAGTCATCCGATTTCGACCAAACTTAATGAAATCATGGGAAAGGATAGTTAACTAAGAAATACGTACTTTGGAGGCGTTTCCATTAAAAACAAAAAAGTTTTTCTCACTAAAACTAGTTTTTTGACCGATCGTTCCTATGGCAGCTATATGCTATAGTCATCCGATCCGGCCGGTTCCGACAAATGTGCAGCGTATATGTACCAGAAGACTTAGTGCAAAGTTTGGTGAGGATAGCTTTAAAACTGAAGGAGGAGATAGCATAGAAACAGACAGACGGACAGACGGACGGACGGACGGACGGACGGACGGACGGACGGACAGACGGACAGACGGACGGACGGACAGACGGACAGGGCTAAATCAACTCAGCTCGTCATGCTGATCAAGAATATATATACTTTATGTGGTCGGAGATGCTTTCTTCAGTGCGCTACAAACATCCGGACAATTTTATAATACCCTTTGCAAGGGTATAAAAAATTCACACCTATTATTTTGTCCATGAGTGTATCAATGCAGCCAAAAAAATCAAGCGAGCAGCATCAGCAAGCCCGAAGGTATCCAAAATTGGCCTTTGAAGAGAGTTATTCATAAGTTAATGGCAAATTTTTCAAATTCGATCGTCATGTACAGGCCTGGAGAGGACAGAATTTTTCATCAAAGTGCAGGCAACAAAATTCCTGTTCCCCTGTGTTATTTATTGCTATCTCATTTCTTAATTTCTTTTACAATATGAAGTCAAGTTTTCTGTGTTATTTGCTTAGTTCATTTACGACTTCGTCACCTGTAATTCCGATTCCATGATGAATAACCAAAGAAGCCAAGCCACATAAACGGTTCTACAATAAAATAAGAAATAAAAAAGTCATATGTACAGTTTATAAGAGCAATTTCAGAAGGATGTAAGGAACTCACTTCTTTTATGGTGTTTCGTTGAATTAATGCGCTTCAAACTAGAAAACGTTCTTTCTGCAGTTGTGGTTGTTATTGGCCAATATACTGAGTAATATAAATATATTTGTAAAGTTTTCTTTTGGGCAGTTAACCAACGCTTCAATCAAATTTTTTGTTTGAGAAAGTCCCCTTAGCACTAATATTTTTTCTACATTTTTAGCCTGATGAGATCAGCAGGTGGCCCATTATCTAGAAATTCTTGGTATAATTCAATAGTTTTCGAAAATTTATTGACCTCATTGTCAACATCGCCTGAATCAATCTTGAGGAGCTCCGAAAATCCTTCTAAAATATGTTCATGACTTATAAACCTATTTTAGAAGGATTTTCGGAGCTCCTCAAGATTGATTCATGACTTATAAACCGCTCAAGCAAGAAGACTGGCACGCCTACCGACTGGGTTTTTCTAAATTCAAAGGGGCGTGTCGGAAGGCAAGAAGAGACTCGTGGGCTAAATTTTGCGAGGATATTGCCAGCACCAGTGAAGCGTCCAGACTTCGACGTGTGCTGGCTAAAGATCCATCCAACCCGGAGTTACTATGTAATCCGGACGGAACTTACGCAAAAAACAGCCAAGAGTCTCTGGAACTGCTGGTGAATACGCATTTTCCAGGTTGCCTAGAGGCTGAACCAGAGGTCGGGTCAACTGAGCTACAAATCAGCGAGGCACCTGGGGAAATAGACACGACGATGATTGACGAAATCATCACTGAGGAAAAGATATTCTGGGCTATCAAGTCATTCCAACCCTTTAAATCACCAGGACCGGATGACATCCGACCAGTCATGCTGCAAGTATCGATCTTGAATCTACTGCCATGGCTGACCAAGATTTTCAAGGGATGTCTCCTCACGGGTTACATCCCAGAAAGCTGGCGAGAGGTGAGAGTGGTCTTCATCCCCAAGGCAGGGAAGATAAACCACAACTCTCCGAAGGACTATAGACCCATCAGTCTATCATCGTTTCTTCTGAAAACGATGGAAAGACTCCTGGATCTCCACCTGAGAAGTAAGCTCACACCACGAATGTTCAGCGGTGCGCAACACGCCTACCTTAAGGGTAGATCCGTTGACACCGCACTACATGAAGTGGTAGGGAGCATTGAGGAATCGCTGAATCAGAAGGAGTTTGCGTTGGCGGCCTTCCTCGACATCGAGGGAGCTTTCAACAACGTCAGGACCGAGTCGATTACGGCTGCTCTTGCCAATATCGGCTCACACCCGATGATTACTCACTGGCTAAGGAACATGCTTAGCAGCCGAGTGATCAACTCCACTCTCTGTGCAAGCAACGTAAGAAGAAGAACAACGAGAGGCACTCCGCAGGGGGGAGTCATTTCCCCGCTTCTTTGGAACCTGGTTCTCAACGAACTTCTTCTTACCTTGAAGTTTAACGGGTGTAGGGTGACAGCATATGCAGATGACCTGGTTCTAATGGTAACGGGTAAATTCTTACCCACAATCAGTGAGCTATTAGAATCTGCTCTTGCCAGAACCCTAAGATGGGCACACCAGAACGGTCTGGGGGTCAACCCACAGAAGACCCAACTGGTGCTGTTCACAAGGAAATACAAGATCCCTGAGTTCACACTCCCATCCATTGGGGGAACGCAGCTCAATCGGGTCAACGAAGCGAAATATCTGGGCGTCGTTCTTGACTCTAAACTCTCTTGGAAGAGAAACTCTGAGGAAAGAATGAAGAAGGCATTAGGCGCGTACTACGCCTGCAAAAAGACGTTTGGTAGGAAGTGGGGATTGCAACCGTATATCATTCATTGGTTATACACAGCAGTCGTCAGACCTATCCTCACCTATGGAGCGCTGGTATGGTGGAAGGCGGCCAACACCAAATCCCACCTAAACAACCTCCATAAGGTACAAAGAGCAGCTTGCCTGGGCATTACAGGATCCCTGAGATCCACACCCCAGGCGGCCCTGGATGTAATCCTGAACCTGGAACCAGTAGACACTTTCCTGAAGTGTGAAGCTTCGAGAAGCGCAGTAAGACTCCGGGAACTGAAACTTCTCAAAGCATCTACTTCAGGCCACAGCAGTATCCTACAGGAAGTAGGAATAAGTGCAGAGGCAAAGGGAAGTGACTACTGCATACCAGTTCAGAAATGGAACGACAGTTTTAGAACACGGTTCCCAGAGAGAGAAGAATGGAAGCAAGACACTACCATCAGGGAGAACGAGCTATCCATCTGTACAGACGGTTCAAAAACGGAAGAAGGCACAGGAGCAGGCATCTTCTCTGAAGAACTTGCGACACAGCTCTCATTCCGTCTACCAAACTGGTGTAGCTTTTTCCAGGCAGAGATTTATGCTATCTGGCAGGCGGCTAAATTGATATACACTTTGGATGAAACTCCAAGGAACATTTCAATCTTGGTCGACAGCCAGGCGGCCATTAAGGCTCTGTCATCAAACGCTATAAAGAGTGTCCTAGTCCGCAGCACGGCGACAGCACTGAACCAAATCCAACAGCACTCTATCACCCTCGTCTGGGTACCTGGTCACGCAGGCATACCAGGCAACGAGGGAGCAGACGAGTGCGCTAGGAATGGCTCAGCGCTGCCAGCGACGCAAGCGGTTACGGACATTCAAAGACCCCTGCTGGACATCATGACGGAATTGAAGTGGAGGGCCAGAAATAGGGCAGAACGACAATGGGACCTCGCACCCGGTTGTCACATCTCCCGATCACTCTGGCCCAGATACTCACCCAAAAGAACTTCCCAACTCCTGCACTTTAGCAAGAACAGGATGAGAACTATGGTAGGAGTCATAACGGGGCACTGCACCATCGGTCAAATGGCCACCAGGATGCGCGTGCCCCACCATGACTTCTGCCGTAGCTGTGGGAACGAGGAGGAAATAGAAAGCATCCATCACCTTCTATGCGACTGCCCTGCACTTCTTAGGAAACGCACACAGCATCTGGGCAAACCATTCTTTGAAGACCTGGGCAGTCTGGCAAATGTGCCCCTAGAGGACCTGGCTATTTTTGTAGACTCCTCAAAATGGTTCAAATAGAGAGTTGCGCAGAATCTGACCGTCAATTCCCAATTGGTTTTTTTGGATTTTTGAATTTTTGATTTTGGAAAACGTATCTTCATTTGACGGATCTCCGATAGTCTTCTCTGCAAATTTTTGGCAAGATCCATGGCTTGAAGAAAATCTAAATTAACTTTTTGAAATTCGCGAATCCACGGCAACGATTGGCTATAAACAAGATTAATTACTTGTAAGCTTATTAGAAATTCGAAGTCCATGGCGCTTGCTAAATTTGTAGAGTCTTTTTCTGTGAATCTCAAGTCTATCAAGACTTCACACAAAAAAAATCTGTGGGTACTAAATTTACCACAAATTCGGTAAAATGAACAAAATTTTACAGAAACTATTACGTAAAGCTTTACGTAGAGAGAACTATTACTATAGTAAATTAATCCGAAAATACCGTTTAGAAATGCGCCAAACGACTAAATTTGTAATATATACCGATAATTACAGTAAGTAGCATTTCTTACTATGTACACAGCTAAAACTACTATGATAACAGGTGTAAATTTAATAGTTTTCGCAAATTTATTAACCTCATTGTCAACATCGCCTGAATCAATCTTGAAGAGCCCCGAAAATCCAACAACAACATAAGAGCAAACATAAATATATGAAACTTACAATATCTTCGGTAGATCTAACTGTTACTACAGTTACCAAGCAACAGCAAAACACATGCATAAGAAAATTGAAAAAAATTTACTGTTAGCGTAGTTGATTCTACCCTTCTACCGCTTGATATTTTGAAATCCATCGTGTTAAATTGAATCTTTTTAAAGATTTTGATTTTGGGTCATCAGTGGACTCTGCGATGGTACTTTTCAAAATTGACTTATTAGTTCGTATGATTGCTTGAGCACCATTATATTTTCCGGACATGTTCCTTGCCCCATCCTACCCTTGACCAATCAATAATGAAATATCAAGTCCGAAACGTTGAAGATTGTCGACCACCATTTTCGCTATAACATCACCTGTTCATAAATACATCATATTTTATACAGTTGCTGAGATGATTAAAAGATTTTTAAATTTGTACCTGTGCACACTGGGCCAGCAGGTCGAAATTTTGGCCAAAAGTCACACTTTTTTGTTTGGGAAACTTGATACAACGATTTTCGGAAACGATTAAGAATAGCTATAGCTATTTTATGGCAAAATTTGGAACATTTTCACAAATTGGTTTTTGAATGGCAGAAATTCAAAGTTGATTTTTCATGAAATTGCTCCAAAAAATAGTTAATTAATAGTCGAAACTAGGAAAGAAACAGCTTCAAGAGATTAATTGTATATTTTCGACTACGGACTAGATTTAAATAAAAAAATATAAAGAAGTTTCCAATTGTATTCGTTTTCATAAAAAAATGGAAAAAATCAGTTTTTTTACATTTGGCAACTTTGATTTGAGAGTGCCCACGTGTGCCACTGGCTAATCACTCGTAACATGTCAAATAAATTTCTTTGAATATTGTACTACAGCTGGAGGTATGCGCTTTTGCGCGGTTTTGCTTTGGACTTAATAAAATCGCTTTTAAAAATGTATTCCCATCTTGCTTCGAGACAGTTTTAATTTTCAAGTCAGCCGAAAAGTATGCTTTCTTTTTTTAAAACATCGGAATTTTGCCCATGAAGCTAAACTGTGAGAACTAAGCTATTTCCATTTCCTTGGACTAAAATGGCAAGCATACTTTTAGGAGCACGGAATTAATTGTTAAAATACACACTAAAACTATTTTTTAATTAAATAATTTTTTATTTTTAATTTTTTGTTTTAAGAAATGAATATATAGAACATGTTAAATAAATAAAAATAACGGTGAAAGTAATTATCTTGACTGAAAATCCTTAACGGTGTGGGCAGTCAAAGTCAGTACCATTTTGGGTTAATAACTCAAAAACGAATAGTAAGATCATGACAATTTTTTTCCAAAAAAAACAACGTTTACCTATATGTACCTCTCTGCAAAATTTGGCTTAAGTCTAATTACGAGTTTTTTTATATTAATTAAAAAACCAAAATGTTGAAAAATTTTCCAACTTTGATTTGGATTATCAATATGTTACAAGATTTTAAAATTTTTTTAAAAATTATGTGCGTTAAGTTCAATCTTTTAAGAACATTTCGTAAAAAATTTTAGCTTCTTAGCTAGTCTGGTGTAGAAATGCCAGAGTTTTGGCAAAAAAATTAGATTTCTGGCCCACAGTGCTGTGGTCGAAACTGTGGGACGAACGCCAAAAAGTTTTCTCGAAGTTTATACTGGCAACTATCTTTTTTGCTTAGGTAGCGTAAGCGACTTTGACAAAAATTTGTATAACTGTGTAAAAGTATATAAAATAAGTGTATGCCAATGATAAGGACGTTTTCATTAAAAACAAAAAAGGTTTTCTCACAAGAACTAATTTTTCGACCGATCGTTCCTATGGGCTTGATGCTATAGTCATCCGATTTCTACCAAACTTTGTTGAATTGTGTAAAAGTATATAAAAAAGGTGTATGCCAATAATAAGAACGTTTTCATTAAAAACAAAAAAGTTTTTCTCACTAGAACTAGTTTTTCGACTTTGCACGAAGTCCTTTGGTACAAATACGCTGCACATTTAGCACTTGTGAGAAAAACTTTTTTGTTTTAATGGAAAAGTCCCTTACGTTGGCATATATTTATTTTATATACTTTTACACGGTTCTACAAAGTTTAACATGAATATAGCATTTAGCTGAAGTATGAATGATCGGTTGAAAAATAAGTTCTAGTGAGAAAAACTGTTTTGTTTTTAATGGATTCCATTCAAAAAATGTACATGTTAGTTTTTAGCGACTAGCACAATCAATATGTCTATTTGTACTTGTAGTGCTGGGATAAAAATTGGGAAAAGATGGAGTTTTTCGACATTTTTGGAGTTTTGTGATTTTTAAACACTTGAAAAGCGTATTATAACTTTGCCCAAAAGTTTGCAATGCACGGAAAGAATCATCTCCGACCTCATAAAGCATATAAATTCTTAATCAGCATGACGGTTAAACTTTGTGCGTCTGACTGTCTGTTTCTTCAGTTTTCCTCAGTTTTGAAGCTTTAGAGATAAAACTCTACACAGAGTTATCTATTTACAGCAATCTGCTAATATCACGCATCGAATGACTATATCTTCGGCGGTGTCCCAGAAATCTCTTCCAACCAAATTCCAACCCAAAACCAATTCTCGGTGTCCTAGAAATCTCTTTCGGTTGGTTTCAAATCTCTAGTGATTTGGTTAGAGATTTTGCTGAATTCACCGCTAAAACTATTTTGAAAAGCAAAAGTAGTTTTGGAAATCTAAACTACATTAGTTTACTGGATAGGCTGCATCAAATAAATAACATGATTTATTTGATTTAATATTGAAATTTGCTTTTTAATAATTTTTCGCAAAACCAACCGAAGGCTGCCATATCGGCCAAAACCGTCGTACCAGTGGCGCCATCTACCTCCTCAGTAGAGTCGCATGGGAAATTTGTCAACAACAAACGAGCCAAGGGATGGAAAATGTTGCTTTATGATTGGCGCGAAAATAATTTGAAATT
The DNA here is from genome assembly GCA_018904265.1 of Lordiphosa collinella. Classification (NCBI taxonomy): domain Eukaryota; kingdom Metazoa; phylum Arthropoda; class Insecta; order Diptera; family Drosophilidae; genus Lordiphosa; species Lordiphosa collinella. The sequence continues at coordinate 253,135 of JAEIFV010000261.1, forward strand.
TTTCGTTTTAATTTTGGGTAATGCGACTTTAAATTAAGTTATAAAATTAGTATGAAACGTAACACTTATGCCTCAGCTAACAGATTTCCGTTTAACATCATTTTAATTCAAAACTAATAAGGGAAATTTATAAGGGAAATTTTTTTGTGCGTGATGCAACCCTGTTTTGTGAGATGGACAATTGTTATGTGCCCAATTGGACCAATTCTCTTTCCCACTAAGAAAATGAAAAATCTCTTGAAGTTCTGGGACACCGACGGATTTTTCAACAGATTTGCAAACCAACCGAAGACAAAATCTCTAGAGATTTCCAGGACACCCCCGCTTGAAGCTGTTTCAAGTATACTTAAACTTTGACACAGACGAAGTTAGCTTTGCTTTCTAGTTTTGAATTGCTACAAAGGAATGATTTGTAGGCAATTGGAAAATTGAAAATCGAGACATTGAGCAGTAAGTTCCAATCAGATGTGGAAAACTTAAAATTATTTACCATAAAAAATAATACGACAGCTTACCTGACCAAACTCAACCAAGGTTTTTATACTATTATCAGACCCTTTGATAATTTATTCGTCACGACGCGATCGACTTTTTTGAGTTCAATAATTTGTCAAAGTTTTATTGAAAGAAATATGAGAGTTTGGAAAATTTTTAAATAACAGAAGCGTAATTTAAGTCGGTCCTACCCGACTTTGATGTACCCTTTAGGGTAAAAAGCGTAAAAATATGCATTTTAGGCAACAAGCTCAAATAACCAAGAATCTAGACGAGATGGACAATTTCCGAAGCATGATGTAGAATCACTAAAACACAATCCTTTAGTAAATCTAATATAATCTTTATCTAATCTAATCCTGCCTTGTGTTATACTATGTGTAATCCAGATTTAAAAAGGTTTTCTTAACAAATCTATTTGGATCGACCACAATGGGTTGACCTTTTTAATGTAATAATCGATTTACTACGTGTTTTAGTGGATGATTAATTTGGTTGTCTTTACTTAATGTCGCTTGGGTTCATAAGCTCAAGGTCAGGTCAACGTTGGCGTGCGAGTGACCCCCTATAAAGAATAATAACCAATTGTCGATAAGTCACAGAGGTTAAAGTGTAATCAAATATATCAAGGTTACCAATTAATGGAAAAATTGTGGTCATCGTTTTTTTTGTGGCTTTATTAGTTTTTATTGAGCCTAGTACCTAGGATGAAATGGTACTAAAGCATATTCAACCTAAATTAAAAAAGCCTCTACGAGAATTGAGTTCAACATCTGCGCTGTTTGGGCTTGGTTTTTGTTTTTGTAAACTCGTTTTAGTTGCCGCCCTCATTGTGTTTCTTCCTATGTAAAAATATCCTACAAACAGTAGACAAGGCAACGTAAATATTTGTATCTGTGTACGCTAGACGTTGCTGGTTTTAGATGCAGGCCACAAGATAAGGAACACAGAACACGATTACACACCATATTGAACAAGCTGAAAACATGGTCGAATTACTGTAATTCCATATTCACTAAATTATCTTAAACGGCTGTTTAATTGCGTCGCGGATCATCGCGAAGGAAAACATTGTCTGATAAAGCTGTGAAGTTTTTGTAAAGATTCAGATACCAATAGAAAATGATCTGTATATTTTTAAGTTGTCTGGCATTATTCTTTTACCTTAAAACAAAAAAATTTAATTGTGACCTGAAAGGTACTTACTTATGAATCAATCTTAAATCTCATAGCCGGGCTTAGTATCCTATCCTATTGAATAATATCCATACTTCAAGTATGCGGCTTGAGAGGAAATTCACAGAACGTAATCTAGCGATTCGTTTAGCACTTCTACATTGTACTTACCATGAACTGTTAATACGGTTTTTGTCACTTTCATTAGTATTCTTCCTCAATATTCTATGGGCAGTCGCTAGAAACGTTATTAGAAATTCAAGATCGGTAGTAAAATAATAAAGTAAACCGCTATACTATATTCTGTTTAAACTGCTTATTCGAAAAATGTATAAACCTCTAAATTGTCCGCTATTAAGTAATAGTAAATATAGAATAAATTATAAAAATAGGGGAAAGTTAACTTCGGCTCGGCCGAAGTTTTGTATACCCTTGCAGCTTCCATTGAAAACTAAAAAGTTTTCCTAAGACTACTTTTTTGACCTTATTTTTCTAAGGGATCTATACTATATAGATGTCTGATTTCGACATCTTTATGTGGTCGGTACTAAATGGAGTCTTATTCATACTCATACTCATAGTCATACTCATTATTGCTCACAATTTGAGTGCACTCATGCAGACCTCTAGTATTAACGCATTGAGCTTAATCTATACTAAACGAGACAAAAAAAGCTAACTTCGTCTGTGCCGAAGTTTAAATACTCTCGAAACTTTTGTGACCACTGATTTAATTTTGTGACCAATGACTTAATTTATAAGCTTTATGTCTTGTGTCATCGGGATATTAAATAAAAAAACTAAAAAAATAAAAATTGTATGGCAGCTACAAGAAGTGACCATCCGATTTTCGCGGTATCTCGGTATGTGCAGTGTGCAGCTCAAAGATGATTTGTGCAAAATTTCAGCTCAAGAGCTTCAAAACTGAGGGACTAGTTTGCCTAGAAACAGACATACGGACGGACGGATAAAGCTCAATCGACTCAGCTCGTCATGCTGATCAAGAATATATATACTTTATGTGGTCGGAGATGATTCCTTCTATGCGTTCCAAACTTCTGGGCAAAATTATAATACAATTTGCAAGTGTATAAAAACTATGGACTTTACAAACCTGCAATCCCCTGAAGGTGGCTTTTCAATGAAAAACTCGTGTCTGCCCGGTCCCGGCCGATTTTCAGCTCCGTTAGATGATTAAAAGGATATTAAAGAAGAAAAAACAGATATAAAAGACCTTTCCAGTCCAAATGGATACGAAAATCTTCAAATGGATATTTTGTAATATCCTTTTTTTCTGTGTGAAGGAGAGAGGAGGTCTAACATTGTCAGTAAGCGCGAGCGTTTGTGTGTATGTTGGAGTGTTTGTGTATGCCCGACTTCGATATACCCGTTACTCAGGGCAAATAGTGTTTAATAGCCTTTCCCTATGTTAATTAACAGAGCATTAACAATAATATGACCATTTCAGCAAAAAGTATGCACCGTTTTTTGTAACCTTTATAACTCTGCCATTTATTATCCGATCTTTATGAAACTTTCAGATTGTAGATATTGGGCACATACACTTCACTGCAAAATATGAGCTTGATATCTTCAAAATTGTAGGAGTTATTCAACATTTTTTATAGTGGGGGCGGGAGGGGGCGTGGCCAAAATTTGAAATAAACTTTATCTGCGTAGGGACAATAGGAGTCTACATACAAAATTTGGTGGCTCTAGCTATTCTGGTCGCCGAGATCTAGACAGACGGACAGACGGACATGACTATATCGACTCGGCTGTTGATGCTGATCAAGAGTATATATACTTTATGGGGTCGGAGATGCTTCCTTCTGCCTGTTACATACATTTGCATGACTTCAGTATACCCTTTTTATACCCTGTTCCCATTGAAAATGGGAAAAGGGGGATCATGAAGTTGTGCAAAAGTATGTAACAGGTAGAAGGAAGCATTTGCGACCCTATAAAGTATATATATTCTTGATCAGCATCAACAGCCGAGTCGATTTAGCCCTGTCCGTCTGTCCGTCCGTCTGTCCGTCCGTCTGTCCGTATGAACGCGTGTTTCTCAGAGACTATAAGAGCTAGAGCCACAAATTTTTGCATGTAGGTAGGTGTATGCCCGATTCAATACGAGTTTGTTTCAGATTTGGAAAATTCCTCCCCCTCCCCCCTTTAAGCGCAAAAAACTGTCAGAGCCACAATTTTTAAGATAGACCTACCAAACTTTATATATATCATGTAAGGCGGAATATCTATCTATTCTGAAAAGATCAACTAGATCGGACAATAAACACCGAAGTTATATACGAATCAATTTTGCATGTGGGAGAGAGGGGGGTTTTGCATTGTAAGTTATCGCGCGCGGCCGCATGCCATGCTTTTGTGTGTATGTTGGAGTGTGTGTATGTGTGAGTGTGTGTGTATGTAAAGAAAAAACACACGAAATCAAGGGAACAGGGTATTTTGTAGTCGGGGCACTCGACTGTAGCTCCCTTACTTGTTACTCTACGAGTAACGGGTATAAACACACGAAATCAAGGGAACAGGGTATTTTGGAGTCGGGGCACTCGACTACAGCTCCCTTACTTCTCTTATTATAAAGCAGAGGGGAAAAATATTTTTTGAACACTTTTATTTATTTATTGAAATTTTTGAAAATTTAACAAAAAAAATTCAATCGCTATATTTTTGCAACTGGTAAAGGTAAAAAATGGAAATGGTTGCTCAATAGAATAGAAATAATTACCCATATAAAAGGTCGTACTTTCTGGGTAAATTTATTGATCTGCCAAAAGAATGGTAGGGATCGGATGATCGATAGGGAAATAAACAATTATGATGGGAGGTACAGGTACAGGGTACATTATAGTCTGGCTTGACAGACTTTCTTACTTGTTAAATACTAAACTTAGTCTTATTTTAAGATCGGTTTTATTTAATTTTCTCTGACCTCAGTACAGAATTCTAGATTTTATTCAGAGTGCAGGCCATGCAGGCAATGCATTTCACTCTAAGTACGAATTTCAGTTCAAGTTTATCCACTTCTATGTAACATTAGAATTTATATTTATGTACATTGTACAATGTACATACTATATGCATGTACAAGTATGTAGCTTGAGCATTGTACTTTTCCTGTTGCTCATTTTACCGGTGTCCAGATATAAGCCTAAGGGCCTCTTTGAGCGCGTACTCACATACGAAGAGAACACAATTAAAGACAAGAGTAGCTTTGGGCAAAGAGAGCACATCTAAGCTATCGTTACTCTCGCCGCTCTAAGAAGCGGACAACAGCAGCGAACGTTAACTTCTCGCATGTGTGCAAAACCGGCTTTTTGTTTACGATCTCCGAGCATTCTCCCGACACTCGCGGTTCAGCTTCACTAGCGCTCAGCGGTCACCACTCAGCTCCAACAGCGTCTTTATGCACGATTGGCTGCCAGTACCATTTTAACAGCGGCGCGCAACGCAACAAGCCCTAATCGAGCCAAGTGAACCATATAGTGCACAAAAACAACAAAAGCAGGCTCGTTCCCTGTCGAATTAATTTTATGTGGACGAGTGTTGGATTGGAATTTCGCATTCGTATGTGCTTCGCTTGCAAGTTGAGATTGAAACCTCAAACATCCCGGGTCAGTTTTAATCTATTTTCGGTGATCCGCAGCAAAACTGAGAGGAAAAAATAAAGTGCATATAAATCAGTGATAATTAAATTTCATACACCACTTGAAAAGCAACCCAAAAGCCCGAAAGTGCTCTTAGACTGTTCGTATTAGGTTACCCATAAAATGATGTTTCCTGGTACTGGAAGCCCTAAAGCCAGCAAATTATTATGAAACGTTCAAAGGCCATACCTCAAAGTAGCCGATCGACTCCAAACTGATTTAATCCGCGAGCAAGGTCGTTTGCAGTGCGCTGAACTGTCCGCTTAATATTAATTGGCTATTTGAGACTTTGGTGCATAGACACCGAGGGGCATCAAAATGGCTAAGGGTTGTGTTAAATAATAACTTGTACATGCAAAAGTTGAGTGAGTTTCGGTTTTGCCGGGTCCATATCTTTATAACCATAATAACAAAATTGATTGACGAAGTAGTAAACTTAACAGTGCGTTCGGTCGACCTACTGCATCAAAGAAAAGTTTACCGAGAAAGACATTAAGCACTTTATAGGAAATGGCGAAGCACTATGCCACCACCTAATATGTATGTATTCCACGGACTGCTACGCGTTGACTATTAAAATTCAGTGCATGTCAGAAAATGTCAGACACTTGATACCAAACCCAAACGGCAAAGCCAAACGAGGGCTTGAATTTCGGAGCACATGGAACGATTGAACGGAAAGTCTAAGCAGACGTGTCTTTGGATTTCGTCGATTTCAGCGTTTTTTCAACTTCTTAAAGGTACAATAATCAGCTTTTTCCATAAACATACAAAATACATAATTTTTTTTGGTTCCGCAAGCATTAACAAAATCATTGGTTTTTCACATAACTTTGTTAATGGCTAAGATTAATTTAAGTTTATATTCTGCCACCAAAGTTGAACTTTTCATAACAACAAACAGCAAAAAATCTTTCCGATTGGTAGCTCTTCCCGTTTCCGAAAAACGATCAAGCTATTCGAATTCAAAATTTTTGTTTTGAGTACAAAGTGGAATGAAAAGTAAAGGACTATTTTCTTGACAAACGTTAATAGTTTCCATCATGTTTAGGCGACCATTGAGCTGAATATTAATTCGAAAACGATTCAAACACTTAACAATGAAAAAAATTGGGTAAAGTTAACTTCACTCTTCAGTTAACAGCCTCCATTGACAACAAAAAAGTTTTTCTAAGACTTTTTCCGGACCTTACTTTTCTATGAGAGCTATGCTATATAGATGTCCGCTTTCGAACAAACTTGATGGAATCATGGAAAAGCATAACAAATCTCATATAAAACAAAAAGGTTTTTCTCACTAGAACTTCTTTTTTGACTGATCATTCGTACTGCAGCTGTAAAGTTGTGGAATTGTGTAAAAGTATATAAAATAAAAGTATATAAATATGCCAATGACAAGGACGTTTCCGATGAAAACAAGAAAGTTTTGATATTTTGACCAAAATCTGTTGAATTATGTGAATGCATTCCAAATAAATAAATGCCAAGTTTTAAGACATTTTCATTGAAAGCAAAAAAGTTTTTCTAAACTACTTCTCAGACTCTACTTTTCTATGATTATATAGATGTCCAAACTTGGCAAAATCATGAGAAAGAATAGCAATATAAAAAATATGAAGTATGGAGGAGCTTCATTAAAAACAAAAAAGTTTTTCTCACTAAAACTAGTTTTTCGACCGATCGTTCCTATGACAGCTTCATGCTATAGTCATCCGATCCGGCCGGTTCCAACAAATGTGCAGCTTATTTGTATCAAAAGACTTCGTTCAAAGTTTGTTGAGGATAGCTTTGAAACTGACGGAGGAGATAGCATAGAAACAGGCGGACGGACAGACGGACAGGGCTAAATCAACTCAGCTCATCATGCTGATCAAGAATATATATAAGTACTTTATGTGGGAATAGAGACACATATGAAGTTGTTGTTGCAGGTCAGAGCGCGGCAACAACAAAACATAGAGCACGCATAAGATTTGTTTTTGGTTTATGGCCTTATGGCTCGCGCAAAATGTATACGCGCAGGCTATCCCTTTGCGTATAACAACAACACGCGCGTGTCTCGCGTAATGGGCATGGGCGCCCCTGCTATAAAGCATATATATTCTTAATCAGCATCAACAGCCGAGTCGATTTAGCCATGTCCGTCTGTCCGTCCGTCCGTCTGTCCGTCTGTCTGTCCGTCTGTCCGTATGAACGCGTCGATCTCAGAAACTATTAGAGATAGAGCCACAAATTTTTTTTTTTGCATGTAGGTAGGTGTATACCAGATTCAAATTGCGTTTGTTTCAGATTTGGAAAATTCCTTCCCCTCCCCCCTTTAAGCGCAAAAAACTGTCAGAGCCACAATTTTTAAGTTAGACCTTCGAGACTTTATATATATCAAGTAAGGCCCAATATCTTTCTATTCTGGAAAGATCAATAAGATCGGACAAAAAACACCAAAGTTATATACGAATCAATTTTGCTTATGGTGGAGAGAGGGGGGCCTTGCATTGTCAGTTACCGCGTTAGCGCGTGAGTGTGTGCGTATGTTAGGGTGTGTGTGTATGTGTGAGTGTGTGTATATGTGTATGAAAACACAAGAAGTCAAGGGAACAGGGTATTTTGTAGTCGGGGCACTCGACTACAGCTCCCTTACTTGTTTGTTTTCAATGGAGACTGCAAGGGTATATAAAACTTCGATCGAGCCGAAGTTAATTTCCCTTTTTTTTAGATTTACTTTCATATTATTGCTAGACTTTCTCTAAAACTCAATAAGAATTTTATTTAATAAAATAATAAATTTATTTCATAAAATTATTCTTTTGTTTTGACGTAGTTAGTTGATATATTGGGATCAAAAATACCTTCGTTAGGTCACAAGCCCTTTGGTCTATACCTAAGCTCCACTCCCAACAATCACTGCCAGTCATAATGTTGTTGCAACAAAAACCTACACATTCCCCTTAAACACAAAATGGCATAGCCATATGGCTGACTTAAGTCAATATTATTGAGCACACCTCTGTATTCAGCTAAAGCATTTGACATAAAACCAGGCACAAGTAACAAGATGATTGTAGGAGTTAGCCGCTAGCTACAGCAAACGCAAACACTACACTTACAAGTTTATCTTTGTACATATACATATATGTCTGTCTGCAACTGAGGTAAGCAACAACAAAACCGAAACGACCTTGTCTGACCCACTTTAGTCGGCGTAGTGCCAAAATTGACAGCAGTGCGGCATTTTACAATTTATGTATGAAACTTATTGCGCGTATTTCATGAAGCGCCCCCTGTGCGTGTACAAAGTTTTATAAATATTTTTGTATTTTTTGGTTTGTTTGGTATTGGCAGCAAACACGACCCCAAAACTGAGCTATCAAGTCGTTGGCAACGCAAAAGCTACATCAGTACTTGGCACAGAGAGCGATAAAGCGGCCCCCCCTTTTTTTCGAGAGAGTTTCATTTAAAAAATCAGACACGCCGCGGAGGGGCGCTGTGTCCGGCTCGATAATGATTTATGCAACATTCAAATCAAATTAAATTCAGGCAACAAATCGTTGTCGTAAGCCACCGATAAGCCCCATGGGTATACTAACGTTTACCTGGACGCAGTATGCAAAACTTGGTTATTAATTGATGGGATGATGACGGCGGGGTAGGCCGCTTACCGGCGACTAACTTGTTAATTATCCGCTCTGCTTGTGCAGCAGCGAGAGGAGACTGCGCATAAAACACCTAATTAGACTACTGGAAAACCATTTTGATCGACCCGTTGAGATTAACAATGCCCCAAGACTTTTGAACTTAATTACAACGGGCGAACCAGAGTATCCGAGGGCCGGCCACGTTCGCTGCCTAAGTCTTTTGATTTGCTGCGGCAGTGCTGGCAATGCCGACGAGGCAATGCCGACGGACATACATAGTGAAAACTTGTTCTTGGCGTACTATTGCTCAACAATTTCAGGTCGTAAAAGTGTCGTTCAACTGAAGCTTAAAATTAAAATTTGGAGTCTAAAGCATTTTGAAGCAGCACGACGACCACTCGCAAAATGAAGAACAATAACAGCGCAAGCGCACATAAAGACACTTATTTATGCTTGACGCCCACCACGTCGTCGTCGTCGTCTTTGTTCCCGCTGCACTCAGGCCTGATGTTTGCCATGCCAAATCTCAGAGCGTCCCATTTGTTGTGTTGTGTAGAGACTCTATGACTGAAGTGGAAATAAATTATTGCGTTATTAAGGAGAGTAATTACCACAGACAACGCAGCGGCGATCCCTTTCGAAGGCTGCAAATGGATTTATGCTTTGGGTTCGAGACCATCCCGTGCCTGTACCCATGCTCTGGGCTATTCGGTTCGCCTTCAATACATCCATCAGTCAGTCATTTACCGACTGCCTGCTTGTCTTCCCATAGGCACCCACCGTAGGCAACTTTCAGAACGAAAAAAACTTGTTCATCATCAATACGTATGCATTGCCTTCTTGCTTACATATAAACTCAAACTTGTATACAAGCCAATACTGCAGTTCCTCCTTTTCCATTTAAAAAGGTCAAAATATATTTAAATTTTTCTGGCCAATTCAATTAAATAAACCGAAAACCCAGTAAATCTTCCATTAATGCGCCCTTGGCGTTTGTTATTTATCTGATCGATCATCCACTCAAAATAAAATTTCTAACGACTGTTTAATACCTAAAATTATTCATATTTGTGGCCGGTTGTGGTGCAGCGGGTAGTGTGTGAGCCCACTGTGCGAGAGGCCCTGTGTTTTTCCTCGCATCGGCACATCTAATAAATGAAGTAGGAAAGACGGTCAAGACCGTCTGTAATATACTCTGTACCAAAGAAAGTGTATGCTCAGTAAGTAATTGGCAGCGCTGCAGCAGCGAACATTCGTTTGTTCACAACATGACTATCGTTCATCCTATCGATAAATAATCCTGACTACTAAATACGAAGGACTATGTATCTATCTATAAAAAGTTTTTTTCGAATTGTTAGGCCGGGAATTGATAATAAACAATAACTTTTTTCAAGTATAAGAAGCTTATATCCAATACATGTCGAAACTGTAGCCCTTGACAACACAGAAGTGTGTGCGCTCTTACACTGAACCAAAAAATTAAGCCATTCGGGATCAACTCAATTCAAATATAGTTTGTGTCCCATAGACTTCAAACCTCAATCTCATACTATCTCTGAGATCTGTTTGATCACAAGTACAGACGATCTGCCTTTTACATACTTTTTCACAAACTAAATATACTCTGTGTACCTCTGGTATAGAGTATAAAAAATTGCAAAAAATATATGTAAATTGACACAAATTTTAACTTAAGTCTTATAGATAGCCCCCTACCACATATCAAAAATATGACTGGTCAATATTTCATGCATCAAAACATTCTAACCTGACTGGACTATACCTTGTCTCGGGAATTTAAACACAATTGCTGGCATCTTAGCACATACGACTATTAACCATTCGCGCGGCAATGCCGCAAATCACAGCTATAAAGGGAAATGGCAAGCGACGATGAGCTACTCATTTCGTGTTGATTTTCTCAATCTAGCATTCAGCATTTGAAATCCCTAACGTTTCTTTAGAAATTCTACATGGCACTTGTGGAGAACATTTTTATACCCTTTTCTCATTAAAAATTGGGAAAGGGGGCTCATGAAGTTTTGCACAGGAAGAAGGAAACATTTCCGACCCCAAGAAGTATATATATTCTGGATCAGCGTCAAAAGCCGAGTCGATATAGCCATGTTCGTTTGTCTGCATGAACGCGTCGATCTCAGAGACAATAAGGGATAGAGTCAAAAATTTTTGTGTACGGGTTGCTGTATACCATACCCATATCAAGTTTGTTTTTCGATTTGAACCCCCAGTTAACCCCCAGTTCTCTATATACGCATAAAAACGGTCTGTCTATATTAATGGTTCGATCTCAGAGTATATAAGAGATAGACCCACAAAATTTTGCATGTAGGTAGGTATATACCATACCCAGATCAAATTTGTTTTAGATTTAGAATATTTCCCCCTCCACGCTTTAACCGCAAAAAACCGTCAAAGATACAATTTTTAAGTTAAGCCTAGTGACTTTATATAAATAAAGAAAGGCCGTATATCTATCTGTTCTGAGAAGATCATTAAGATCGTACCAAAAACACCGAAGTTATATATGAAACAATTTTGCTCTATGGAGCGGGCCGTACAGCATCGTCAGCTGTCAAAACACATAAAATCAAGGGAACAGGGTATTTTAGAGTCGGGACCCACGGCTTTATATCCCTCTCTTGTTCTAAATGAAAACGAGAGCGTAAGTTAAAGTCGGTCCGGCCCGACTTCGATATACCCGTTACCCAGGGCAGTTGGTGTTTAATAGCCTTTCCCTATGTTAATAAACAGAGCATTAACATTAATTTGACCATTTCAACATTCAGTGAGCAAAAAATGCATGAAGCGTCAAAAAGTATTCACTACACATACACTACACTGCAAAATACGAGCTTGATATCTTCAAAATTGTTAGAATAAATTGATATCTACATACGAATTTGGTCGCTATAGCTCTTCTAGTCTGCGAGATATAGGTGTTCATACAGTCAGACGGACGAACAGACTGACATGGCTATATCGACTCGGCTGTTGGTGCTGATCAAGAATGGGGTCGGAGATGCTTTTTTCTGCCTATTACATACATTTGCACGACTTCAGTATACCCTTTTAACTCTACGAGTAATGTGTATAATTATGGGCATAATTAAAAATCAAATTACCATTTCAATTACAATTGTATCCTATTTAAAAATGTATTACCAATTACAATTATTTCAATAATTACTTCAATTATTTGTTAATTGAAATTACTTCAATCATTTCAATTAATTGGTAACGAATTTGGAAATGCTCAAAACTATCCGTTGCTACAGACATTGGCAATACAGTACAACACACCCCTAACATCGTCAGCACCAGTGGAACGGCTCTTTTTATTTGACACGACTCGGAGGGAATCTCTTTGGGACTCTGCGTTTGAAAAATTAGTGTTATTGAGGGCTAATATAACATTATTAGAAGAGGTATAAAACTAAATAAGACTAACAGGCCTGTTCCGGTTTTCACTTTCACTAAATTTGCTCGAATTCGATTTGGCTACCTGTTCCGGTCTTCTCAATTCGATAAATTTACTCGATTTGAATTCACATTGCTTGGAGCCGATGAATTCAAAAGTAAATGCGATTTTGTACATAAAGGCGTAAAATTAATGGCTTAAAGTTAATTTTGTACCAATGTTTAGCGTCTTTAGATACTTTTTGCAATTTTACATTCCCTTAAAAATTATTTTAAATAAAAAAATTAATAATTTTTATGAACAGCTTCGATTTTGCCACGTGCCATCCAAATCGAATTCACATATTTTGTTCAAGCTGTTCTGGTTTTCACTTGTTTATGAAACGCTGGGAAAATGTTAATAAAATGCCCTTAAAAATTGAAACGACATTTTAAACACCTATATTCAACTACTATCAACTATTTTGAGTGATTATTTATTGGATTGTTTTGATTCACCAGTTGATTAAGGTGAAAGTGTAGTCAACGGAAACAATTTGGAAATGAAACACTCGAATTGCAAATCGTTCGAATACCAGAACAGCTAAAACCAAATCGTTCGATTTTGTTTTCATTTGAAATCGAAGAAATATGTGAAAACCGGAACAGGCCTGTAAGAGATTATGGTCATTATTATGATTATCATTATGACATTGCACATACATATCTACTCTTATTGCATTTTGAACTTTGTTAAGTATTTTCTTTCGAATTTGTAAAAATATTTCAACTTGCTACCTAAATTACTACAAATATTTCAATTACATCTATCCATCTACACTAAAAAAAAACTGCGGTCTTGCGGACTCCTTTTTAAACCATTTCTTTCATGAAATTTTGTTCACAAATAATAAAACCGGGAGGTTCTTAAGCCTCCAGTTCAGTTGACTTGCCTCCTTTGTGGTGTTGTGTTTGACTATTAGTGTTATTTGAAAACATATGTACCAATATTTTTCGAAAATTGTGTTGCCAAACAAATACCGCGTTGTTCCCAAAATAAGACCGAGATGTTCCAAAATTGTTCCCAAAATGTTGCTAAAAAGAGCACCAAGTGGTCTTAAATCGTTACCAAAATGTTTCTAAAAGAACACCGAAAGTTTGTAAAATGACCCCAAAATGTTCCCAAGTTGAGCCCAAAATGGTATTAACGCAACACCTAAACGTCAATGAATACCAAACAACGGGTCTTAAAATTGTTTTCATGAAATGACACTGCCGTTCACAGTCACGAATGGTCTTGATTTTGGTAGAATTTTAACGGATCTTTTTCTGAGAGTATTTACTTCACGTACTACTTTCCTTTATGTTAAGACTTATAGCATTCACACAAAATTATAAAGGTTATTCATTTTTATTCCGAAATTACTTCAATTATTTCAATTACCAAATAATTGAAGAAATTATTGAAATAATTGTAATTGGTAATAAATTTGTTAGTCCCATTATTGTAATTGTAGTTTACAGCTCTTATTTCAAAATAAGCAGCGCAAAAAAGTATGCAACGTTTTTTATAACCTTTATAGCTCTGTCATTTATTATCCTATCTGTATAAAAACTTTAGGAAATGTACTTCATATCTTCAAAATTGTAAGAGGGAGCGCGGAAAAAATTTGAAAAAACTTTACCTGCGTACAAACAATAGGACAATAGCTCTTTAGTATAGCCTTTTTACGCTTACGGGTATAAATATAACTTTTATGTACTGACTCTAAGCACCATTTTTTCGTGTAGAATTTCCACATTCAATATCCACATTTCAATATCTAAACGATAATTTAGAAAACCTAAATTTTCGTGTGGTTTTTTTATTTCTGAATGAAAAATGCAGAAGTTAATTGAAAATGAGCTGCTTTTCACAAGTCGTGTACTATTTGTCTTTGCTCGCGCAGAATTTAACCTTTAAAAATTTTTCGTTTTCTTTTTTACTTTGTACCAAAGGTACACAGAGTATATTAAGTTTTTGCAAAAGTATGTAACAAGCAGAAGGAAGCATCTGTCCGTCCGTCTGTCCTTCTGTTCGTATTAACAAACAGATCTCAGAGATAATAAGAGATAGACGTTTGCAATGTATTAGAAAAAAACTTCATATACTTGCAGGCAGATCAAGTTTATTTTTATATTTTGGCCACGTCCCCTCCTGCCCCCGCAAATTGGAAAAATCATCATACCTCCCACAGTTTTGCAGATAGAAGGTTCGTTCCTTCTAGACATATTTAGTAATCAAAATTATTTATCGATCCCCCAAAGAAATGGTAAAGATTGGATGAACGATAATCGAGTTATTAGGAAAACAAACAATTATGGGCAGCACAGGTCGCAACGGTGATGGGCAGCACTTCACAGGAACAGAGTATGTTATAGTCGGGCTTGACCGACTTTCTTTCTTGTTTTGTTTTCTCCTTGTACTTAAAGACTAGAAAAACTTTTCAATCTTATTGCAGAATAAAAACAGAATTCCTAATTATATATTTCGGCGAAGTTTTCTTAGCTGTTTATCCTAAAGTTTAGTTTAGTTTAGTTTGTTAATTTATTATCCCAATAAAAAAGGTAATTGTTACAATATAACATTCAGTTAGTTACAACATAATTAAACTTGAGAATAAATTGCTGGCTAATAGTTGGCTATAAATGTGGGCTAATAAACTAATCTTACGTAGGCCAATGATTTGTAAGCCGACACAAGTAGTTTATGTTTCAATAAAACTTTTACAAACTTAAAGCTAAATTTAATATGTATTTTCTTGTGTTAGAATCTTTTTGAGATTTTGTGAGGTTTGTATTCGGGTTCATTATTAGTAATGCTTCAATCATGACAAATTCTCTAACAACCAAACATTCAGTCGGCGATAATTCCTGGAGAGACCCAGGAGAATCAACTCAAAGAATTTTTCCAAAGTTCGAAATGTCGCCCTTCACAGTCAAGAAGTAAAACTGGAAGTTTTATGATTTCTTATTATGATGGCGCAATTGGGTGTGGCATGATTAAATCAGATTACAGCCTAATAAAATTGCTTTTTAACGAACAACTTTTCTCCAGGGGATACTAATGATCTTGTTCCCACATCGCATACGAAGTGAAATAATGTTCGGAATAAATGTATCTCAATATTTCAATGCGCCAAGTGCATTTCCTTAAAGATTAAGCCAATTAATTTCGTGCTAGCAATATGCCAAGAGTTGGATGCCGATAAAGTCGAGATTCAATTTGAGTATTCTGCACGTAGACGGACCGGGGCTGGCAGTCGCCGCTGGCCATTGCGATGGTCCCCCAATACCAATGCCTTTGGACACATCCACACTGCCAACTTTGGCAAAGACGCTTACTGTTGCCTCTCTCGATGTGACTCTCGGCTGTCGCCGTCTCCGCTGTCAATCCCACGCACATTTTTATGAGGCTTTTTGTTGCTATTGCTGTTATTGAGTCTTTTATTTACATTTTTATTTTTGCTGCATTTCATTTAAACTCGGCGGTTGGAACCACGGCTTGGCCCCTGCGCGGAGCCCGCTCGTTACGTATGCCACCTCCGATGCGAAGAAACGAATCGTAGAACCGAAACAAAGCAGCAGCAGCAGCATGACAGACAAAAAGACAGAGCCGACAGGCGGACACGAACGAACTTTAAGCTGGCGATAGCAGAGGCGAAGGCGATGACGGTGTAGATGTTGAGGTTTGTTAATGTTTATCATGACGGTGATGATGGAGCTGAGGCCGACGTCAGTGTTGGCACCGCAACTAATCGCGTGAGTCTCTATCCCTGTCCCCGGAGCTGCCCCTGTCCCTGTGCTCTGGTCTTGAGCTCAGGCGTGCATTCAGAGTACATTGTTTGTGCTCTTCATTTACAATCGACTGTGAATTGCAGGCCAGCTTTCAGTTTGCAGCTTGAACCTTGTCTTACGTTGTTAATTATAAAAAAAACTTTGACAGGCAGCCGCGTGGAATTCCTGTAAAGAAAGAAAATTATTGCGTCTCCTCGACTTCGATTATGATTAGAAAATCTGTGGGAGCCACCGTTGAATCAAAATATAGCATGGACATATTGTGAGACATACAGAAATTCAGACAATTTTCAATGCCGCGACGTGCGTCTGCGTAAAGAATGGGCTCGTACACATTTTTTTTTTCATTATCGTTACTGACACGCGCTTCAGTTTTATTATCTGGCTTATATTTTAATCATCTTGTTTTGCATTTTTCTTTTGTGAATGACACATTCATTTTTATATGCAAGGTTTTTTTCATTTTGTTTTATGGTGTACTGAAAGTATCTGGCGCCACATAATAAACTAGCCAAGATGGAACCAAATGGACTGCATTTGAAGCGTAAGGCGTTCCGAAGTGAAAAATAAAATGTACAAAATACGCACTAGTGCTTTTATAATGAGGCGTAGACCAAACGGTTTACAACAATTTTCAGCGTCACAATCAACTTAATCCCCTGATGAATTATAGCCGAGTCAATGTCCTTCTGTCTTATTAACAATCAGCTCTTAAACCCGATTTATCAAAGGTTCCGGTTAGCCAACCGCCGATCAAATTTGTTTCTCAAGATGACCAGCGGTTAAGTCATTTAGCTTTCTCAACCACAGTTTCAGCTGATATCAGTAAACTCGTATTGCTGCAATAGGGTGACCAGACACTGTCAACAAATTAGGTATTTTTGTTCTCGATTTTTTAGTGCTTATGAATGTTGCTGGTAATTTTTTGCGAAAAAGTTGAATAAAATGGATTGCGATGAATCAAAAGCAAAAGCGGGGGACACTTGTTTAACTGCACGGCTAATCAAAGGAACGCTGACTCCACAAAAGTCACCCGCAGCAATAAGGCCATTTGCATAAAAACGCAGCGCCACCAAAAGTTTTCTCTTTGGCAACAACGCATGATTCCTGTTAACAATTCTTGAAGTTAAGGTTTTAACTGTTTCTTTGGGAACCCAATTTATCTCTTAACATAGTAAAATTTATTTTACATGTTCATTTTTATACCCTGTTCCCATTGAAAATGGGAAAAGGGGGATCATGAAGTTCTGCAAAGGTATGTAACTGGTTGAAGGAAATATTTCCGACCCTATAAAGTATATATATTCTTGATCAGCATCAACAACCGAGTCGATTTAGCCATGTCCGTCTGTCCGTATGAACTCGTCGATCTCAGAGACTATAAGAGATAGAGCCACAAATTTTTGCATTTAGGTAGGTGTATACTAGATCCAAATCGAGTTTGTTTCAGACTTGGAAAATTTTCCCTCCACCCCCATTTAAGCGCAAAAAACTGTCAGAACCACAATTTTGAAGTTAGACCCTCGAGACTTCGCATATATGAAGTAAGGTCTAATATATATCTATTCTGAAAAGTAAAATAAGATCGGACAAAAACACCGAAGGTATATACGAATCAATTTTGTTTGTGGGAGAGAGGGGGGGGTCTTGCATTATCAGTTACCGCTTGAGCGCGTGCGTTTGTGTGTATGTGTGAGTGTGTGTGTATGTAAATGAAAACACACGAAATCAAGAGAACAGAGTATTTTGGAGTCGGGGCACTCGACTACAGACCCCTTAATTGTTCTTTATACAATATAAAATTTTTAGTGTCGCACAGTGTTATTACTGCTTTGTTCACAAACAAATGGGCATTTTTCTGGTAGAGAATTTAGTTAAATCGATTGTCATCGACTTTATTACTTCTTTGATATTGGAAAGCGATAATGAGGAGCAATGCCGAACCGTATTTATTCCTTCTGGAAAACAACAGGTAAGCTGAAACATTCGAATAATATCGAATAAAAGGTGAACTAAGTACTACCGGGGGCATCGCTTGGACAAAAATGACCATAACAGCATAAAGTTCTTAAAAGAGTCGTATTCAGCGTGCTTAAAATTTAATGTTCGATACTTTTACATAACTTTTGTTAATCTCGATACTTTTACATAAGTTATGTTAATACTCATACCTGCTGTCATTTTATAGTTTATGACATGCAGAAAGAACAAGTAAGACTGTCTGTCTTGCCATATTATAATATACTGTATCTCTGTGCTGTTGCGCCACAGAAACTATGTTCAAAAACTAAAAGACTAGTTTGCATAGAAACAGACGGACATATAGACGGAAAGTCAATCAGGAAACCTTGTAAAAACGAATCTAATCCCAAAAGCTTGTAAACCTTGGACACGCTCAAATAGCAGGTGGTTAAACTGGATAATGAGCCGAAATCTTTTACGAAATTTACTCCCTCCGTTCTCCACCGTTTAGCCTGTAAAACCTTGTTGGTAAATATTGAGATAAGTTGTAAGAGTTTTATTTCTTGCGCGCATGCTGCTTTGGAATTCCCAAACAGTTTTGCCGTCGCGGGCGAGGAGAGACAGCTCTTTTGATAGTCATTTTAGGACTTGGTCCTTCGTGAAACAGCTGTCCGATCTTCCAAGCCTCCATTGTTGTGTTGTGTTTCTCTGTTTAAAGTTATGCGAAAGCATAACATGACCTCGAGACAGCTAAAAACTACAATTAAGATATAGAAATAATAGACAAACTTGATTACAATTTTCCGTCAATACGTACGCTTCGTTTCCTCTCGTATTTCGACTGACTTAATTATCGACTTCGATCGATGGAATGCATAAACAGTGTTGCAAGTTTGCAATTTTTGATACATAGTTATCGATACTTACGAACACTGATAAATCAAACAAATTGAAGAGCGGTAAAAATAAAATTCTTAATTCATACTGAAATGCGGTTATCCTCCGCAACAGCGACCGGGTATGCTGCAGCGCGCATCCTTTGCGGGAGGCCTGGGATCGATCCCGCTATTCTAATGAAGAAGTTTTTATAGCCATGAAAACTCTTCTCAAGCCTCAGAACGGTTAAACTGTAGGTCCTCATTCTCTTTTTTGAAAATTAAAAGAACTTGAGATTGAGATGAGCAAAAGCCATGTCCGTCTGTCTGTCCGTATGAGCGCACAGATCTCAGAGATGGTAAGAGATAGAGGTTTGACATGTAAGGGACTTATGCTTCTTATACTTGCAGGCAGATCAAGTTTATTTTTAATTTTTGCCACGCCCCCTCCCGCCCCCGCAAATTGGAAAAACGTCATATCTCCCACAGTTTTATAGATAGAAGGTTCGTCTGGACACATTTAGTAAATAGGATTAATAATCGATCCGCCAAAGGAATGGTAAAGATCGGATGAACGGTTGTCGAATTATAATGAAAACAAACAATTATGGGCAGCACCGGTCGCAACGGTGATGGCAGCACTTCACAGGTACAGAGTATGTTATAGTCGGGCTTGACCGACTTTCTTTCTTGTTATACTCTTGCCTCTGTATTATAAAATTGTCCGGATGTTTGTAACGCATTGAAGGAAGCATCTCCGACCACATAAAGTATATATATTCTTGATCAGCTCGACGAGCTAAGTTGATTTAGCCATGTCCGTCTGTCCGTTCGTCCGTCTGTTTCTATGCTATCTCCTCCATCAGTTTGAAAGCTATCTGCAACAAACTTTGCACGAAGTCTTTTGGAACATATACGCTGCACATCTGTCGGAAAGCAGCCGGATCGAATGACTAGCATATAGGTCGAAAAACTTTAAGTGAAAAAACTTTTTTGTTTTCAATGGAAACGCGTCCGAACTATGTATTTCTTAGTTTACTATCCTTTCCCATGTTTTCACAAAGTTTAGTCGAAATCGGACATCTGCATAGTATAGCTGTCATACACTCAAAAAAAAATCAATCCAAACAGGATTACATCAATCCGAAACAGGATTGAAAACAGGGTAGTCCCGGATATTCTTAAGCCGATCCGAAAAAGGATTGATTTGATCTCACTTTTTTTCAATCCTGAAAAGATCAAATTTATCCCGCTAATAGATTAAATGAATCATAAAATTCGAGCTCAATTTAAACCCAAAGCAGGATCACTTTACGCTTCCATTCCATTCTCCATAGGACACATCCCAACGACACCAGTTTTGGTATATTTAAAGCTTCTGAAAAAAACCAAGAAATATACAAATTTTTGTTGTCTTGTCTGGGATTCGAATTCACAACCTTTTCGCTTTACACTGAACACGAATGGCATGGTATTTCATCGCACACCACAATAGCACATGATTGTTGCCGCATGTCTAAAGTGTTATTTATACTTTTCTGCTAACGTTCCTTACTTATGAACATTGTGATCTCGAAAGGGATTGAAGTAAGCACATAAGGAATAAAAACAAGCTCGAAAGGAATGCCTCAAGCCTTAAAAGATTGAATTGAGTAGAAGATTCCGTAAATCGAGATTGAATTTTTAAGCTCGTGCCAGGATTACTCTAAGAAAAAACAGATTGAATTTATATCGCCATGTTTATTTCTGTGTAGAAAAGTAGTGTCTGAAAAGTAGTCTTAGTTAGAAAAACTTTTTGTTTTTAAATTAAATGTCTTAAAACTTGGAATTTATTTATTTGGAATGCTTTCACATAATTCTACATATTTTGGTCCAAATCGGATGGCTATAGCATATAGCTCCCATAGGAACGATCGATCGAAAAACTAGTTCCAGTGAGAAAAACCTTTTTTTTTCAATGGAATCGTCTTTATCATTGTCATTTTACTAAGTTTTGTCAAAAACGGATAACTATATCATATTGCTGCCGTACGAATGATTGGTCGAAAACAAAATCTAGAGAGAAAAACATTTTTTGTTTTAAATGGAATCGCCTTCAAATTTCGTAATTGTTAGTTTGTTATGCTTTTCCATGATTCCACTTTGTATGGTCGAAATCTGACATCTTTATTGTATTGCTCGCTTAGAAAAGTAAGGTCCAAGAAAAAGTCTTAGAAAAACTTTTTGTACAAAACTTCGGCCGTGCCGAAGTTAACTCTCCCCTGTTTTTTATGTACCCACTTAGTTCTACAACTGTGAATCCATGTTAAACATTTATAATATTTTGCTAGCGTTCTTTTAAAGTGCAGCTTTTCTTAGGATTTTATGTACATATGTATTTATTATACCTACCGAGGCGCGCCCAAAAACACGCCCGCAGCTGCAGCAATAAAAACTTTACGTATGCAGATATGCATGCGCCTGCACAAGTAAGTGGGCACACACATACACTGACTCTCCCAGCATACTGACGGACACAGAGGCAGACAGACGCACTGACAGACCAAAACCCAAAGACGGACAGGAACGGCCAGCGGGCGAACGAGCTAAGCAACCAGCCACAGCCCCACCAACTCAAGACGGGAAAGGACAGACGGGCTTCCAGCTTGGTGAAGGACGGTCGCATGGGGGACACGGCTACAACGCCGTCTACGGCCATATAAAAGTTGATTACGAGTCTGCGCCGCTGGTCGCTTACCAGGCTAAGGCTAGTTGTCTGGCTGCCTGGTCTATTGTCGTGAAGCAGATTAGTTTGCCATCGGGTTCAACTTTATTTGCAACACAAATTTTCATTCTAGTTGTGTGCAGCCAGCGAGCAGCCACAGCCTGTTACCAGTTACAGCCGAGCCCGAAAATAACAAAGCCCAGCTCATGAAACTGCAACAGTTTCCGCGTGCAGCGACGGCCAAAACTGAAGCCAGCCCAAAAATTGAACAACGCCCAAAATCTTGTTTTTCTCCAAAGTGAACTCACGAGTTTTAGTAAGCTGCAAACTAATCTCTAGTCACAGGGTCGACGTAGAAATACCCTTAATGTGGTTTCAACTGAATCGAACTCGCCTCAGAATTCGCCATTTTACTGAATTGAAACCAGTGCTGAGCCAAAATACTCTGATTAAACCAATATATGGTACAAGCAATAGAAAACTGCTGAGGGCTAATTCGAAGTTTCGGAAAACTGGGGAGAATATGTACCGAAACAGCTCTCATAAAAACAACCCTATATTATTAGTTTTAGAATTTAGACCAAATTTTAAAATGGCTATTTATTTAATATGCATAGAAATTCTCGATGGCAATCTCTAACACATAAAGGCATCAGTTAAACGAATATAGAACTTTCAAAATATATAACTATTTTTATACAAGCTAGTCTAAAAAATTTGCCTTACACAGCCCAAAGAACCGAGCCGATCTTCTCTCAATCTCTTTGCTTGTGTGCCGAACACGAACAGCAAAGTTTGAGATGCTTTTTTGTTGCCAGTTACTTAACAGCTGGCATAACTAAAAAAGAAGGAATCTTTTCCGACGCCGACGACGAAGAGTCAATATTTTACTTATCCGTCTATTTCTACGAAAGCTAGTGCACTATTGAGCTGAAATGTAAACAGAGGGAAAAATGGTGATCAGAAAATAAGATTTCTTCATCTCAAAATATGAACAGAATGTTCTCTCAAATATTTGAGCACAAATGTTTCGAATGTTCTTGAAATGAGCACAATTCAGCTCACCTCAACCACCCCACCGAAAAGTATATGTAGGCATTCAGACGTGTGTCTTCAGACGCATGGCAATAGCCTAACCGTCTACGGCTCGTGGCGACGGCCGCTATCGTTGCGCGCGTCAAAGGTCTTGGGCTCTACTCTCAGTTAGTCCGACAAAAGTTTTTATTTATTTAATAAATAACCAAGGCGGGGGTGTGTTCCTGGACGGTGAATCTGGACAGTGGACTTGGACAGTGGACCTGGATCTAGTGGATATATGGAGAGTTGAACATGGGCAGTGGAACATGGGCAGTGGACCTGGACGGGAGGATCTGGACAGTGAACCTGATTATAAAATGTTCTCAAAATCTTTATCTCTGACCATCTCTTAGATCTGTTTGTACATACGGACGGACGGACAGATACACAGACGGACATGGCTATATCGACTGATCAAGAATATATATACTTTATAGGGTCGGAGATACTTCCTTCTGGCTGTTACATATATTTGCACAAACTTATTATACTCTGTGTACCTATGGTACAGAGTATAAAAACGAAAGCATGAGTTAGGTTTGACTATGTCCGACTTCGATATACCCGATACTTAGAGAAATTTATGTTTATAACTCTGTCATTTAATAAGTATATGATCTTTATGAAATTTTTTGAGATTATAGATATTGGTCACATACACTGAGCTCGAAATCTTAGAATTTGTTCAAAATTTTCCATTGCGGGGGTGGGACCAACCCCTATTACCGATCTCAGAGATTGAATGAGATAGAGAAAAAAGCGTTAAGTCTCCCACAATTTTATAGATAGGTAGTTCGTAAGCTCTCCGCATATTTACTAACTAGCATTATTTAGCGATCCTCCAAAGGAATGGTAAACGACGATCGATAATCGAGCAATAAGGAAAAATTGCAGATATGCTGGGCTATGGGCTATGGCGATGATCAGCACTTTACAATGGGTGTATTCTGCAGATAAATCCGATTTACGATTACTGATTTACGACTTCCCATTTCTGATGATTCTCTGTTCAATTACAATGAAAGCTTAGTTAAAGTTATTCTCTGGCTTATAACATTTGGTCAAAAATACATTGTCACAATTTTTGAGGGCTTTTAACGATGTAAGTTCGGCAGTTCATTCTCAACTTTGGGCGTTAAAAGCTGGCCGTACAGTCGATAAACTGTCTCATAAATTATGATTACCAAATTAATCAGTCGCAATCGGCAATCACTGTATTCACCGCTTAAAATCGTCATTCATAAATCAGTAATCGAAAATCGGATTTATCTGCCGAATACGACCAATGTCAGTCTAAGTTATTGATGAACCAATTATTGTTACCGTTTTGGCTTCAGATGATCCCGAATGGCATGATTTTTATTCCCGTTACTCGTGGAGTCTGTCCGTCTGTATAAACACCGAAATCTCAAAGACCAGAAGAGTATGTAGACTCCTATTGTCCTCCCGCCTCGCAACCAAAAATGTTAAGTAAGCTCTATAGCGCATGTACCCAGTATGTAAAATCTCTAAGACTTTCATATAGTTCGTATAACAAATAGCAGACTTATAAAGGTTATAATTAGGGATGCAAGCCACTCGAAAATAAGTAATGTTTCGGTTCAGTGGTTCACACAGTTTCTGAACCGCCGGTTCGGTACATTACAAGGTTTTTGGAGCTAACTGAACAGGGGTTTCGGTAAAGGCACATTATGAAATATTATGAACATTTTTTTCGCACATTTTGGAAATTGAATTCCTATAAACCATTTGAACTTTTTTAAAATTCTTAAAAAAAATGTTATGAAGTCGGATTTCCATGATTCGCTTATAAGTTTGTAAACAGAGAATGTCGTCTAGAAAAGAATTCTACCATGCATCTTACACACCCAATTTATCAAAATATATTTGAGAATAAACTAAGATGGAATTAAGTTATTGAAATTGAAAGTATTGTCCACTAAAGGACGACAAATCAATTAACTTTCAAAAAAAGAATGCAGATTGATGACAAGTATATTAAGAGATCGGCTGGCAATTGCAGAAGACTTACACAGGATTACATGTTGTAAAATTTGTGTCAATTTATATCGGGCCGGCCTCGCTAAGGATCAATTCGGCCTTTTGAGATCTCCCTGTAGTGCGAAACGAACAAAATGTCGTATCAAAATTTTCTTGGGGAAACGATTCAAATTCCCAAATAAATAAGTATAATTGGCTAGAGGAAAGCGATTCACGTCTTAAAATTCGTCAAAGAACTATACCGAACCGTTTTAGTTTGTGGTTTTCGATTCGGTTCAGCATTTCTGAAAGGAAGCCGGCTCGGTTTGCGGTTCGGTTCACCAGCTGGAATAAGCGGTTCGGCTCAAAACCGGTTCGGTTCAGAACCTGTTTGCATTCCTGGTTATAATAACGTTGCATACTTTTCAAAGCTGAATGCGCTGGAACACACCATAGTGTTAATATGTTTATATTAATGTTAATGCTCTGTTAATTAACATATGGGAAGGCTATAAAACATTGATTCCATGCATACGTAATTCTGCTCTATTGTCTTTCGCCTATTTGTTTTCGTTTGAAATGTATTTAAGAAAAATGTCAGCCGCCGTGATCACACTTTAGAACTAGACCATTTTTATTCTCGTTATCGTGTGATTTCACAACTCTGAATCTTTTGGGGTAATTGGCATGTTCGTAACTCGAAATTTTCTGCTCAGACAACGTTAATCTAGTAGTTTGCGAGATACTGGAGACAATGCAGGAAGAAGTGATCAAAGATTGCAGACATTTTAGCAAAATTTATCGAAGCTACAAACCTCTTAAAATCTACGAGGGGTTCGGTCGGGTGTTTTAACCGATCATAAAGTTTAAGGTTCGGTTCGCGAACCGGTTCCTTAGCTGTAAAATTGTACCGTATTTTCGGCGAGTTTTCACAACTTGGCTTTTTAAACTCATGATATACCGAATTAAGATAGGAATTTAAGCCAATATCCTGAGAATATTATTGCCTGAAAAGTTATATACGTTCTTATAAAAGTGACTTAACTGAAACTTTTGCACTGAATCTTTATCCAAGCAGTTGAGTTTCGGTTCGGGCTCAGGTGCTGCAAGTCATAAACTTAAGAGGTTCGGCTCATGTTCCGGTTCGAGAGACCCAAAAATCCCGAGCCGAACCGATTCTCAGACGAAACAGTTTGCAGCCTTGCTTCAAATAGAAAATGTCAGAGGAGGGCAGGCGATAAATATAGTTTGGAGAATGTTCTCTTATCCTTTGTTCATATTGTACTAAGCGTGTTTAAACACCAATAACATTTTGTGCAACTTAGCCAGGTAACTGTAACAGTAAACAAAACTGATTACGCACATCACGCATGAACGCTTTTGTTCCTATTACCCACAACTAATTGAACGGCAAAAAATAAGAAACCAGATTTTCTTATTGAAAAATAAAGCATTGAGGCGTTAGACACAGCTGGTCAGCTTCATTACTCGCTGCTCAGACAAACAAATTGTCTGACTACCTTGCCACCCGGCGAGGCTCGTGTATTTTTGTATTTGCCTGTGTGTGCTGAGAGAAATTCGGTCAAATGGCACAAATATTGTGTGTTACAATTGTTGCGCAATAGCAGCGACGGACAGGGACTGGGACTGGGAGCTGACTTGCAGCACTAGCTATACATATTCACCACCTATATAGACTCACATGCACTCATACCTATATCCGAAGCCTGTCTAAGCCAAATGCGGGCAAACACACAATATTGCAACATACTTGGCTGTAAATTTAGAAGCTGCAGCGTCCAAAAGTGAGGGTGTCGGGTGGCCTGAGCGGGCTTGCCTCGCCTGGCTCGCCTCTATGCGGTTCGACTGACATAACTGGTCATTGGCTTGTAGCTGCAGCTAAGGACTCCACGATGCCGCTTAGCTGCAGCTGCACAAACTGGAAATTGGCAAATACAGCTAGCACGAAGACCAGACAATCAGTTGGACGGACAAAACCGGATTGGCAATAGCTCACGAGAGCTGTTCACATTAAGTTCGAGTTCGCAATTTAAGCAGCACTAGGCAAAACGGAGAGGGGCTTGGAACGCAGCTTGAGGCGGACAGAGCTGGCTAGTTTGCAATTACGGAGTGCACGTGAATGCGCTGAACTCAAATCGCCAAAGCGCAAGCCTGGCACCAGGATTCGATTAATGATTTGACTCCGCTACCGTTTCCAGTCACTCGCTAGGGACTTAATAAAGATCGAGAACAAATTTTAAAACGCCTTTCCAGAAACACTAGGACCAAAACAGATTCGGGTCGAAAATTAAACAGAAAGTAGTATCGTTAGTATCGCTATGTGTTGCCCTTCGATCGGATAGACTCATTTCTGAATTCTTCTTAACACGAATATTAACTATCAATAACCACTTTTCTGGCCTTGTGGCAATTAGACAAAACAATTTACAAAGTAGATTACTCAAGAATTGTTTAGCTGGCAGTGCTTTTGATTTTCTCCGCGTGTTCTTGAAATTCTTAATGGCCTAGTAATCAACCATCGCGATGTCGCAAAAGAGCGCCAGTTGTGTTACATTTGTCGGCTTTACAGCTGCCTGCGTCGCTTTAAGAAGTCAGTGGAGTAAAAACTAGATCAGCAACAACTGCAATCTGTAGTTGTAAAAAACAGAAAAAGTAGCGGGGAACGCGTCTAAAGTACCGCTGGTAATTGTCGCACATGATTAAACGTTATGAACCTATTTCGCGCTAAGGCTGACAAAGACGTGACCGCTTGAATGGCCGCGACAGTGATGGGGCAACAAGCTCTGCGACGATCAGTATAAATATTTTTCTCTTATTATTTCAGCTATAAGGCGTAGAGCATTTGTACGCCCGGCGTTTGCAAGTGGGTACTCCTCCTTTGCACATACGTAAATATACAATTATGTTGATCGGGCCATTTCCAGTATTCACAAATTGCTAGTTCAAAGCCAAATACTTGCAGTTCAAGTGGACTTATCTGCCACGAAATCGAACTGAAGAAATCAGCAGTTTCCTTGTAAGTGGTACACGGGTGCATATTACCCACCAGCTGTTTAATTCGCAGGGCCACCTTTTAGATCTTAAGACTTGGAAACTTTCATTAAAAAGACTGGCATTATTAAGCACAATCAAAGTTAGAGCTAAGTCTGCAAACTTCCAACATAATGCAGAGGTTCGGATCTTCGCGAATGTTCGAACCCGTCATAGAGTCTAAGGTGTAGTTCGCGGAACGGTTCCATATATTATAAAACCAAAGGTTTTATCTCGAACTTGAGGGCTGCATGATTCCATTCAAATCAACTTATGAGGACTTCATGCTCAAAATGAATTAAGGGTAGTTTCTACCCCAGGGTTTCATTTTTTAAGGCCTCGCTAAAAACTGAATAACACAAAATCAATAAAAGATATTGACAAACAGTTTTTTTAATGGATAGATAATATATTAAACTAGAAATTAAATTGTTTGTTTTCCTTGTTGTTGTCCTTCAAAGTAGGTCAAAAAATGTCCTTCAAAGTAGGTCAAAAAATAAAAAGTTGGTCTCATGGTTCCGGATTTTTTTTTAAACGGCTTATCGGAATTGGATGAAATTAAATTAGATCTGCTCAGAATTGATGTGGTTTTTGCATCTGCCTCCACGTTAGCGGTAGGATCAAAAACACTGGAGATGTAGAGCTCCAAAGTCAGTTTCGAAAATCGACCATTATTTTTTCGTATAGTTGGTCCAACTTCGCTATTTTTGAATCTTCCCGGTTCTCCGAGGCAGGTGCGAAAAAGGTTTGTATTGTGAAACAAACAAAAAAAGTTTTCAAATCGGTTGATATATACGACATGTTTTTTCCGGAACCAGTTAAAAAACAAGAAAGAAAGTAGGTCAAGCCCGACTATAACTTACTCTGTACCTATTAAGGATTGCCCATCACCGGTCGGTGCTGCCCATAATTGTTTGTTTTCATTATAACTTTACTATCGTTCAGCCGATCTTTACCATTTCTTTGGCGGATCGATAAATAATCCTGATTATTAAATATGTTCAGAAGGTACGAACCTTCTATCTTTAAAACTGTGGGAGATATGATGTTTTTTCTAAATTGCGGGGCAGGAGAAGGCGAAAGAGATAGAGGTTTGACATCTATGGGACATATGCTTCTTATACTTGGAGGCAGATCCTGCCCCCGCAATTTGAAAAAACGTTATATCCCCCACAGTTATATAGATAGAAGGTTCGTTCCTTCTGGACATATTTAGTAATCAGGATTATTTATCGATCCGCAAAGATCGGATGAACGGTTGTAAGGTTATACGGAAAACAAACAATTATGGGCAGCACCGGTGGCAACCGTGATAGCCAGCGCTTCACAGGTACAGAGTATGTTATAGTCGGGCTTCACCGACTTTCTTTCTTGTTTTCATTTACTAAACAAGAAAAACATGGAGTGTTTAAAAATACGAGGATCGATGAAAAAAATTTTATACATGTTGCTCGTAGAGTAAAAAGGGTATACTAAAGTCGTGCAAATTTATGTAACAGGCATAAGGAAGCATCTCCGACCCCATAAAGTACATATATGCATTTTTGATCTGCATCAACAGCCGAGTCAATATAGCCATGTCCGTCTGTCGAATGCAAACAAATTCATTCAGATGAGTTTGAGTTAAACTATTCAGATGTTTTAACGCACAGAAGGAAGCATCTCCGACCACATATTGTATTTATATAATATATATATTTATATTCTTGATCAGCATGACGAGATGAGTTGATATTGCCATGTCCAACAGTCAGTCTGTTTCTACGCTATCACAGTCGTCAATTTGAAAGCTATCTTTATGAAACTTTGCACGGAGTCTTTAAGTACAAATACGCTGCACATTTAAAACGCCTCCAAATTTCGTATGTATAATTTTGCTATGCTTTTCCATGATTCCAATAAGTTTCCTCGAAATCGGACATCTATTTAGTATTGCTGAAATAGAAGGTCCGAAAAGTAGTCTTAAGCTAAGTTCACAATGGCAAACTAATTTGTCAAAAATGACGAAAATTTGTCAAAATTAGTTTGACGAGTGTGTGAAAGCCAAATTAATTGGCAGCCAAACGCTTGTGTCAAAGGGTTTGCCGAGTTTGCCAAGTCAAGTTTTCGACAAATTTGCGTGCTGTCTGAACACAACGGGAACACTCTCTTGCAAACTGTTATCGCGTTTGCCGAGTTTGTTCTTACAAGGCAAATGTAAAAACAAACTATGGCAAACTTGTGATGTTTGTCTAAGTAATTTCAAGTGTAATGACGTTTGTAAATCAATTTTAATATTTAATTTGAATAAGATTTGCAAATTTGTGTAAATATGAGTACATTAATATTGTTTTATTGTAAAATCTTCAAGGCTGCATTGTTAAATAACGCAAGCGATTCAGAAGACTTGCTGTAGGGATAGAGTTGCGCATTGACGTGACCTTTTTGGAAATGATTGGCGCAAATAAAAATATATAAATTAGTTTTACTCAGCATCCTTTGTTTTTTTTTACTTTCGCTTTACCCACGGACTCTCCCATTCTGTGCATTATATTTTACTGTTGTTTTTTGCAGAGAAGTTAGGGCATGCATCGATGGAGAGCCAAGGCAAATAATTAACCAATTCTTTTCCTTATAGCTTTGCCCGTGTCTTTTTTTGCAAAAATATTAAGAGATAGAAATTTCGATTAGCCCGATATTTTTATCGCACTAAGTCGATTATTTGACAGCTGCTATAGACAAACCAAATGGATTGAGGGGAAACATTTTCGCAAACTAAGTTTGCTAGTGTGAACACTAAGCCAAATTCAATGCAAACTTTCGAAGTTCCGACAAATTTATTTGCTAACTAATTTGGCGTGCGTGTGAACACCTAGACAAATTCGGACACAAAACATTTTTGTTTTGTAATGGAAATGTCCTTCAAATTGTCGTTTCTTTATTTTGTAAGCTTTGAAATAATTCTTCAAAGTTTTGTCAAAATCAAATGACCATAGCAAATAGCTGCCATAAAAAATCGACCGGTCGAAAAACTTGTTTTATTGAGAAAAACTTTTTGGATTTTAATGATAGCGTCTTTGCAGATGCTATTATTGTCTGCTTCTGCACAATTTCGCCGATTTTGATGAAAATCGGATGAATATATCGAAAAGCTGTCATATGCGGGGGTGACACAGAAACCTCTTCCAACCACAGTCCAACCGAAAACCAATTCTTAGGTGCCACAGAAATTTCTTTCGGTTGGTATCAAACCTCTCGTATTTTGCAAGAAGATTTTGCAGTCCAACCAAGGCCAATACCAAAGCCGACTTCACAAACCTACGCGATTTAGCACTGCTTTTGTAGTTGGCCATTATCTTATACACACACCTTTTAACTACACTTTCGAAATAGAAAACGAAATTTCTTGAAGTTCTGTGGAACCAACAGATTTTTTGAGAGATTTGCGAACCAACCGACGTGTCGTCAAAGTCTCTAGAGATTCTGGGTCACCCCCGATACAAAAATAGAGGAAAGTTAACTTCGGCTCGGCCGAATATCCAGAATATCAAGAAATTTTAAATTAATCCTAAGAAGGTGAGCTTAGTATTATTTTCTGATCCGATCCTTTTTCCAAACAAAGGCGGTGTGGTTACGGCTCAGGTACGGTGATCATAAATTTAGAAGGTTCAAGTTATGGTCCAGTTTGAGAGCCTTCAAAAATCCGAACCAAGCCGGTTCTGAGCTGATTAGGTTTGCAGCCTTGGTCAGAACATTTTTGTGTAAAAAACCGCATTTATTAAGGTTTTTATGTAGATCAAGACAGGAGTGCGTCGGTCAACTTGGCCGCTGTGAAAAACTGGAACTTGATCGCAATCGTTCTTCGATTCAGAACGCATATCGTCCAAAAACCGTTTTAGTGCCACAATCAATCGATACACTTAGAAAAAAATTGCGGTCCAAAATGCAGCCCCAGCGGACTGCTTTTTAAAAAATTTCGCTCATGAATTTTTGTTCACAAAACAAGTCGGTTGTGCACTTATGCAGCTTTGAAATTCCCAAGCAGTTATAGCAATGCTGGCATAAAAAACCCTCTGCTTCTGCTCTTATGATACAACCGGTGGTTCCTAAACCTCCTGTTCAGTTGACGAGCCTCCTCAGTAGTGTTGTGTTTGTCTATTAAAGTTACGTGAAAACATAACATGACTTCTAACCGACATAAACTTCCTAGTCTGACTAATATAATGGTCATAAGATCAGTCACATAGTATAACTTAAATGTTCACAAAAATGTACCAAAATTGTTCGAAAACTGAACTCCATGTGTTACCAAAATGAGACTGCGATTTCCCCAAAATAAGACCGAGATGTTCCAAAATTATTCCCGAAATTTTGGTCTTTAAACGTTACCAAAATGTTTTTAAGAGAAGCCCGAAAGTTTTGTAAAACAACGCCAAAATGTTTCCAAGTTGCGCCCAAAATGGTATTTACGCAACACCTAAACCGTAATGAAGATCGAACAACGGGTCTTAAAATTGCGTTCATGAAATGACACTGCCGTTCACAGTTCATGAAAAAGCGGGACTACTCCACTATTGCCAACGAATGGTCTTGATATCGGTAGGTTTTGAACGGATATTTTTCTCAGTGTACAGTCCAGACTTTCTTATTCAAAATCGTCATGTTACATAACGTAATAAAATTTGATCCGAATTTCATATTATAACTGCTTAAGTGTCTCTGGCTGTACTATTAATGCCCGCCAGTTGCTCTGTTTTGTGAGAGCTGGCACCAGTTGTTCACACCAAGCTTGACAATGTCTTGCCGTAACTGGTCTTCCTATCTCATGCCCTTTTTCCCAAACACTTTCTCCTTTCGATTGACGATCTGTTTATTGCTTGTTCATCCAAACGCGTAACATGTCCTATTCAGGGCAGCTGCTGTAGTCTAATGTGCTTGACAAGATTATTTTCCTCATAGATCTCATGCAGTTCGTGGTTCATTCGGGTGCAAAGTGCATCGCCAACTTGTAGAAGGACTTCTCTCAAACACGAGAATCGCCGCCACATCCGCTTCTGCTAATGTGCGTGCTTCTATAACGGATTTCATGACTGGGATGAAAAGCGACTTGTACAGCGCTAATTTCGCTTTTGTTCATACTTAGTTCATCGGTTTGCAAGTCTAATTCTTCTTCGGATTTGCAGATTGGTGTTGATCACAATGCTTATCGTTGTTCCTAGGCTGACAAAATTTTTAATCCTTAAAACTGTTCTCTCCCATTGCTAGAAATTTCCAGACTCATAGATTGTCTGCGCTTAGATATTAGGTACTATGTTTTGTCCTCGACTACCACCTACCAGCCCATCAGTTTTGACTACTTCTTAATCTCTGAAAACGCTCTGTGAGGTGTGTACTTTCGATTATGGATATTTTGTTTTTGTTATATTCGGACACATATGTTAATCATATGATTGCATTAGCAGACGATTTCGATTAGTAGTTTGTTTTTGGCAACTGAAAAGGTAAGTCACGTTTTTGTGTGCTCTTCGATTTTTGACTAAATTTTGAGCAAAGGCAACGTCGCATTAGTATCGCTCAGGAGTTGTTGAATGACGTCAACGTCGTTCCGGGTTTGCTCAAACGGGTCATAACTGGTGACGAAACATGGGTAAATGGTTTTCACATCGAAACCAAGGTCCAATCATCCCAATGGAAGCGGCCAGGTAAGCCAAGACCGAAAATAGCACGCCAAGTTCGATCAAATGTGAAGGTTCTGCTTACTGTTTTCTTTGATTACAATGGAGTGGTGCGTCGTGAGTTCCTGCCAAGAGGTCGTACAGTTAATAAGGAACACCACAAGGAAGTTATGCAACGTTTGCTTGAAACAATACGGCTCAAACGATCAGAATTGTGGAAAAACAAATCGAGGATTCTGCATAACGATAATGCACCATCTCACACATCAATGCTTGTTCGTGATTTTCATCAACCGTATTCACCAGATTTGGTTCCCTGCGACTTGTTCCTATTCCCAAAACTGAAGGGACCAATGAAAGGAAATCGTTTTGCCACAATTGATGAGATCAAGTCAGTATCGAAGAACGAGCTGATTCCGAAAAACGCATTTCAGAAGTGCTTGGAGGATTGAAAAAATCATTGGCACAAGTATTATATCCGAGGGCGACTACTTGGAAGGGGACAAAATGGATATTAATGAATAAATAAGTACTTTAAAAAAAAAAATCAATATTCGCCTTTCCCTTTGAACACACCTTGTAAATTTATCTTGTAAATTTATAATATCAATATCATCGGCAAATGTAAATAGCAATAAATCTTTATAAAATATGGTTGCCGACTCGTTGGCATTTGAGTCACACGATTAGGTGTCGTCCTTCCAAAAAACTCTCTTGGTATCAATGGAGAGATGCCCTCCTACTTTTAAGAAGCTTTGCGAGAATCTTAAGCCTGCGAAGTAGAATGAACTTTACTGGTATACCGAAAGTATACGAAACGAAATCTCACCTTATCGTTGTTAGGAAAGAGGCTCTATAATTAATAAAAGAAAAATATGGCGTTGGTTTGCGTCTCATGAATATTCTCCAGGAATTGTCGCATTAGTCGTGCATTTACCATAATACCTGGTAAGCTCCAGTCAATGTGCTCGTAAGCGGCCTTAGATCTTCACAAAGAATGCATGATAGAATTGATTGTGGGTAGAAGACAGATCCCACGGTAATTGGCTTAAGCTGCAGGATCTCATTTTTTAAATATGAAGGCAAAGTGCAATTTAACTTCAAACTTAGTGCATGCTTTTGTCGGAGGAGTTTGTGCATGCACCTCCCCAATTCCTCGCCGCCAGTCTTAATCAATTCAGTCGGCAGCTCATCGAAACCAGCAAATTTTTTTATCCTTTTTGTTTGCTAAATAGACTGCTTGATGTACCTGTGGATCTATCCCTATATCGTCGATTGGTCGCCACTTTTCCAGAGCTAGGAGAATTAGCTCTCTATTTGTCTAGTGCCACTTGCGGATCTGTGTCCAGACTTCCATGCTCGCCCTTGCATTGTGTGACTCCGAGCTTAAAAAATCGGTTCGTCGCTAACTTTTGGTAACATTTTCGTGCCTCACTCATGTCGAATAGCATCTCGATTATCTAGCATCATCCTTTTCTGCTCATTATTAATAATCACTTGTATAGGGTATATTCAAATTGTGCAGATTTTAGTAACGCATAGAAAAAAGCATCTCCGACCACATAAAGATTATATATTCTTGATCAGCATGATTATGACAGAGATGCTTTCTTCTGCATGTTACATACATTTGCACGACTTAAAAATTTCTTTCTTACTCTACGAGTAACCGGTATAAAACCATAAGTATTTGGCTTTACACATCCCAAAAGGCCAAGCCGAGTTTGAGAAGCAGTTAGTGGCTAGAAAAGGTGACCGGTTGTGTAGATGTTTTTATACTCTGTACCAGAGGTACACAGAGTATATTAAGTGTCTGCAAAAGTGTCCGTCTGTCTGTCTGTCTGCAGGCGGATCAAGTTTATTTTAAATTTTTGCCACGCCCCCTCCCTCCCCCGCAATATCGAAAAAACGTCATATCTCCCACAGTTTTATTGATAGAAGGTTCGAACCTTCTGGACATATTTAGTATTTGCGATTCTTTATTGATCCGCTGAAGATTTTGAAGATCGGATGAACGATGTTAGAGTTATAAGGAAATTAAACAGTTATGGGCAACACCGGTCGCAACGGTGATGGGCAGCACTTCAAAGGTACAGAGTAAGTTAAAGTCGGGCTTGACCGACTATCTTTCTTGTTAGAGAAAAGACTTTTCCATTAGATATCCCGAGTCGGGATTGAACAACAAATTTGGTTGAATATTAACTCCAAATAAGTTGAAAACTTAAAATCAAAAACTTGGTCCCCTATTCACATTTCATGTATCCAATTTGGCATAACCATTGCGGTGAACCACTAAACCTAGTGTCACGTCCATCTCTAAGCGCCTTTCAGTTCATCTTATAATTTAAAAGACCACAATTGTAGCTTACGTAACGACCAATATTTGTTTCGAACTTTGCCCAAATCGATTTGTCTTAGTGTTAAGGTCTCCGTTCATACAAATATACATACATACTGAAGTGTGTAAGACCAAAATATTTCCACATACCTAAAAGGGAACCAATTGTGTCCAACTGGCCTGACGAATTGAAAGTCATTGTATTTTCGGCTTTGAAATATTTATTAAATTAATTAACTGGAGGTTTTACCTTATTTTCGTTTCGTTTAAGCCACAGCTTCGCAAAGAACGCGACCAGCAACTAACTCCGTAGCCGAAAGCATTGAGCTGGGTGCGCTTTGGTTATGTTTTTGAAATGAAAGTGCTGCAGCTAGTATTAATTATGAAATATAATTCGAATTCGAGGCGCTGCACAACTTGACTTGACGGAAAATGAAAGTAGGCAAATGGTGAGAAACTCCAGCAGTTCACACTTGATTTTTTTTTGGTTTTGATTTCTGTGGCTACAACTCCAGCTGCAGCAAAAGCAGCGGCTTGTGTTCGTATACGTTTGGGCTAATACAATTATACATTTGGACGATGATTCGGCGCAGATGGAGATTGGGACTGGTCTGTGTGGTGCAAGTCTTGCACAACCCCTTTTAGGCGTTGGACAATGGTCATAAACATGCACATGGTGGGCACACACACATTCAAGTTAAGTTTGTATTGAGCATTTTCCAGATGGGAAATTTATGAGATCAACTGGTGGTAGCGTTAGCAACACATTGAACGAAAACACCTAATTGCACTGTATGATGTCTCAATAAAAGGTTGCATTGCTGAGACGATTTGATAAGTTTGCAGCGGAAGCCGTTAAAGTGGCTGCCACTGTTGGCAATCCTTTTTATGATCATGATTATAGTTTTCTTATCGCCTTTATCGATAGGCTCAAATTATCCTAACTGCAAACGGCTCTTACATAAATAACATGATCTTTGTTTCGTTTTAATTACAGATATGGCTTCCAGCAGTAGCAGAACTTTCTGCAGTCGACGTCCGAGCAGCGAAACACATGTCCCGCAATGTCGCATGGGAACAGCCACAGCCTTGAGTGCGGGCCAGCGACGGCAGAAAGAATGCTTTTACTACACTCCAGCTACCTCCCAGCAACAGCAGCTCCACTGCTGGCCATTCTTGCAGTTCGGCTCATGGCTGAGCGCAATGACCGCCTATCGATTGCTGACAATCAGCCTTCTAATTGGTATTCTGTGTCCACATCACGTTCACGGTGTGGATCCCAAATTCGATCCTACCACGCGCATGCGGCTGGTACTCGTACCGGCGGACGCACAGGTCAACTCAGTAATCTACAGATTGCGTGCGACTGACGAGGAGTTTGACTATCCACTGACCTTTGAGTTTGTGGGTGATGCATCTTCGTCCACCGTAAAGGTGGAATCGCTTCCATGCACCAAGTACAATTCGGTCTGCCAGGCGAATGTTGTGCTGCAACGTCGCCTAGAGCCAGGCCGCTATTATGATTTCCAGGTTTCAGTGAAGGACACAAAAGGGGGCATGGCCACGCAATTGTGCTCAATTACGGCCACCAATTTTACAACACCCCATGACCTCATCTTTCCTCACAAACCGGGCATCGTAATGATACCCGAGGTAAGTACACCAATAAGTCTACTTATGATATTTCAATAGGGCGTCTATGTACGGGGGCGGCCCTTGAGAACCTGCCGCATCAAGGAACATGCTTAAAAAATTAGCATTATCCGAAAAGAAGAGATCAATCAATCCTTAATCCAGATTGAAAATCTGCTTTTAAGAAGCTTGCAATATGGGAAAATCGATTGAAATACCTCAAAATGAGGTTAGATATTTCACAAACATGATCTTGGAGCCCTCAACTTATAAAACCCTCCTACACAGAGAAAACAAGATATGTAAAAACCACATGATAATGTAGTTTTTCTACACGTTTAACAGGGATTTTACACCCACTACGAATAAGTAGCTTTTCTACATGCCGCGTTTACTTTTCCCATTTTTACATGCGGCAAGTAGCTTTTCTACACGCTACGTTCAGGGCCCAGCACATATAAAAAATGCTACTACACTAATTACACAAGGGAGTGAGGGGAGGAGGTTAGTTTGGGGAGGAGTGGGAGGAAGGGGAATAAAGGGGGCAAAGCCTTCCTTCTGAAAAACGTACAGCTTAATTTTTTTTTACTGAACTTGTCTGGGATTCGAACTCACAACTAACTTACATTGTCTCGGAAAATTAGACACAATTGCCGGTATCTTATCCTATACCAATCGCGCGGCAATGCCGCAAATTACAGCTATAAAGGCAAGTGACAAGCGACGATAGGCTACACGTTTCGTGTATATTTTCTGAATGTAGCATCTAGCAATGGAAATCCTTTACGTTTATTAAGAAAACCTAAATGTCACGTGTGGAGAACAGTTTTCTAAATGAAAAATATAACTTTTCTGTACTGATTGTGAGCCACATTTTCATTTAGAATTTCCACACGGCTTGTAGGTTTTCAATATCTAAACAATAATGTAGAAAACCTAAATTTTCACATAAAGTATATATATTCTTGATCAATATGACGAGCAGAGTCGATTGGTCTTTGTCCGTCCGTATGTCTGTTTCTAAGCAAACTAGTCCCTCAGTTTTAAAGCGATCAAGCTAAAATTTTGAACAGAATTATCTTTTAGCTGCACACCGCACATATTTCGGAATCGCGAAAATCGGATGGTCACTTATTGTAGCTGCTAAGCAAATTATGATTAGCTTTTTTATTTTTCTGTATTTAAACTTCTGCACAAGCGAAGTTAGCTTGGCTTTCTCGTTTAAAAATAAACTGGTTTTCTCATGTCGTGAACCATTTGCTTTTGTTCATGCAGCACTTAACTTTTCAACATAGTTCGTGTACTTTTTTATTTCTACATGTGGCATATAGTTTTCTACACGACACGTTTAACTTTCTGTTTTCTACATTTTGCATGTAATGCAGGACAAACTATGATTCGATTAGGATTGTCGTTTCTACACGCGTCGTGTAGCTAACTTTGTTTTCTCTGTGTAAAGTTATCTGTAAAACTTCAGTCTTTCTGGCACCATATCCGAAATAAATGGCATGCATTTAAGGACAGAATGTTTGATGTTAAGGATGCCATACTGATGTGGTTTTCCTTGAATACGAAACGTCAAAAAATCGTTTAGCATATTGTCTTGTCTTTTTACTTAAACGGAACTTTTCAAAGCTGCGAAAATTCCAAAGCTATATGCCCCACTTTTCTTTGGCATTTTGCGGAGGATTTCTAATTTCAATTTAATCCTGTTTTAATATTCGGCCATGCTGACAATAATCCACATGAAATTTAGGTCGGTTCTGCAAACTGATTTGATTTTAGTTTCTGCAGTAAAATCACTTGTTGAAAATTCCCCTAATATCTGAGAAGTTAACGTCTTCACTTTGTAAAACAAAAAGTTTTTCTCACTAGAACTAGTTCATTGACCTATCATTCATATGGCAGCTTTATGCTATAGTCATCCGATTCTGTCGACTTCCGATCTCAACCAAATTTAGTGAAATCATGGAAAAGCATAACAAACTTGAATGTACATTCCCAGTAGTTTTTTTTGTCGCCGCCCGGCTGGAGAATGTCGACCGATTCCTGTCTGCCGCCGCCCCCCTTTATACCAGCTCCCATACCAGATTTTATAAGGGATGTCATCAAATTCGAAAGCTGGTGCCTGGCGGTCGGTAAAAGTGACTTGCCCTACGGCAGGCTGTTTGGGCACGCCATACGGCAGGCGGTATTATCAACCAAAAGAATAAAATGAGAAAGATTGGTTGATTTTTCAATTTCATTAATGTTTGTAGTCTTCCATAGAATAAGGCGCAACATTATTACTACTTCTTACTACTTTAAATGTGTTTTGTTTTTTGCTGTAAGTAATTTGAATTTTTTTTTAATATTTCGATTATCATACCTCTACTGAGATTTGAGCTCAGGACTGTGTTTATTAGTCAAATGCTTTAGCTCTACGCCACTTCTGCTAAGTTCATAAACCGAACAAAATGTGTTATACTTATGTTAATAGTAAATGGGCAGACGGTTGTCATTCCATGTACAGTCTCTGTTAGTCGTGGCAGGTAGTGATGCAGTAGGTAGGGTGAATGGCTGCTGTGTTGTATTTTATTTTAAGTTCCAATATATACGGATGACGGTGCTGTTGACGAGCTTCCCAACTATACAATCGATTGCTGCACAATACCGAATTTTTGGAAAATCACTGTTAAAAGATATAAAGGAGTCAGAGAGAGCAATTATCTGGATGAACTCATTGTGGCCTGGTGTGATGCAGCGGGTAGTGTATCTGCGCGTTCGGTTATCCCAAACAGACTGCCGGACGGTAGACGAAATTACCCAAGCCGATGGCTGCCTGAAATCGCCTGGCGGATGGCTGACATTTAATGTACAAAAACTGGTACTGCTTTGCGGATCGGTCTGGCCATTGGTTACCCTTAGCTGACTGCCGGATGGTTAACAGAAATGTGCTGGCCGATGGCTGTCCCAAAATCGCCTGCCGTACGGCTGACAATTCCAGCACAGTTTCTGGTAGTGCTGAACCGATCTGCCGATCCGATAGTTACCCTAAACCGGCTGCCAGGTGGCTAATGGAAAAGGGCCTGACCGATGGCTGTCCTAAAACTGTCAGTCGGATGGCAGACACTTTATGTGCGAGCTTCTGGTAGTTCTGTGCTCGATCGGCCAGGCCGATGGTTACCCGGATGGTTAACTATATTTGTATGAGCGTCCGGGTGTACTGTGCCGATCCGGTCATCTGACAGCTTGCTTTCGGCAGCACCTGGCACAAAAAAAAACTACTGGGTAAAACAAGTAAGCGAGCTGTAGTCGAGTGCCCCGACTACAAAATACCCTGTTCCCTTGACTTCTTGTGTTTCCATTCACATATACACACACTCACACATACACACACACACTCTAACATACGCACACACGCACGCGCAAACGCAAAATTGATTCGTTTATAACTTCGGTGTTTTTCCGATCTTATTGATCTTTTCAGAATAGATAGATATTGGGCCTTACTTGATATATATAAAGTTTGGAAGGTCTAACTTAAAAATTGTGGCTGTGACAGTTTTTGCGCTTAAAGGGGGGAGGGGGAGGAATTTTCCAAATCTGAAACAAACTCGTATTGAATCGGGTATACACCTACCTACATTCAAAAATTTGTGGCTCTAGCTCTTATAGTCTCTGAGAAAAACGCGTTCATACGGACAGACGGACGGACGGACGGACGGACAGACGGACATGGCTAAATCGACTCGGCTGTTGATGCTGATCAAGAATATATATACTTTATAGGGTCGCAAATGTTTCCTTCTACCTGTTACATACTTTTGCACAACTTCATGATCCCCCTTTTCCCATTTTCAATGGGATTTCAATGTCCGTCTGTCTGTCCGTATGAACGAAGATAAAGTTTATTTTAAATTTTTGCCAGGCCCCCTCCCGCCCCCGTTTTTTGGAAAAAACGTCATATCTCCCTAAATTTTATAGATAGAAGGTTTAGGATTATTTAGTGACTCGCTAAAAGATTGGATCAACAATAGTCCAGCTATAAGCAAAAAGAGTGTTCGCTGCTGCAGCGCAGTAGCAGCGCTGCTTTCAGATGCTACTGCGGCAGCAAAATGCATCCTGAGAATACACTTTTGTTGGTACAGAGTCGGGCTTGACTGACTTTCTTTCTTGTTATACACTTGAAAAGTGTATTATAATTTTGCCCAAAAGCTTGCAAAGAGTAGAATATATTCTT
This sequence comes from Lordiphosa collinella, assembly GCA_018904265.1. Classification (NCBI taxonomy): domain Eukaryota; kingdom Metazoa; phylum Arthropoda; class Insecta; order Diptera; family Drosophilidae; genus Lordiphosa; species Lordiphosa collinella. The sequence continues at coordinate 294,858 of JAEIFV010000261.1, forward strand.
GATCAGCATGATGAGCTTGGTCGATTGAGCTTTGTCCATCTGTTTCTGAGTGAACTATTTCCTCAGTTATGAAGCTAACAAGCTGAAATTTGGCACAGAGTCTTTTTTTGACGGATCGGTTTCTTGTTGTTTCAAACTTCAGCACAGACTAGCTTTGCAACTCGTTAAGGAACTTTTTGTGCTAGAATGGCAAATACTAACTTATATATTCATAGCCCTTAGCTGAATAATTTGATTAATATTGTAAAACATTATTCTCTATTTCAGGATGCTAAGCGCGGCACAGAATTGGATTATGTGATCGCTCGAAAGAATCCGCTTTTTCAAAAACCAGTCTACCTCGAGTTATGGGTAAGTTGGGGATCTTCGTAAGTATAGGTACTCCATTTATCGAGCTGGTTGCATTCCACAGGGTTCTCCATTGTTCGCCATAAGACAAAAAATTGTTTCTTCTGAGACAACTGAAGGGACAGTTTTTCTTCTAGGACCTTTAGATTTTGAAAAACAGGCCATGTACCATTTGACTATACTTGCAAATGTAAGTAGAGACTTAAGTTTCATTAAAATTTCGGAATACTGAATATATTTCGCCATTTTAGGATGCCTACGCGGAGCCTGGACAGGATAGCCGCAATATTGCAGGTATGGAAATTGTCGTTATTGTACAGGACGTTCAGGATCAGCCGCCAGTTTTTACGCTTGCACCGCCTGTTACTAAATTGCCACCCGGTATTCTGCCCGGAGATAAGGTACACAAATCAAAATGTTTAGATGAACTTGTCTCTTAAAACTAGTCCCATAAATAAATGTATAATTTTCTAATCTCTTTTGCAATATATTTCGAAGATATTGCAAGTACATGCTGAAGATGGAGATAAAGGAAACCCACGAGAGGTTCGATATGGCTTGGTTTCCGAAAACAACCCTTTTACTTCATTCTTTGACATCAATGACACAAGCGGTGAGTAATCTTATATCCCTAACCTAAAGTTTTTTCGTTTTTGGGTATATTAATAATCTACTACTATGTTAACAAACATCGAAAATCAAACATTAATAATAAAGGGGAAATGATCATAAGAAATAAGAATCCAAGTGTGCATTCACAAATAGTCTGGAAAGAACTCTCGCTTCAAAAGGGGCAGCTAAGAAATTGCACTGAACTTGCAACAGACGTCAAAATATTAGCCGCAAATCGAAGGCAAACCACAACAACCAACGAATAAGTAAGAAAATTACAGCACTAATATTCACATAACTGCAGGTAGCAGGAACGGCCATAACAGGAACCGACCAGACCAACGACAACCAGCTCTGTCGTTAGACTCGTTAGATAGCAAAGCCCCACAACCGCATCAACCACGATGTCGGCACTGCAATATTCGTTGGCTGCGGCCAAGTTCTGGGCCACAATTTGGCTCAGCTTCTCCCCCCGCCTTCGCTGCCCGCAACCACAATCGAGCAGTGAATGCACTTAAACTTCCTTGTTTCGTGCGCGTATCGTCTCTTTGGCTGGTAGTGGCAGTTTGATGGCTTTAGTTTTGAAGCTTCTATCCCTCCACTCCGCCAGAGACTCCCCAACATGCTGGTTGGCTGTCTCGTCCACCTCTTCGCTTCTGTATACACGGCCGCGAAAAACATCATGCCATTGCCCAACTACATGCTCACTCGTATTCTCAATACTCTTGGAGGCATAGTGGTATTTATGAACTGCCTTCGGGGCTGACCCTTCTTCGGTCAAAATCATTTCAACTGGGAGACAATCAATTTTAAGTGCATCGCACAAACACATACGGGTGGATACTGAATGGATGCATACCTCTGCTATTGCTGAGTATATCACGATTCGATGGAGCCAAATCAAAATTAGTTAGTCTGTTTGATTGGAACTGTTCGACTTGCATATATTCATAGGGACCAGACATTTACTGTGACTTCAAATATTATGCAGTCAAAGCCTTATTGAACACTGTTATTGTCTGAAAGTCGTTATCTTTGATAAGCTTATTTAAAAATAGATAGTTAAGCTTAAATTTGTTTACAGAAGCAAAATGCCACCATGAAACTGGGACAGTAGTAGAATGTGGCATAGTGTGATAAATGAATGGTTAAAGGGAATTAAATGTTTAATAATGGTAATAAAAGCTTTGTAAGTAGCGTACTTAAAAAAATATGAGTTCTCTTATGTAAATACGGTTTGTAGTTGCGTTCTTAGCTCTTTCCCAAGAGAAGCCTTGTCAACCAAACAAAAAACTGATCTTAATCTGAGCAGAGCAGTCTTCATTGACCGTTCCCCTACGTAAATCACCTGAATGAAAAAAATAATAATAGTTCCCATGGTGGACGTCGCACAGTTTTTGCACACCTTCCTAATGATTGTGGCAATAAGAAACTTCTTTCTTAAGATCATCTGCAGCTTACACAGTTCCCCCTAACAAAATTGTTCCCATGTGATTTTTCATCAATAATTGGTTCCGACCATGTCTTCTAACAAGGTCATTGTCTTATCTGCCTTTATTTAGTACTCGTAATAGTTCTGCTTTCATGAAACACTTTCAAATGATAACACAGTTTAACAAATATTGGTTCCATGCGGGCCGGGGAATGAAATTTGTGGTTATCAAGCTGAACACATGTCAGTTTTCAGAATTTCTCTAGCACGTCAAGTTTTTGAGAAAACTATGGTTAAAGGTGGTAAAAGTGCCTAAAATGGCACTTTTCAAAAATTTATTAAAAAGCCATCTTGAACTTGAAGAGGGAACTATAATCTTTGGACGGTCATCAGCCAAATTCCTGGTTGTTGGTCCAGGATCAATAAGTAAATTAAAAAAAAAGTGTCTTTTTAAAATACGTGTCTAATTGTTTTAAAATGAATAAATATGCCTGTACAAATAACATATGGTACCCACCATTTGTCCAAATTGACCATATTACTCCCAAAAGAACTTTTCGTAAGCCGTTTGATAAGTTTGCTTAATGGTCTTTCTATGAGACTTTAATGCGTATCTTGCGGTGAACTTAAGACAATTAGACACAGATTATAAAAATAGGGGAAAGTTAACTTTGGCTCGGCCGAAGTTTTGTATACCCTTGCAGTTTCTTTTTCTAAATAAGACTACTTTTGACCTTTCTATGGGGCTATGTAGTAAGTAAAATCGGCTTGCGATGACAACAGCCCCAAGGGGCCGCCGGCCTCTCTCACTCTAGTTGTGGCTCTATTTTAGACGAGAAAGGGACCTCGAGCACCGACGGCGTTTTGGAGGCTTTTCATGGCTATACTGCAATGTGCGCCAGCAAGAGTGGCCGGGGTAAAGTTTTATTCAAAGAAAAACTTTTCTTAGAGTTTCGAGGCGGGATCGAACCCCGACCCAGCCAGCAGTCGCGCACACTAACCGCTGAGCCACTCCGGCCGGGAGCTATACTATATAGATGTCCAATTTCGACCAAATTTAGTGGAATCATGGAAAAGCATAACATACTATCATGTACATTTTTTTAAGGCGATTCCATTTAAAACCAACAGAGTTTTTCTCACTAGAACTTCTTTTTCGACCGATCATTCGTACTGCAGCTATATGCTATAGTAATCCGACTTTCATAAAACTTTGTAGAATTGTGTAAAAGTATATAAAATAAATATATGCCAACGTAAAGAACTTTTCCATTGGAAACAAAAAAGTTTTCCTCACTAAAACTAGTTTATCGACCGATCGTTCCTATGAGAGCTATATGGAATAGTCATCCGATTTAGACCAAACTTTGTAGAACTGTGTGGAAACGTATAAAACAAAAGCAAGCCAATTTTGAGGACATTTCCATTGAAAACAAAAAGTTTTTCTAACTAAGACTACTTTTCTATGACAGCTATACTATTTAGATGTCCGATTCCGACCAAAATTTTGTGGAATCATGGAAAAGCATAATAAAGTAAGAAATACTTTTTCGCGCAGACTTTGAGGCAAACTGTGACTTTATACTTAAGAAAGGTTTTATGTCTTGAGACTCGACGAAATTAAAGACGATCCTTAAAAAAAATCAGATTTTAGCAACTTTTCGAACTACCTTACCTTTGACAGTCTGAAAAAAATAACTTTTCGAACAGATTTAAGCAAAATTCGGCACGTTACCATAAGTACAGGCTTTAAGGGTTTCGAATCGGAGGAATTAGAACTGATTAGCAAACCTAGAACAGAGATTAGTTTTTTGACATTATTTAAAATAATCGTCATTTCAATAGTCCATGAAAATATCGGGTTTTTATAACAAGAACATATATTGCGTTGCGAGTTCCTTTCCGCGCAGAATTTAGGAAAGATCGGGATTTTTTGCGAAAGTGGAAACTGGCCTTCAATAAATTTATAATAAATTAAGATTGAACCACTGAACCGAAACCGCTGTTCAGTTGGCTTCAAAAACCATGAAGGCTAAGCTAACTTCGGCTATGCCGAAGCTTTAATACCCTTGCAAGTGCTCGTTTTGATACAATGATTTCGACCAAATTTTGCAATATCTGTTAAAAAGCATATATTATTATTGATGTCCAAATTAATAAACTGAAACATTGAATGAAAAATTAAAAAAAAAATGTATTTTACTTTGACCCATTTTCCGATTTTGACAAGCCATTTTACTTACTTTACTATATAAAACAAAAATTTACGTAATTTAAAAACGGTACCATTAAAAACAAAAAAGTTTTTCTCAGTTAGGCCATTTTTCAGACCTATCTTTTGTATGGGAGCTATACCATATAGTTGTCCGATTTTCACCAAACTTGGTAATATTATGAAAAATCATAGAAAACCAATAAAAATTTAAAGATTTGAAACGTTTACACTGAAATAAAAAAGTTTTTCTCGCAAAAACTAGTTTTTCGTTCGATCGTTCCTATGGGAGCTATAGGATATAGTCATCCGATCCGGTCGGTTCCGACATATTAGCAGCGAGCAGTAAAAAGACTCTGTGCAAAATTTCAGCTCGATAGCTTCAAAACTGAGAGACTAGTTTGCGTAGAAACAGACAGACGGACAGACAGACAGACGGACAGACGGACAGTCCTAAATCAACTCAGCTGTGCGTTGCAGTCTTCTGGGCAAAATTATATTACCCTTTGCAAGGGTATAAAACCAAACCGGTGGTTCAAAAGCTGTGTGAACCACTGAACCGAACCAGTCCTTTTCTCCGATTGGTTTGCATACCTGCTAAATATAATGGAAGGCTTTTCTTAACCAAAGGGCAAGAAATCTTAAATTTTCTTTCTTAATCATAGAAAACTATTTTCTTAGACAGAAAAACCAATTTTTAAAGGCGTAATTTTTTTCTAATAAAAATATAAAAAAATATCTCAGTAATAGAGAAATTATTTTCTTTAAAAAGAAAATTTTTTAATAAGAGAAAAGGAATTTTTTTTAAAAGCTGAACAAAATTGATTAACCCACTATTGTGAATCCTGCAACTTTTAAAAAAGTTTTATAAATTGGCTGGAGCAAGATACATATATTTTTAACTAAATTTCATTCTAACAAGAAAGAGCTCTTTGAAAGAACTTTCAGAGTTAGTAAACGTTTGCACAATTTATAAGTAGAGATCCATCTCGTCACACACTCTTCCACTGGCCTTATCAACTTTTTTATATGCAATAGTAATAGTATTTATCTGACGCAGAGAGGTATCAAAGAGAGTCCAAACAATAGAATGAAATCCCCAAAAAACGCCCCTAAAAGGGTCAAACTAGGCACTTTTAGCAACTTTAAGCTCAAACTACTAAAAATCTCGATGTGGTGGACAATTTCTGAAAGCGCAGTCTTGCTTAGCACACGAAACTCGTCTAGAATCACTACCAACCCTTCAATATACTGGACCTTGTTACCTAGAGTTATCATGCAAAAAATTTGCGTTTCGAAATGCAATTTTGAAATCGGCTGTTTTTGCACCATATTTATGACTATGCTTTTTGCCAAATGTCAAATAAATAATTTAAGATAGTAGTTTTTGAACGACTTACCCCTCGAATTTCGCTGCAATAGCATTTCGAGGTTCATTTAAAAGACCAATAGCAATATACAACTTGAAGTGTTAGGTGTAACTGTCGTGGATGAGGATTTTTGATTTGAAATTATTTTGCAGTTGAAGCCAAAACGTTAAATATGAACCTTCACATCCTGTAATTTTTTAATGATTTTTTTTTGAGAGTATTGTGCTGGATACTTTTAAACTCTTTTCCACACCAGCCGTAAAAAAATATTTTTTTTTAAAATCGCGAGACTTGGAATCGGAATTTGCATATATATTCGAAACAATTTTTTCTAAGGCCATAATGTGTCAGTTCGCCCTGTACATCCTTTGTGTGTAGGAGTAACCGCAGTTTGTTAAATCTTTTTGGGGTTTAGTCACCAACTATAAAACCAAGCAAAAACCACTTATACGACCACTAAGTTTGCCAAATATTTAAAACATTTTTTAGACGGAAAAAGTCATTTGTGCTTAACCATAATGAAGAATCTTCCTAATTCGCTGTGCATCGAAGGTCATTTTTCTTAAATTTGTTGAGCAAAAAGACCAACACTAGACAGTTCCCTTTGATCCTAAGCGTTATTGGCTACACATCTAACATCCCACATCTTAATTTTAAGTGCTTAATAACTGTTTGCTCTGCCATCAAATGATAAAACTTTTGTTATGCCAAATTATTTAGTGGGGCAGTGTCCAATAGAAACATGCTACAAACATGAACAACTTCGTTTTTTAAATATAATCTCTCTTTCATAAAGATCGGATAGTAAATGGCAGACTTATATAGGTTATAAAGAGTGTTGTATACTTTGAGGTGTTCATTAATTTTAATGCTCTGTTAATTAACATAAGGGAAGGCTATTAAGCATTAACGGGTATATCGAAGTCAGGCAGGGCCTACTTTAGCTTAAGGTCTTGTCTTAATGTATTCCTAGTCGCTTACTCATTCCCAGGTTCAGAGTATTTTACATTTAGGGGTGTCCTGGAAATCTTCAAAAAAATTTAAGCGTTTAAGCGTTCGCATTTCGAACTAAGCATGGATGACTTAATCGGGGGTGTCCTGGAAATCTCTAGAGATTTTGGCTTCGGTTGGTTTGCAAATCGCTCGAAAAATCCGTCGGTGTCCCAGTAGTTGGAGAGATATCATTTTCTTATTAAAAAGTCTAGTTAGAAGGTGTGTGTATAAGATTATGGTCCAACTACAAAAACAGGGCTGCGTTGCTCGCAAATAATTAATAACAGATTTTGTTCATAGCTGTATTGATGGTTTCAGACTTGCCAGCCCTGTTTGTGTCTTTGCTAAGCTCGCTAAGTTTGCGTAGGTTAGCGGAGTCGCATTGGTTGGTTTGTGTATTGGCTTTGGTTAGTTTCTCCAAAGCTCTTAACAAAATACTAGAGGTTTGAAACCAACCGAAAGAGATTTCTAGGCAACCGAGAATTGGTTTTGGGTTGGAATTTGGTTGGAAGAGATTTCTGGGTCACCTCCGAATAAGTGAAATGACAAGAAAAAGTACGCCTTCCATATCATATGTAACGAAAAACCAAACGCAGTAAATCTATTTGGTTTTGAACAGCAGCTTTGAATTGGCTTTACTTTCGACATCTGAACTAGTAACCGAATATATTTTAGTACCGGACCTTGAAGTTGATTGTTGGCACCGAGACCGCCGTGTTGCGCTTTGTTTTTTAGTCATGATAAAAGTGGTATTCCCAAAAGTGATTTGCTTTCGATTTTTGTTTAGATTTGTGCATCAGCTGCTCACGACAGCTGCATACAAATTGTGCAGTGTGCCCATATAAAGTAAGGAAAGTACGAAATCAATTTCGAGGCTGATTTGGATTTGATTTTATTTTAGTGTGACCATTGCACACCGCGCTTGGCGGTTGTTTGAATTCCGCTGATACTTAAATTTGAAAAAGTTGAAAGTTTTTTCGCATTTAAAATTTGAGTAATTAATTGAACTATGTATTTGTCGTTTGCATTTTAGAATGACTACGAGCCTATTGTACCAGCGGACTAGAGTGGACGATGTCATAAGTGCTCGAGTTTTTTGAATGTGTTCGGGGTCACTTATTTGACAAACTCACCCTCAATTCTTCCACAATTTTGACCTGCCTTTTCCTCTTACTCTGCTCACAAACTTACTTAAGAAGCATAAAAATCTTGTATTCAGAATTTAATTCGAAATTTTTTGGTTTCGGGCCTTTGTTTAAATTGCCGCCAACTGTTCTGCAAACGAAAGCAAATAAAAATGAAATCAGGGTCGTTCCGTCAACTGCTTTTGATTTGCTCTCACGAAATCAAAAGCAAATCACTTTCAGGAATACCACTAGAATAGCTATATCCAATTACTACTATAGGAAGGGAAGTTCCGTGTGTTCTTGTGTTAGAAGTAAGCAATAATACTCTTCACAACTGCGAAATTGGTCATTGGTTATAAGTATAAATATGCAAAAGAAAATCGTAAAGCGTTTACCTTAATATTTATAAGCACAATACTTACACGCTGAAACAGAACCCTTCCATACTTACTAGTTTTTTTTTTCCAGGTGAAATCTTTTTGATGCGACCTCTAGAGGATATTGCCTTCATCACGCATGTGGGCGATCCAGTCTTGCTCACCGTAATTGCCGAAGAAGTTAAGGTTGGTCGTGACGAGCCGCCTGCAATGGCTTCCACAGTGCAATTGGCTTTCTTTCTGCCCGACCGTACTAATTCAGCGCCATACTTCGAGAACGATCAGTAAGTAAGCAAGAGTCATAAGAACACAAAAGAGAAGAATAAAATGCAAAGTTACAAACCTGCTTAACCACTATGTGTCCCAGCCGCTGCCACTGAAATGCAATTTCGTGGAGTGGAGTTGAGTGGAGTAGGAGTGCTTTGCCTATTCGACTCCAGCAGACGACTTCAAGGCGGAAACAAAAAAACAACAACAAATTTAACCACATCCATTAGCATAAAGTCCTAAAACTCTTTACATCAACAACGACGACGATAACTGCAACACTGAAAATAGCAACTGCAATATCCATTTATGCCAACTAACTCTCAACCCAAGTTCCTCCGATCAAATTCCCGCCAAACTGGAAATGCCTAGCCACAGTCTTGTCGCACGCTTATACAATGGTCTACAGCGTTCACGAAATTCTTTCTTCTATGCTAATCTCTAACTCACGATTTTCTATCTTCTCTCCCTCGCTTGTTCTCCCTCTGCCTTGTCCCTGTAGTTATGTCTCGAGGGTGGACGAAAATGCACCGCAAGGCACAGCACTGACGTTCGTCGATCCGTATGTACCTCGTGTTTATGACGACGACACCGGCAAAAATGGCGTCTTTTCGCTGACATTGCTTAACAATAATGGAACCTTTGAGATCACACCAAATGTGGCTGAACGCAGTGCCTCGTTTCTCATACGCGTGAGGGACAACTCGTTGTTGGATTATGAGCAGCGCCATTCGGTGGAGTTGAAGGTGCTCGCCCAGGAACTGGGTCCGGCCACGAATCTCTCTGCCATCGTCAACGTCACCGTCTACATCAACGATGTCAACGACAATTCGCCGGTATTCGACCAGCCATCTTATAGTGTAGAGCTGCCAGAGAACATGACCGTGGGCACAAAAGTGGTACAAGTTCACGCCGATGACTTAGACTCCGGTCTGGGAGGCAAAGTGCGCTACACAGCAATTCTGGGATACCTGAACACTTCTTTAAATCTGGACGCGGAGAGTGGACTGATCTCCGTATCGACCAACAACCATGGCTTCGATCGGGAGGTCATGCCGGAGTACCACTTGTATGTTGAGGCCCGCGATATGGACGGAGAAGGTAACCGAGCGCAAGTGCCATTAATAATCAAGTTGATTGATGTGAACGACGAAACGCCCATCTTTGACAAGGATCTGTATGAATTCATTCTGGCGCCAGACCTTTTGGGATTCACTACTGCCGCCGTTATACATGCGGTAGACAAAGATGCCACAGCGCCAAACAACGAAGTACGCTACGAGCTAATCAATGGGAACTATGCGAACAAGTTTGCATTGGACAAAGTTACCGGCGAGCTGACAGTGCGAGAAAAGATTCAACTCCGCACCAAGAAGCAAACCAGTGCAAGACAACGACGAGCAGCATCAGACGATGACAGCGGCATATTTGTTCTAACTGCTCGGGCCTACGATTTGGGCGTGCCGGTCCGCTTTTCGACAACCACCATACGTGTTTACCCACCGGAGAGCCGCAAGCGAACGGTCACATTTGTGGTGCCCGGACACAATCCAGACAAGGCGAAGACCGAGGAGACCCTGTCCACAATAACTGGTGGCAAGGTGATCATCCACGATATACGACCGCTGCGACCAGACGAGCCGGGTGCAAAGGAAATAGCAGCTGGCAGCTCGGGAGTCACGGAGCGCAGTGTTGTTACGGCGACAGTGCTCTATGATAGCTCCTCGGTGGTGGATATATCGCAGATACAACAGCGTCTCTCGCAACACAACAACTCGTACGCGATTATGCCACAAGACACAGCACAAACCGATGTAAGTTCATCAAGTTCGAAAGCTGCGGCCTTCCTGACTTACTAACTATTGCTTCACTTTGCATTAACAGAATCTCACTCCCTTGCAGACCCAGTACAAGGCTGAAAATAAGGTACTGTTCTGGCTGCTTATTCTTCTGGCCACGCTAGTAGCCCTCACAATCCTTATTCTCTTGCTGTGCTGTATATGTTCGTGGTGTCCACTGTACGGTGCAACGACGTAAGTAACGAATTGTTTTAACCTCAATCCGATTAAATATCCCTGCTTGTTGACCCGCCAACTTAGTCTCGATGTGTAATATAAATGAGAAGTAAAGTAACTAAAATTCAGTACATATCTAACTCTAATATTCCAAACAAACCTGTAGAAAATATGACATTGCAAAATGTTCCACTAGTTCTAATCTGCATATCAAAATATTTGTGATTGAAAATTGATCACTATGATGAACTTAGATCTTAGAGACTAGAAGAGTTAAAGCAACCCAATTTTAAATGTAGACTAGGCCTAGCCAGCCATGACCCCTGGGGCCCGAAGTCAATCGCCGATTCACACCGAATGCTTGCCGAAGTCAATCATCACAAAGTTTCCGAGGGGGACAGACATAGTTCTCTGTCCTCTCTATTTGGACAGGCCTGAAGAAGACCCCTGTTGCCTGCACGCAGATCAAGTTTATTTTGATTTTTGCCATGCCCCTTCCCGCTCCGGAATACAAATTTTCAAATAACTCCTTCAATTAGCATGATTTCTTTCTCAGACTTAAAACTCACATTTATTTACCCAATCTCTTTAATCTCTGCGGCGCTTTAGCATGCGCTGTCTGCTTACATAATGTAAATTCGTGGGGTACTATTTATATTTCGGGAATTGGAAGAACCAATGCCAATAGTTAAAATCTGATAATACCAAAATAAAGTTTGACATTTTTTAGCAAAATCGCTCTATCAACGTTTTGATGCACTCAAGTAGGATTTAAGATTACAATTTCAAGCGAAGCTTTTCGTTTTATTATTTTTCACAATTATCGACGTGGATTATCTCAACAAGAGTGTGTCGATGAGCTCAGTTCGTTGTATGGCGATAAAGCGCCTTCAAAAACCATTGTAAGTCGCTGGTATAGTAAATTCAATCGTGGTCGTTCTTCGCTCAGCGACGAATTCCGTGAAGGTCGTCCAAAATTGGTTGTTGTGCCAGAAAACATCGATACTGGGCGTGAACTGATAATGCTAGAACGTCATGTGACATACCGTGAGATTAAGGCATTGCTAAACAATAGTGGCCGGGTGGCTCAGCGGCTAGTGTGCGCGACCGCTGTGCAAGAGGTCGTGGGTTCGATCCCGCCTCGGAACATCTAATGAAAACCCGGTCACGCCTCTCTGCTGTTGGCGCCAGCTTTTTGTAGTAATTAGCCATGAAAAGCTTCTCAAGCTGCCATTCGGATTCGGCGTTAAACTGTAGATCCCTTTCTCTAGTCCGAAAATTAGAAGCGCACAAGCCAAGAGATGGAGAGAAGCTCGGCTTTGGCCCTTTGAGGCTGTGTCAACGTGACAAGCCTTGGGGCTGTGTCAACTAGACAAGCCATTTTATTTATTTATAAACAATAGTTCCACCAGCATATGTAGGATTTTGCATTTGATTTTACCGCAAAAAAAGGATTGCTTGCGTTAGATTCCGCAAAATTTGCCAATCGTTCAAAAAATAGCTCGTCTGGATTGGTGCAAAGAAATGCTGGAAAAATAAGATCGCGGTGCCCGTAAGAGCCGGAAACAAAACCGCAATCGACAGTGTGGGTGTTCCAAGACAAGCCAAGTCCCACAAAAGTTGTTCGCGGACGAAGCACTGCGAAGCAAATGGTAGCTTGTTTCTCCGGCCGAATGGGTCATGTGGGCACTGTTTCGCTTCAGCAACGAAGAACTGACAATTCTGAGTGACCATGACCATTTGATTGACGGAAGTCTTCGCAAAAACAACCACAGAAGACGAATCATTCTCCATCATGACATTCCGAGACACATCACGTAACACAAGCGAATTTTTGACCGGCTAAAGCGTCGAATTGATGGCCGTACAGCCCAGTTTTAGCACCAAATAGCTTCTTTTTATTCCCAAACATCAAAAATAAACTACGTGGTGAACGTTTTTCAACGCCGCACAGTGGCTCGTTTTCTCAAAACACGTTGCATTAATCATAACTCTTGATATATTCGAGTTATGCACAAAATTTTTTTCCTAATAATTTGGATACCTCAAAGATTTTTTTGACGTATTGTTCTTAGGGTTACGCCCACAAAAAAGGGCGTAATTAGATCGGTAATAAAATTTTAATTTTTGTGATCAAAATTTTCGATTTTTAAATGAATATTTAATTTTTTTATATGGAATTAGACAGATGAAGGAAAATTCGAACGTTCTCAGTACTCACCTTAAGCTGTCAAATTCCATAAAAAAAGGGGAAAGTTAACTTCGGCTCGGCCGAAGTTTTGTATACCCTTGCAGCTTCCATTGAAAACAAAAAAGTTTTTCTAACTAAGACTACTTTTTGGACCCTACTTTTCTATGGGATCTATACTATATAGATGGCTGATTTCGACCAAACTTGGTGAAATCTTGGAAAAGCATAATAAAGTAAGAAATACGCGTTTCAAATGAAAACAAAAAAATTTTTCTCACTAAGACTAGTTTTTCGACCGATCGTTCCTATGGCAGCTATATGCTATAGTCATCCGATCCGGCCGAGAAATGTGCAGCGTATTTATACCAAAAGACTTCGTGCAAAGTTTGGTGAGGATAGCTTCAAAACTGACGGAAAAATTAGGTCTGTAGCTTAAGTGGTTTTTGAAAGATATGTACCAAAGGTACATAGAGTATAATAAGTTTGTGCAAAAGCCATGTCCGTCTGTCTGTCCGTATGAACGCACAGATCTCAGAGATGGTAAGAGATAGAGGTTTGACATGTATGGGACTTATGCTTCTTATACTTGCAGGCAGATCTTACCTTATTTTTAATTTTTGCCATGCCCCCTCTCACCCCCGCAAATTGGAAAAAACGTCATGTCTCCCACAGTTTTATAGATAGAAGGTTCGTTCCTTCTGGACACATTTAGTAATTAGGATTAATAATCGATCCGCCAAAGAAATGGTAGAGATCGGATGAACGGTTGTCGAGTTATAATAAAAACAAACAATTATGGGTAGCACCGGTCGCAACGGTGATGGGCAGCACTTCACAGGTATAGAGTATGCTATAGTCGGGCTTGACCGACTTTCTTTCTTGTTTTACTTTGCCCTTTTAAGTAATTTTTTTTTCTTGTTTTCAAAAGTTGAAAAATGTTTCCACTTTACAAAACTCCTATATCTAAAAAAATTGTAGAATTCTTTCTTTTGTGTTATTAAATAGCTTGACCAATTCCTAATTAAATTGCTTTAATAGTTTGGCCAAATTCAACAACACGAAATTTGATTTTTGCAACGTGTTTTTGAAAAACGAGCCAGTGTGCGCCGTAAGAAGCTGTTGATGCGTTAAAGTCCATGATTTGGAGGTGCCTTAATCGGAGCGGAAAAGGGGCCTCGAAAATTGGTTTGACATCAAAACATTGTGAAAACGTTTTTGTTAAAAATGCCAAACTTTTTTATGGTATTATCAGACTTTAACTATTGGCATTAGCTTTACCAATTCCCAAAATATAAATAGCACCCCACGTATGTTAACATTAATGCTAAGGCTATTGAGCACTTCCTCCAATAAGTAACGGGTACGACGAAGTCTTTACTATTCAGAAAAAACTCAAGTTTAATTTGCTTGGCTGGAAATAATCCTAAAGAGCGCTACCCAAATAACAAGCAGAGTATAATAATTGAAAATATTTTATATGGATTTGTATGGAAATGCTTTGCGATAAAGTCGACCAGCAATAATTAGTTTAAGAGACCCCAAAAACCCGTAAAGAATTTTATTATTAATCACTATATGCATGCATATTGCTTAACCAGAGACTAAGTAATTGGGTCAACGCCTTTTTCAAAAAAAAAAACAACTAATTTATACTCTTAAATAGTATTTCCATGGACATTGCGTTTTATTAATCAACATCAAACCATTCATTCTCTGATTAATCTTTTATTTTTCTCTTGTAGCAAAAGAATAGTTAATATCAGTAGAACTGAAGACGATGTACATCTAGTGCATAGGGAAATGGCAAATGGAAAACATACAAAATCTGTTCAGGTAGATTTTGAACATTTTCGAATTCGATTGAATACGCTATATAGAGTAGTAAATTGCAATGACAATGCACTTACTAAATTGCAAATTGCAAAAGCTCACAATTTTGAGTTTTTCATTTTTGATTTCCTTATCATTGTAATACGCTTCACGATAAAAATGTGCACAATTCAAACTAGAAACGCTTAATACTAATTCGGTTTTGCATAACACTTCACCAAGCACTTAATTGAAACATAGGGCAATGGCTGTCTAGACTTCTGCTTTTGGGAACTTGCATGATCCAGAAGTAAATGTCCTTTTAAACACGCTCAATCTATGCGATTTCAGGTCGCAGAGTGGATGGGACGACGCGAGGCCTGGTCAGCAGAGAAGCCACCCGATACACGCACGAAACCAACCCGCTGGGAGTTCCGTGACGGGCGTGAGCAGCTTAACGAAAACGTAGGCTTTTCCGATCCTGCTATTCCCGGAGCGGGATACCAGGACACTGAAGAAGGACGCCACATTCGATCAGCTGATGAGCATCAAAGACGCGTTCGCATCAAGTAAGGATGCATTCCCATTTCTAATGTATTTCGTTCCTTCATAGCCACTTTTGTTCTCTTGCAGAAACAGCCGCAGTGCCAAAGACGACCTTCATCTTAGTTTCCATAATTCTAGAACTAACCTAATAAATGACCGCGACGTATACATTGAGGATGTAATGGAGGATAGGGAGCACTTGACTCGAAGCAAAGGGCATAGACAACTGGACCAAGCGCGCAGAAAACATTATGATACCGAAACCCGTCACATCGACGACGACTCCATGCGGAGACATGAAATAGATCGTGGTAGCGACATTGACTTCAACGCCGGGCAAAATAGTCTGAAGAGTAAGAGGGAGCTGTTTATTAAGGATGGCAACGTTGAGATTCTTCAACTGATGACCAGAGATAAGACGCGGGACGGCGCTGCTTTGGACGACGACAATATATATGTGAACGTGCCGCTGAAGCAATCTGGCAACCTTTCGCAGCCGCAATTACTAATGGTTGACAACACGGGCAAAGAGATACTAATGCGACGATTTATTGAAGAGCAGCCGGACGGAAAGCAGATCATACGGGAGCATTATCAAATTGTACCGGGTGCAACTTACATTCAATCAATGCCGAACGAGGTACACCTGGGATCCACACTCAAAGACGACACTTTCCCACTGGGAAAGTCTGGACCTAATAGCATTGTGTATTCTCAAACTGAACCTGAAGTCAAAGTCATACACACCCAACCCGTTCAGGGAGCTGAGGCAACGTCTCAGCTGCAACCTGCAATATCTAATCAGTCCCTTACACATGAGCTGGAGCACTCTCTGAAGCAACAGAACGCTCTGCTGCGACAGATATTGCTGGAAAAGGAAAAACTAGACACCCGATATACCCAACATGAAGTAGCTTTAGAAACCCAAAGTCTTCCAGGCCAGTCAATGGCCATTGGGACGCAAACGGACTGTGATGCTGGTACGCAGACTGAACCAGTTGAGCATTTCACACAAAAAACCTCCGTAAGTTCACAGGCGCAGCCCACGCGCCGTCGAGCGCGCAGTGAGAATGACGACTCCATGTCTGAGGACGATTACGAGTACGTGCGCTTCAGCCCACCGAATAGTCCTGAGGGAGTGTTTTGGATAAAGCGTCGACGCCCGAAGAAACGCTCACGGCAACCACGAAAAAGGGTTGTGATGGTCGAAGAAGTAAAGCGGAAAATTCGGACGCCTATTAAAGAAGAAGAAGAGATGTACGAGAAAAAAAAGCGAGTGCCTCCTAAGAAGCCACTTCGGGAAACCAAGACGAGTATTCTGCGCAAGCAAATGAGTGACGAAAGTCGAAAAGCTGACGCCGCCACGTCTAACAGGGACTCAAGCGAAAACCGCAAATCTGAGGCATTGAGTCGAGAAGTTCTAATGGAAATATCAGATTCCCTGGATGAAGTTGAAAGTCCCGGAGAACACAGAAGACGAAAGCTACACATTGAGCAGTACTACAATAATTCGGATGTCGAAGATGACACGGAGTACTCAATTGACTCTGATGCGGACGAAATCGTCATCAGAACGAATACTTACGCATCAAGTCGGGATCATGACAATGAAAAGCATAAGATGAGGCTAGTAGACAAACAGCTCTTCGAAATGCACACTGGGGACGTGGGCCGGAAAAGAGCACCGAATGCCCAGTCGCGGTCACCATCGGAGTCCCGAGAACTTCGACCTGAGGCACAGCCTAGATTGTCGCGGCGCGACAGCTCCAAGCGTACAAGCAACTCGAGGAAACAAACCTCATCTGAGCCCCCAAACAATAAAGTGTCTATATCAAAGTATGAATCGACCGTTAGTGAAAACGGCAGAAAGTTTACTGCCACAACTACGGAGATAAGCGACTTGAAACATTCGATTAATGATCGGTTCTATCAGAGCGAGACCGAACTGGCTGATCCCGATAGCCTTGGATCGCGCAATGTACCTAAATACATGGAGTGGTATTATGGAAAGAAAAAGTCGTCCGTGAGCGGGCGTACCTCGACGGAGTCGTCAAAATCACAGCCTTCACTGAAGAAAAAACCCACTGCATCAGAAAAACGTGTATCAAAAACTAGAATTAACGTGAAGCCCGAAGAGCTGGCGGTTCATGACGGTGGCAAGTACAAACCGGAACCGGCTCCACGGAAATCACCGCCTAAAGGAAGTCGCTTGCTTAAAGAAGATCGAGCCCTGAACAAGCAGCACAAACCAAAAATTGAAACTGAATCGAACCATCCATTACTGCAGCACTCCGAGCATCGGTTCGAGCGCGAAAATGCGACAGAAGTACCCATTCCGCCCACCAAATTGCCACACTACATGTACCCGGAAACTCCGCCTTATGTGGCCGCAGCCGATAAGGAGGCCGCAGCTCAAAGGCACAAGCCAAAACCTTCTCCGATCAAAGAGAACGAAGTTAAGGTTACAAACTCCAAAATCAATCTATTTATAGAAGATCGAAATTCCACACACCAGCCAAGTGCCTCTGGCCCCGCGCCACACACGCAACAAAAACAGTTGAATGCTTCCACCCTGGAGGACGACCACGACTCGGGAATTGCAATGAACTCTCTTTTGAATAGCATGGGACGCCGTAATCCCATCGCCGAGAAGAAAAGCGTTTTTTCGATTGCCTACGATGATGTTAGTCGTGTCAAGAAAATTCCATCAGGTGGCGAGTCCCCGCAATACTCATAAATATTTCAAACGAATGACATGTGATAGCCTGTAAGGCTCCCTAATTATGAATCAACGAACCAATACACAAATAACTGCAACAATTGTATTCTAAACTTGTACATCGAAATATAGACGTATGTTACCACTTAATCGAAATCTATGGCATGTTGCAAGCCGCGCAACTTGTTTCTGTGCACCGTACAATAAGGAAATATGTCCCGTTAAGTCTATAACATAAAATATACATACATATATCATAAATAGTCATATTATATCAATAAGTTGTAGTAAGGCGTATTATCGTTCAACAACATGGATTAATTTACAATCAGGCCGGTTTTAGCTTTCACTTCCACAAAGTTAACTCGTTTTAGTCGGGGGTCTAATTGAAATCTTCGAAGATGTTCGCATTTCAAGTTAAAATTGTTTTACTTTAAATGAGAAGTGAAGCGAAACTAGTGAAACTACTAGAAAATGATACAAAAATTTGATTTAATTCAGCCAGAAGAGAAAATCTCCAACAGCTGTTAAGAAAAGGGGGTGTGGAAGCACTGACATCAGTGTGTACCATTACGTCAAGCTCCCCTAATCTTAAAATATTGATCCCTATGCAAACCTGGCAGCTTCGGCTCTATAAAGCAAGTAAAACTGACAAAATTCGAGGTGTACAACCAACTGCACTGAAACAACAGGCCAAAAAACTCAAGAACAAACCCAATCTTTTGTACATTCGGTACATACAGAATCACTGCCAATAAATAGAACCACAATTCTTTGTCACCTTATACTTAAAATAAATCGTTTTCAATCTATTTAGCTTAAAACTTTGAATTTATCAATCGGTTTTAATAAAAGATAGCTTGATAGGTTATTTATGTATGTATGTGATTGGAGAAGATAGCCAGGCATGTTCTAAATTTCATTTCCACGGCAACTTTTCAAAAGTGGAAATTATTCCTGTTCTCTCAACCCCAGACTGAAAACGTTTGTCTGCTTGTAAAGTTTTGCTCTCTGGTCGGAGGAGTAAAAAGAAGTTGTCAAATTAGGCACGGTTACAATTGCAGTTGTACATATAGAGAATTTTTCCTAATTCTGAGCTTAATTTAGAAAAGGTAAGTGCAATTTGATTGTAGTTAAACGACTGCTGTCTTTACTGCTCACCGACAAGTATAATTTTCGGTTCTCTTCATTTGGCCTGATCTGATCTAGTGACGATTTCGTTTGGGCCGTGGTTTGCCAAAAGTAAAAAGATAGCAATTTCATTCGGAGTTGAGTACGGCAAATCGTAACCAAAGCGGAACTGCGATCGATTTACTTTAAAAAAAAAGTGGAATTATAACATATCTCAATTTTACCGCATTAAATTTGTTTCGAATTTTCCCGTATTGTCTATTGAGAGTCCAAATCTAGAAAAATATTTTTGCTCATAAGGCAGTTGGCAAGTGTCTATTTCCAGCACTTTAAACTCGACAGATTGGCTTGTTTCCATTTTGAATGGGGAAAAATTAATGTAGCGAGATGATATAACTAGTAGTTCACTCTTAGTGAAGCAAAACTTTGGTTCGAAACTATTGCAAATTTAATTTTGAATGTGAATCAATCCATGAATTTAAAAAAATCCAAGGTTGCATCCTTGTTATTAAAAAACGTTGTATAACAATTTTTGCTGCATATTAGGTATATGAAAACTGTACATATATTAATAATGACCAAGATATCTGTGTTGACGCAGAAGAAATTACGAGTATAAAGTCAAACTAAGATCATTTCATTTTTGTGACCACGTGATCCTGAAATTTCATTTCATGTCGCGCTTGTATTGAACTCTATCCTATACTTTGTAAGACCCGGACTATGTATGACCAAAATTAGCCACTTACGTTTAAACATAATGAGATTAAATGATTTTGTATTTTAATAGGCTAAGGAGTCATTCTCATGTGCTATTCCTATCACAAAGCAGCGCTATTATGTTGCCTTATCAGGAAATTGCTGTTGCTCGGGCTGCCCTCCAAAATGCGGAGTCATAAGGATAAATGTTTACATCCTTGTTATGGAGAAACCCATACTTTCAAAATAAAGTGATAAGTTTCCAAAAATGTCAAATTTAAAATATTACGTCTCTGATGAAAAAACGCAGTAATTTTCAGTTCTATTATTAGTTGCTTTGAACAAGTGAATTAAACTTGAAACTTTTAGGTTTCAAATTCTGAAAAATAAGAATATATGGATGCCAGTAAAAAACATGTTTTTATACCCTGTTCCCATTGAAAATGGGAAAAGGGGGATAATGAAGTTGTGCAAAAGTATGTAACAGATAGAAGGAAGCATTTGCGACCCTATAAAGTATATATATTCTTGATCAGCATCAACAGCCTAGTCGATTTAGCCCTGTCCGTCTGTCCATCCGTCTGTCCGTCTGAACGCGTGTTTCTCAGAGACTATAAGAGCTAGAGCCACAAGTTTTTGAATGTAGGTAGGTGTATACCCGATTCAATACGAGTTTGTTTCAGATTTGGAAAATTCTTCCCCCTCCCCCCTTTAAGCGCAAAAAACTGTCAGAGCCACAATTTTTAAGATAGACCTTCCAAACTTTACAAAAAATTGTGGCTCTGACAGTTTTTTGTGCTCAAAGGGGGATGGGGAAGGAATTTTCCAAATCTATAAAACAAACTCGATATGCGTATGGTATACATCTACCTCAAAGCAAAAATTTGTGGATCAACCTTAAATAGTTTCCGAGATTGACGCGATCATACGGACAGAGGGTCGGACAGGGCTAAATCGAATCGGCTGATGATGCCGATAAAGAATATATATACTTTATAGGGTCGGAAGTGTTTCGTTCTCCCTGTTACATGCTTTTGCACAACTTCATGATCCCCTTTCCCATTTTAAATGTGAACAGGGTATAATGAAAGAGCAAGGCCGACATGGCTGATTCAGCTTATCGAATAATGTGCGAATTTTGACTTGGTAAGGCAACATAAAAAGTATTAAGTTAACTTGTTGCAAAACCAAACCTTCAAGTATACAATTTTTGTTAAAATTTTAACTATGTCATAGAAATTTCGATGCGCTACAACTTTATGCCAATTTCCAATTTCATTATCGGTACCTGATGTGCCTTCCAATTCACTTTAGTTTATAAATACACCTCCTACAATTGTATAAAGATTACTGCCATATTATATATTTTACCAATAAGTTTAAAGCTTGTAAATATTTGATAAATAAGTTTACCTAAATAAATATTATTAACCCATATACTGAATATTTTATCCATCTTTTAAATCAGACTGACCCATATCACAATAAAGGTAAGGTCCATATCAAAATTATAAGACACCTTGTATTTTGAATATAATTTTCAAGATATACAGGGTGGGTCAAAAGAAGTCACCCTTTTGGAAGATGCTCTTATTTTAACAAATAGCCGCCAAAGTCAGATCTGTTTTGACATGGATCGATATACTCCCCAAGAACGCGGAATAATCGTGAATAATCGATTTTTCGACCAAAATCATAATGAGCGATGAGGCTCATTTCCACCTCCACCCCACCCGATTTAACCGTTCCAGACATTTTTTTGTGGGGTTTTTTGAAATCCTGTGTTTACGTAACCAATCCCGAAACCTTGGAAGCCCTCAAGGACAACCTTCGACACGAGTGCGAAAATCTGCAGCCCGAAGCTCTTGCCGAAGTGATGAAAAATGCCATAAAACGAGCCCGTATGGCAATCAATTGTAACGGCGCCCATTTGGCCGATATCATCTTCTCGAAATGACCAATAAAATTCTAAAGGTTCAAATAAATATAATCAAAAAACAGAATATACGTTTTTTATTTAGAAAAAAAAATGAAAGCCAAACAACATCGGATGACTTCTTTTGACCCACCCTGTATTAACGTATTGCATAAAACGTCGCTCACTCATATTAAAACGATGTAGACAAACAATTCAACTCAAATATATTTATTGTTCCAACTGTTACAGTGTTTTTTTTAAGCAAAATAAGCAAAAAATAAGTGGCATTTTCAACTTTATCAAAATGATAAGGCACTTATAGCTTTAACACTTAACGTCTATAGGAATGAAAAGAAAAAACATTTAAACTAATTCAAACCACTAATTTAGGCATTAATTGTCGATCCCCTACATCTTCCAGCATCAAAAATTTGTTTTTTTACTGAATCTATCAGATTCACTAATAACTGTGGTTCAAGGAGGTTCCATTCTCTTAAAATCGCACTTTTAAGGTTGCTTACTCTGTCGTAGCTTGTGTTTTCCTTGTAGACACGTCTTGCGAGGATTCCCCAAATATTTTCAATTGGATTTACGTCTGGTAAGCATGCTGGCCATTTCAATAATTCGACCGAACACTCTTGTAAAAAAGCTTTTGTGACCCGACTAGTGTGAACTCGGGCATTGTCTTGCATGAAAATATAGGGAGCTTCCCGGTTTTCATTTAAATAGGAGAGCAAGCTATTTTCTAGGACTCGAATGTAGTCCGGCACTATTCATTATGGAGCTCGTAAATTGCAAATCCAGCTTTCCAAACTTATTGAATGCTCCCCATACCATTGCTGACCCGCAATCAAAATTTCTTTTCGGAAAGTAAAGGGGCTCCTTTCTTAAATCACGCCAGTAATGACGAAATCCATCTGGACCATCTAGATTAAATAAAATTGATTAGAAATATGAAAACTAACAATGCGACATTGATTACCGAGGCCCAGTTTGTTGACAAGTTTTCTAGTGCAAATTCGATCCGAGCTGCTTTGTGGTGGGCTGTCAAGTGAGGAATTTTTTTAGGTACACCTCTCACAATGTGATCAGATTTATTTAAGAATCTCCAGACCGTCATAGTGAACACATTTTTTGCGCTGAGACGGTTGAATTGGTAGCTTTGTTAATAATGCGTCGCTTGCTACGGTCATTTAACACTGGTTTCATGACCGCAGTACTACGATTTTTTGCCGTATTCTTCAGGATTCTTCAAAAAATTGGAAATAACTGTGCGACTGCGACCGATTTCACGTGATATATGGCTTATATTCAAGCCGGACTTTGAAAAGGCAAGAATTAAGCCCTTTTCTTTCTCGCAAAGCAGTGTTGATCGAAACATTTTATTTCAAATTGCTTAAATTACAATCGTGAACAAAAAAAATTACAAGTGGAGTTGTTTTTAACAGTCTGGCATTAGTTTTCGTTATGTGTCTTATAATTCTGATACAGCTGCAAGCTAGCAAATTTCTATGACTTGAACGCAAAATTAACGGCATTTTTCCAAGCAATGATAAAAATCGCAACCAACGGTAAATTTTCATTGCGTATGTGTTTTTCTTTTGTTCGTCATATTTGTTTCTATTATATTCCAGTTCAGAAAGTTTTTGCGAGGGAGGAAACGCAAGTTATAAAAGTGTCTTATAATTTTGATATGGACCTTAGCTTCCAAAGAGAATCTTGAGCTTAGCCGCGAAAAAAAGCTTTATGTGAGCTCTTAGTTTTAAAGCTATCTCAATGGATCTTCACATTGATGTATAAGCATCGAAGGTGCGTAAATTTGGGTCGAACCGTGGTTTTGGTTCGAACCGTGGTTCTGCCCATATTTATGTCGGTAAAGCCCGACTGTAATATTCTCTGTTCCAACGAAAGTGAATGCTGTTTTTGAAAATCCAGGTTGATTTGACGCGTTTGCATAGCACTTGCTCTAAATGAGCAGTGCAAAATTTGCAAAAACAGGAACATGAGAAAACGGCCTTTAGTATGTAGTTTGCTGCTTCAGTAACAGCTGAAAGAAGCGCTGCTGCTGCGCTGATTCAGCGAACTTTGGTTTGTTCATAACTTGACTAATTATCGTTCATCCGATCCATACCATTCTTTGGTTGTATGCTGTACATATCGACCTCAGTGCACGAAAATATCGTATGTGCCAAAAACAAAATTTTACAGGAGAGCGTTTTTATACACGTTACTCGTAGAGTAAAAAAGGTATACTAAGGTCGTGCAGATGTATGTAGAATGTAAAAAGGAAGCATCACCGACCCCACAAAGAATATATTTTCTTGATCAGCTTTAACAACCGAGTCGATATAGCTATATCCTTCTGTCCGTCTGTCTGTATGAACACCTAGATTTTGGAGACTAGAAGAGCTTGAACAACCAAATTTTGTATGTATACTCGTATTGTCTGTACGCAGATCAAGTTTATTTCAAATTTTAGCCACGACCTTCCCGCCCCCTATTAAAAAATATTGAATAACTTTAACCATTTTGAAGATATCAAGCTCATATTTTGCTGCGTAGTGTATGCGCCCAATATCTACAATCTCTGAAATTTGCATTAAGATCGGATAAGAAATGACAGAGTTATAAAGGTTCAAAATCGTTGCATACTCTTTGGCGCTGCATAATGTTGAAATGGTCACATTAATGTTAATGGTCTGTATATTGATATAAAAAAAGGCTATTAAAAACTAATTGCCCTGAGTAACGGATATATCGAAGTCAGGCAGGACCGACTTTAACTTACGCTCTCGTTTCTACTTTACTTTGCGGTGGCTGGCAACATCGCTACCAAACTGCAGATTTGCAACAATTACCAACTTATTAAACTAAACTCATTGCTATTTATGTGAAAAACCGGACAATTTCCGTAAAAACTCGTTTAATTGGCTTATACGATATTTTCGACCACTAAAATTTTAAGTGCGTTCGTCAAGTTTGGCACTTACGATAAGTTTTAAAACGGCTTAAATTCAACAATCTTTTATCAACAATGCGAAAGCGAAAACACAACAATATATATAAAAACTAAAAAAATAATATTTAATCCATTACCACCATAATACAGAATCGTGAAAAATTAATATTTATTGTTTTTATTTGAAGGACTTTTAAAAATATATTTGAGAAAACAGTACTTTAACCAAGACTGCAAACCGGTCCGCAACTGAACCCTGAGAACCGGTACGGTTCAGGGTTTTTGGCGTTCTATGAACCAGTCGCCTTAAATTTTTGGTTCATCAAACCCGAACCCAAGCCGAACAACTTTTACTTTTACGGGTTCGGTTCAACAATTTAAGTCATTTTTTCAACGATACATTCAAGGAAAAATTGGAAATCCCTGGAATTTAAGTATAAACAATTGCATTTTAGCTAAGCGTGGGAGATTTTTTATGTAAAAACAAGATAAATTATGATAACTAGATTGAACAGAAGGTTTCATTAGCTTAAAGTGAGCCTTCTGATCTAAAATCAAAGTATATTTGTTAATCTTCGCATTTAAAGGCAACCCGCTGCTGCGCAATTAAAGCTGCCCCTGTGTTTGATTTTGTTGCCCACCACTTAGTACTTTGCCGTTAGTTATAGTAATCGAGTTAGCTTAAATAACCACAGAAAGCAAAATGTATGTATTTATGTAAATTTGGCGCCATTTTTACTACTGCTGATCGAGATTACAGTAGATGACTCGTGATAACAGCCACAAATTTAATAGCGCTTACACGCTGGCGATGAAAGAGGTCCACGTCCAGCATACGAGCCTAAATCTGACTGCAATCATTCAAGAATTTCTCCAATCCTACGACGTTTCTCTAAGTCAGATTTATACTATTTCCGTCGATAATGGAGCAAACATGGTTAGAGCGGGAGAACTTTAAAATGAGAACTGTAGAGCAGAAAAAAGAGCAGAATGCATCTATGAAGAATTTAATACTGAAGAAATTGCTTATGTGACCCAAAAGTATTTGTTGATTTGGACGATGACGAAGTTGCCTCAATAGATCCCTGCCGGACTTTATTATTACAGTTCGTTGTGTTGCCCACACTTTAAATTTAGTGGTTAACGAATGAGAGTTTTCAAAATTCGTCAATTAATGACTCAACGTCAGATTGCGAAGACGAGAAGTTTATTTAAACAATAAACAAATTTCACATATTAATCCTTTGAATGATGTTATAGATTCCTTTGAAAATTGTCCAAGAGCACATACATCGACAAATGTTTTAAAAAGGTCATGATAACGAAGACTTGCAAAATATTACCTTAACCATACTCGCCGTTCCAAACAACTTAGGTTTAAGTTAAACGAGCATTTTCAACACTTAAGTTTGTTCTTTCGGATTTAAGAGCAAGTATAGTTGAACAGCTCGTGGAAGATATAATGCTAATTAACTTAAACTAAGCAGTTTCTAAAAGTTGTTAATGTAATCTAATGGATTTGATAATAACACTAAAGCCCAATTTACACGACCTGATCTCTCAGCTGAGTCAGCCCGTGTAAACAGTTGTCTGAGCCTACTCAGCTGAGCGATCAGGTGTAATAGAACCGGCTCAAATTGAACTGACCGCACAGCAGAGCGCTCAATGAACCATTGGTTTTGTAACTGACTCAAGTAAGCTTCTCAGACATGTGTAAATGCTGAACTGAGGGCTCAAAAACTCAGCTGAGCGATCAGGTCGTGTAAATTGGGCTTAAGTTAAGTAATCAATATTATGTTTAAGCATAAGGAGAGAAAGTTATATAAACTTAATTTTTTACGAATTAACAAATCGAAAGTCAAACTTTTCTTTCTCATGCGAACCAAGGGCTCGAACCAGAACCTCGGGTTCAGGGGCTCCAAGAACCGGTCCGCGAACCGAACCTTAGACTTTACAATGGGTTCGAACCCCCGGACCGAACCTCCTGCAGAACTTCTGAGTTTTGAGCCTTATCTTTAACCTTATCAATGCATATCTAGCGTTACGGTCGAAAGCGATAAGAAAGCATTTTTGCGCAAAATTTTTGCATATCACGACTGGTAATCCTAATTAATTTAAATATCCAACCCAATATTCAACAATCGTTCATTATATTTCAAAGTTCTTCCATTTGTAGACGCTTTTTACAGCGGATACTTTTTTTTAAAAAACTCGATTTATTGTTCAAATTTTTCAGAAATTGTTGTTTACAGCAGATATTTAGCATGTTGCATAAATTTCGTGAGCCAAGATTGTTGGGCTTGTTAGGCTGGAATTCTACAAGCGTCTCCCTAATCCTACTGGTTTCTCAAATCTTCTGGAGTATCGTGTCTGAGCCTGCTGTGCCGTATCTACCTCGCTTACGTAGGAATTATAGTCTGTATCAGCTCTAAATGAGCAAATGGGGCATAATAAGCTTCAATGAAAATAGGTGAAACATGTACACTTTAAGTAGTTATAAACAAACGATAAAGATTATGTCGTTGTCAATTGGATAAGATTAGTTGTTTGCGAGTTAATTTGTGGACAATACTTGGTCCATATTGGGAATAATGATATTACGTGCATTTGGCACTGCGCTTTCCAGTACGTCACATATTAATTTAGGTTTGCGAGCCAAAAACTCTTCCAGTGTAATGAAATCCTTCGATTTATCGAAGCCTTCACACAGAAAAAACATAACTAGATAACTATTTTTCAGTGTAAGGCAGGCAGGTGACTTACCAACTATAAAGCATCTATTGGCATATATAGGTTGCAGCAAGTATTTTGCTATTGGCTTGAGATCGGCCATGTCAACCATGCTCAAGTTCCCAAAGTCACAATAAAAACTTAGGGCCCTTTGGACAATAATGTGCTTACAGACGCCACGGTACCATCTCTGATCTTCCATAAACAAGGCCAGACCAATTTCTCCAACTTTGCGAATACATTAAATGTGAGTCTACTATTGTGTTTATTGGTTTTTAACTAATCTTACTCTGGCATATATCCAGGCACAGCAGTATGTTCACACTGGCCGTTGAACGCAACTCGGTTAAGTAACTCCTGAAAAGACTCGGCAAGACTTCGGAAAGAAACAGGCTGTGAGATATCCAGTTTTGTTCAATCGGGATGTATTTAGTATCATTAAGTTGACCATGTCGCCAGTAGGTATCAACTTAACTTCCACATCCTTGAAATAAAAGGGCGCAATTGCCTTCACCTCGTCGTCAGCAGTTTGATTTAGCGCGGTGGGGGCCTGGATGCGCTTCTCAGCCTACAATAAAATATGCAAGTCTGTTAAATGTTTTCCTACTTATATATGTATGTATACACTGCCAATCACTTACGGCATGGCGGAGCAGATGTACTTATGGCGCCTCCAATCCTTGCGCTGGCACTCATTATTGCAATATGGTTCTCCGCAGCGTTGGCACATCAAGTTGGACGAGCTGCCAACGCGGATTTTGGACCATTTTCCGCAGATTTCTTCTACTTGGAAACCTTCACCCAAATTTTCCCATTCCCAAATTTTCATTGCAATCGGATGAACGGTATAATTTTGAAAATTTCGCGGTTTTTTGCCCATTTCACAGACATGAGACATAGCCTATGACACTTTCCTGATCGACATGAACTTACTGTGAAAAATTCGCGAAGATCGGTTTAGCGGTTTAGACGCCCATAAGGGACAAACATACAAATATACAAACATACTTTCACTTTTATATAGATGTATAGATATAGATGTATAGATATAAAAGTGAAATTACACAGAGGGGAAAAACCGTGAACATTGGACTCAAAATGAGCACATTCGGTCACAAAAACTAATCATGACCGGATTTTCTCACTTTAAGAACAATTTCTCACTTCAAGAACTTTTTTTTGAGAACGCAAAATCTTGATGTGAGTTGATATGTTCCGTTTATGAGAACATTTTAAAATTAAAAAAAAAAAAATAAGGCCCACCGTACACAGGTCCGTCCAGTGTCCAGATCCAGGTCCACTCACTGTCCAAGTCCACTGTCCAGATCCACTGTTCATGTCCAGGTCCACTGTCCAGATCCACCGCGTCCATGCCGGCCCAGGTCCGCAGAGACATCGCTTGTACAACACCCCACCCGCCTTGGTTATTTATTATTTATTAAATAAATAAAAGTTTTTGTCGGACCTCACTGGGAGTAGAGCCCAAGACCTTTAGTGAGCGCAACGACGGCGGCCGTCGCGACGCGTCGTAGACGGTTAGGCTATTGCCATGCGTCTGAAGACGCACGTCTGAATGCCTACATATACTTATCGGTGGGGTGGTTGAGGTGAGCTGAATTGTGCTCATTTCAAGAACATTCGGAACATTTGTGCTCAAATATTTGAGAGAACATTCTGTTCACATTTTGAGATGAAGAAATCTTATTTTCTGACCACGTTTTTTCCCTCTTTTTTATGTTTGTATGTTTGTCCCTTATGGGCGTCTAAACCGCTGAACCGATCTTCACGAATTTTTTAAAGTTTTAACATGTCTGTGAAATGGGCAAAAACCAAACCTTTGTCCAATATAACGTTTGCCCGTGAAGGTTTCCAAGTAGAATAAATCTGCGGAAAATGGTCAAAAATATTTGTATGTTTGTCCCTTATGGGCGTCTAAACCGCTAAACCGATCTTCACGAATTTTTCACAGTAAGTTCATGTCGATCAGGAAAGTGTCATAGGCTATGTCTCATGTCTGTGAAATGGGCAAAAAACCGCGAAATTTTCAAAATTATACCGTTCATCCGATTGCAATGAAAATTTGCGAATGGTTGAACGCTTGCCCGTGAAGGTTTCCAAGTAGAAGAAATCTGCGGAAAATGGTCAAAAATCCGCAAAATTTGCAAAATGTTCGATTGTTATGAAAGTTTGGAGAATGTTTGGACGCTTGCCCGCGAAGGATTCAGATTTGAAGAAATGTGCGGGAAATAGTCCAAAAACCGCGAAAATTCTAAAACTATACCATTCATCCGATTGCGATGAAATTTTGGTAAATGGTTAGACGCTTGGCCGCGAAGGTTTCTAAGGTCCAAAAATCGCGAAATTTGCAAAATAACGTTATGAGTATTTATGAAAGTGCTTAGCGATTATATTACAATGCCGGCGTTGGTAAATGGAAGCAGTAGATTACACGGTCCAAAATATTGCGATATTTGCAAGTTTTCGATTTGAGCCTGGATTATTGTGAAGATTTGATTGACGGCAATTGTCGATGGGTAATTAAGAGGTATAAGCCAAACGGTCAAAAAAGTCACGAAGCTTGCCAAATATTCATGAGTTTAGATTATCATGAAGATGGGTAAATAGAGAAAAAGATCGAACGGTCCAAAATGTGTATGGAGACTTGCAGCCAACACTAGTTGAATCCAGTCACTCTCATAAGAATCATAAGGACCCGGGCGACGACGGGTATTCAGCTAGTAGATAATAATCAAGAAAGAAAGTCGGCCAAGCCTGACTAAAATATACTTAGTGCCTGTGAAGTGCTGCCCATCACCGTTGCGACCGGTGCTGCCCATATTTGTTTGTGTTAAGTGGAAGAAAAATGGTATTATTTATAGCTAGAGGTTTGTATTAACTAAAAAATTTGTTGTTTGTGGGATCCCAAGAGAAAGCAGAGCCGTCTAGAGCAACTCGCAGTGGCTGTCCGTTTTAGCTCTTTACATTTTTACTTTGGCAGTTGAGCAAGTTGGCAGCACCGCGACATTATGTGTATGCTGCAAGTATGACGAAATAGTTATTCTGCTGCAAGGTCTCGTTTCGCTCACATCGTTTTGTCTAAGTTCTTTAAATTGGTGTAACGGGAGCCAAAGTTGTCATCAAACAACAAATGTATATGGTAAGTATTAATAAAATAATAATAAGCACACTAATATTGTCTGAAACGATCAGTGTACAAGAACTACTTATAATAAAACTAAAATACCGTTCAAAGTGAATATACTTTCGAACTTACATGTTTGTGACCGGTGCTTAAGAGTTGCTTAAAAACAAGAAAGAAAGTCGGTCAAGCCCGACTATAACATACTCTGTACCTGTGAAGTGCTGCCCATCACCGTTGCGACCGGTGCTGCCCATAATTGTTTGTTTTCATTATAACTCGACAACCGTGCAACCGATCCCTACCATTCCTTTGGCGGATCGATTATTAATCCTAATTACTAAATGTGTCCAGAAGGAACGAACCTTCTATCTATAAAACTGTGGGAGATATGACGTTTTTTCCAATTTGCGGGGGCGAGAGGCGACGTAACACTTTCGTGGACCAGAACTTCCGAGATTCGTGGGGATTCGCGCCAGAATTTTTTTTTATTAAGTTACTATGTTGTATTGTGTTTGTGAAATGTCCAATATGAATCCCGCCCACAGCCAACTTTACTCGAGATTAAATTTTTCAGGCACAGAGGACGAAACGTCCAATTTAGCGGAATTAAACAAATATCTTCCAAACTAAATGATATATTTGCAATTTTTTTATTAAAAAGTAGGAAACAAAGATTTTAAAAAAATTGAAAAATTTTTTCAAAAACATTTTTAAATTTTAAATAAAATTATTTTTTTTAATTTCTTAACATAAAAAAAATATTTATCTCAATCATGTCATTCTGAGTCTAAACTATCTTAAAATGCAATTTCTAACTGAAAATAATTGATTTCTAATTTAAATTAATATAAGAAAAAAAATAGGGAAAGTTAACTCGGCTCGGCCGAAGTTTTGAATACCCTGCAGCTTCCATTGATAAAAAAAAAGTTTTTCTAACTAAGACTACTTTTTGGACATTACTTTTCTATGGGATCTATACTATAAAGATGTCTGATTTCGATTAAACTTGGTGAAATAATGGAAAAGCATAATACACTGTTAATTGCGAAATTTGGAGGCGATGTCATTTAAGACAAAAAGTTTTTCTAACTTGAACTTCTTTTTCGACCGATCATTCATACTGCAGCTATATGCTATAGTCATCCGATTTTGACCAATCTTTGTAGAAATGTGTCCAAAGTAAATAAAATAAGTGTATGCCAATGATAAGGACGTTTTCATTAAAAACAAAAAAAAATTCTCTCACTAGAACTAGTTTTTCGACCGATCGTTCCTATGGGAGCTATATGCTAAAGTCATCCGATTTCGACCAATCTTTGTAGAATTGTGTAAAAGTATATAAAATAAGTGTATGCCCATGATAAGGACGTTTTCATTAAAAACAAAAAAGTTTTTCTCACTAGAACTAGTTTTTCGACCGATCGTTCCTATGGGAGCTATATGCTATAGTCATCCGATTTCGACCAATCTTTATAGAATTGTGTAAAAGTATATGTTAAGTGTATGCCAATGATAGACGTTTCCACTAAAAACAAAAAGTTTTTCTCACTAGAACTAGTTTTTCGACCGATCGTTCCTATGGGAGCTATATGCTATAGTCATCCGATTTCGACCAATCTTTGTAGAATTGTGTAAAAGTATATAAAATAAGTGTATGCCCATGATAAGGACGTTTTCATTAAAAACAAAAAAGTTTTTCTCACTAGAACTAGTTTTTCGACCGATCGTTCCTATGGGAGCTATATGCTATAGTCATCCGATTTCGACCAATCTTTATAGAATTGTGTAAAAGTATATAGATTAAGTGTATGCCAATGATAAGGACGTTTCCACTAAAAACAAAAAAGTTTTTCTCACTAGAACTAGTTTTTCGACCGATCGTTCCTATGGCAGCTATATGCTATAGTCATCCGATTTCGACCAAACTTAGTCAAATCATGGGAAGGGATAGTAAACTAAGAAATACGGACTTTGGAGGCGTTTCCATTAAAAACAAAAAAGTTTTTCTCTTTAAGACTTGTTTTTCAACCGATCGTTCCTATGGCAGCTATATGCTATAGTCATCCGATCCGGCCGGTTCCGACAAATGTGCAGCGTATTTGTACCAAAAGACTTTGTGCAAAGTTTGGTGAGGATAGCTTTAAAACTGACGGAGGAGATAGCATAGAAATAGACGGACAGACGGACAGACGGACAGGCTAAATCAACTCAGCTCGTCGTGCTGATCAAGAATATATATACTTTATGTGGTCGGAGATGCTTCCTTCTATGCGTTACAAACATCCGGACAATTTTATAATACCCTCTGCAAGGGTATAAAAAGACTGAAATGGACCGAAAAATAAATCAGAAAAAAATTAATAAATAAAAATTTCAAAATAAAAAATTTATTTTTATATCAAATTTAAGTATATTTTTAGCGAAACAAATATCAAACTTTAAATTTAAACATTTTATCATGCATTCCTGATTGAAAGAACTAACTAACTAATGAATCTGGTATACACCTACCTACATGCAAAAATTTGTGGCTCTATTAATTATAGTCTCTATGATCGACGCGTTCATACGGATAGACGGACGGACGGACATGGCTAAATCGACTCGGCTGTTGATGCTGATCAAGAAAATATATACTTTATAGGGTCGCTAATGCTTCCTTCTACCTGTTACATACTTTTGCACAACTTCATATCCCCCTTTTCCCATTTTTAATGGGAACAGGGTATAAAAACTGTAAAAGTATATACCATATTTATTTAAAAATTTTGTTTTGTTTTACATTGTAGTTTAATCAATTTGCAACTATAAAAAAACAGTTTCACACCAAAAAAAGTTTTACCGACGAGCAATTAATTAAACGATGAGCCATTTCGCCCACTGTGGGACGTACGGATATGGCTAGATCGACTCGGCCGTTGATCAAGAATATATATACTTCATAGGGTCGGAGATGCTTTCTTCTGGCTGTTACATACTTTTTTGAAAAAGCGCTTCTCACTTAATTACAAATATCTCAAATTTGAAATAACTTATGAAAAAGTTTTATATACCAAATTAGAGCTAATGAAATCATTTCTGGGCTTGCCCTTAGCGTAGCGATTGCGGGTAAACAATCTTGATGAAAACAAAATATGCAATTCCTAAATATTAAGCATTGTGGGCTTAGCCTCGGAGAAGCAACGCACGAACGTACGTAAACGGGCGGAGCCCAATCATTCATACGTTGTTTTATTGTCAAACTTGTAGTGTGGATGCTATTTAAAAAGATATCGAACATTTCGTTTCATTTTTATTGAAAATTTAAAAAACCCGTTAATTACACCGGTATTTTAATTAACAAAAATATTTTAAGAATATCTTTCTCTTTTGGATGAAGCAAACTAATATATAACAAATTAAAAAAGTGTTCATTTATCAAAATCTGTTGGAAATTGTAGAAGCTATTAGCATGTATAAAAAATGTGCAATTTCAGTTTTTCCTTTCAAATGGTATTAAAAATGTCTAAGGTCCGTTTTGCTAAGCCTTATGTGGGCACAGTATTTTTCGCGCGTGAGAAACCAACAAAAGTCAACCATCATGGTCTTTGATAGCGGCGTTCAATAAAACTAGGCAACAAGGTCCAGTATATTGAAGGGTTGGTAGTGATTCTAGATGGTTTTCGTGTGCTAATCGTCGAGATTTTTAGTAATTTGAGCTTAAAGTTGCTAGAATTTCCTATTTTGATCCTTTTTAGGAGCGTTTTTCGGGGAATCCATTCTATTATTTGGGCTCTCTTTGATACCATCGGAAAGTACCACTACTAAGCAATGGACATAAACCTCTTTTAGCACTTGTGTAAGAACCCAAAAATATCCTATTTATTGCTGTATGTTTTCGTTTCCTAAAAACAGTAAAGTAGGGTGGTCATTTGTAATCCACCAGCAACAAAATTCTAAAAAAATACCTCACAAGGCTGGCAGTGGGCACTGCTAGCATCAGTCGCCAAAATTAATTTTTTTGTGAAGTCGGGATATTCAAGTAAAGGATTATTACATAACAATGCCTCAAATTTTTCGAAGGTATAAATGAATTTATCGCGTAACTTTTACAGATACCCTTATTTTCAAAAAGAAAAGATGAATTAAGTTTTATCTGGATGCAGATTAAGATCCGGATGCAGTTTGTAAATATTTTACGAAGGTCTTGTAAGAGCACATGCTCTTGCAGCGTCGGCGAGAATGCGAATATGTAGTCTAAATATATCAATCAACATTTTTCAACTAGCTCCTGAAGAAGTAATTCATGGCAGGGAGCGTAATGATTAAGAGTTCTATTATAAAAATCAAACTTTAATGATTATTTTGGATTTTTATTTAATTACTCAACAAGTAATGATTCTGGACCGTTTTATCATGTTCCTGTTTATGCAAATCTAGGTGGATTTGGTGAATTTGCACTGGTCATTTTGAGCATGAGACATGAAAACGCGCCAAATGCACCTGGATTTGCAAAAACAGGAATATAAGAAAACGGGCCTTAGCTTGATTTTTAAAATATAACTCAGCAGATAATCATTATGACTTGAGTAAAAAATTGTCGCAGGTTTGATGCATTTCCTTAGTAAGTGAATCGAATCGAACTAATAAAACCCATTCCCAAGTTAAAAAAGAAAAATTAATTCATTACTTGATTTGAACAATCATACTTTTTGCAGCGATTCCGGTGAGAGATTACATCTCAGATCGGAAAACTCCAATTTGAGGCCGAAAATGTTCGGTCAACACTTACGTGTGTTGCTGGAACAGCGTGGACAACTTTTTCCAGCTGAGATAAGTTCGGATATCAAACTTTGAGCCCATCATATTCATGTTGTTATCATCAGTTTTGGGGTTGTAGTGTCCTGTTTTGCTATATGCTTTCCTTTTTATTCCACTAAGATCCTCTTTGTCCCCCAATGTTACTTCAATGGAATTGAGGAACTCGTTCACGACTGACCAGGAATTAGAGTAATCTTGAACCTCAGCAGTCCTTTCCAAAGTCGACGTTGATGCTTGCGATTGTATTAAAAGACTATGCAATACACAACATTTTAAATAGTTATGTAAAAGTACTGGACGGAGATATATCGCTATGCCTTTCAGCTCAACTAAGGTCCTTATATTTTTCGATGTAACAGCCGACATATCTAAGCCGGAGAAAATATGTAATTTCAATGTTTTAAAACTTTTGGTATCTACAACCGGAAAGAACAATTTTTCTGTAGTTCCTAATTCGACGCATGCATCCTTCACCTCCCTTTTGCTCATTGTTGAGCAGAATTATATTTTTTTTTTCAGTAGACTCATAGTCATTTTCTTCTGCTGATGTGGATTGAAGAACTTTCTTGTGTTCGGCTTCTAAATGGCGCTTGAGATTCGAGATATAATATCCAGCCATTGTCTTTCTACAAATTTTGCACTCTAAAAACCTTTATCCAGCACTGCGGAAAATTCATGCCAGGAATTTGTATTTACTTTGAGTTTGTGGAACCCAAGTAAAATATTTTGGCCAAGTTTGAACTTAAATAAATTTAAACAAAATAACGTTAAACCAACTTCGCTCTAACATTGTAGATTTGATTTCTGTACGACGTGTCAAGTGGTTTATTCTTGATTGAGCGGTCGGGTGTGATGACATCACACCACGACATCAGCCACATTGGTCTCACAATTCGTTCTAAACTATTGGGCAGATGGCTGGCAAGACAATGCAGTGTGTGCAAAGCAGCCAATTAAATAAAGTCTGTTATATTTGATAAGAACAAGAGCTTAGCAGCCGGGTCAGTACCTTGGCAAAATGAATCTGCTGCATGTGTAGCAATAAGGGAGAATATAACTATTACAAAACAGAAACCGATATTATTAATTTAATTAAATTAAATATTGTATTATATTTATATAAACATTATCTGATGTTTGCTTTGGTCTCCACCCTCACAGCCACAATTTAAGATAGACCCTCCAAACTTTATATATATCAAGTAAGGCCCAATATCTATCTATTCTGAAAAGATCACTAAGATCGGACAAAAAACACCGAAGTTATAAACGAATCAATTTTGCTTGTGGGAGAGAGGGGGGCCTTGCATTGTCAGTTACCGCGTTTGCGCGTGCGTGTGTGCGTATGTAGAGTGTGTGTGTGTATGTGTGAGTGTGTGTATATGTGAATGGAAAGAAGTCAAGAGAACAGGGTATTCTGTAGTCGGGGCACTCGACTACAGCTCCCTTACTTGTTTTCATATGAACTTTGGCAGGATTTTTTTTGATTTTGCGGTGCAGGATACCCGGCTTAAAGGAAATCTTTCCGAATAAAATGTGAAAAAATTTCGGCGATGCACTAATAAGCGATTTTGACAACTCAAAACTAATTAAAGCACCTAAAGTCCAACGGACTGGTACTATTGATTGCTCAAACAAACTTTTGGAACAAATGCTGTTGACAAAAGTAGAATGAAAGCATATAGAGGTTTCCTTAAGCTCAATTTACACGACCTGATCGCTCAGCTGAGTTTTCCAGACCTGAGTGTCAAAAAACTCAGCTGAGCAACTTAGTCCAGCATTTTCACATATCTGAGAAGCTTAGTTGACTCAGTTGCAAAACCAATGGTTCATTGAGCGTTCTGCTGTGCGGTCAGTTCAATTTGAGCCGGTTCTATTACACCTGAGCGCTCAGCTGAGTAGGCTCAGACTCCTGTTTACACGGGCTGACATATACTCAGATACAAAACTCACCTGAGAGATCAGGTCGTGTAAATTGGGCGTTAGATTAGTTACAGAAATAATTCAGATAAAAACTCTAATCGGACTCGCTTCAAAAACAAAAGGGCTGCCCATCAACAGTGCGACCAGTGCTAATTGATTGTTTTCCTTATAACGCGACTGTCGTGCATCCGATCTTTACCATTCCTTTGGGGGTTCGATATATACTCCGGATTACTAAATATGTACAGAAGGAACGAACCTTCTATCTGTAAAACTGTGGGAGATATAAAGTTTTTTCCAATTTGCTAAGGCGGGAGAAGGCGTGGCAAAAAATGGAAATAAGATTGATCTGCCTGAAAGTATAAGAAGCATATGTCCCATACATGTCAAACCTCTATCTCTTACCATCTCGGACAGGCGGACGAACGAACGGACAGACGGACTTGGCTAAATCGACTCGGCTGTTGATGCTGATTAAGAATATATATACTTTATAGGGTCGGAGATTTTTCTGCCTGTTGCATACTGTGGTGGAGGCGGTTTGAGGTGTGAACCTTAAGTGACATTATTTGGGCACCAAGGCCGCTATTTATATGATTTTGCTTACATTAGTTCTTATGGGTTACATATGGTTACATGTGTTAGAAGAGATCTGAATGCTATACTTATGCTAGGCTTAATTACGGTAATTAGGAGTATCTCGTACCTGCTTAGAAGCACAGGCACCATAGCTTAGATAATAAGTACCGTTTAAGATGGAGCTTTTGGCTTGAAGCTTTTTAGCTTGAGCTTTAAGCTTTGAGCTTGAGCTTTCGCTCAATAACAAAATAAAAATTTATAAACATACGTATGAACAACATACGCATACACCACACAAATTTAAAACATGTTATACACTTACACATATGTACATACACATACAATTACTAAATCTACTACATTAAAATGATTTGAAACACACAAAATTTTAAGAAAATTCAGAACAATTTGTCAAAAATTTGGAATAAGCGAAGTAAAACAAATTTTCCTATAGTCTACTACTAGAGCTTTGATCGCTAAATGATGAGCTTTGTTCTGACGCATAGTGACTGCCATAAGTTATCCTACAATACCATTGCACAAACTTAATATAGTCTGTGTACCTTTGGTACAGAGTATTCTCGCTTTCATAGTTGTAACGCGATGGCTGATAAATGCGAGTTACAGATCTGGTATTAACAACTTTTTTTTTAAATTCTTACTTTAATCCTTGCTGGTTTAACAAAATTGCTCCAAGCTATTTCTTTTTAGATTTTATTATACGAGGGCCGTCCCAGAAATGGCCGACCTAGCACAGTAGGGTTGAAAAATGTTCACAAAAAATATTAAAAAGGGGAAGTACCGACTACTAAAAGCTTAAGTTTGAAGTTTGGTGCCGTTACCTTGCACAGTTTTTTTTTGTCGATTTTAATAGAGAACACTTGTTATTGACTTGCAAACATGGACCAAATTGGTCATTTGTTATGTGATACAATACTTTCATATAAAAGGTCTTATTCCAACCAATATTAAAAAGGAGCTGGATTCTACCTGACGTAATTCTGCTCCCTCGTTTACAACAATAAAATATTGGGTGGCTGAGTTTAAGCGAGGTCGTTTGAGCTGCGAAGATGAACATCGTAATGGGCGTCCAAATGAGGTGACCACTTCAGAAATGGTGGCCAAAATTAAAAAATGTGTATTGAGTGACCGGCGATTGAAAGTTCGTGAGTTATCTGAATGTGTAGGCATTTCAAAAAGTGCTGTACATCGCATATTGACCGAAAAATTGGACATGAAAAAGTTATGCGCGAGATGGGTGCCGCGTTTGCTGACTTCAGAACAAAAACGCCGGTTCACACCTCTGCCGTTGCAATGGCTAAAATTAATGAATTAAAATTTGAATTGCTACCTCACGCCCCTTATTCGCCAGACTTAGCTCCCTCTGATTATTTTTTATTTCCAAACTTGAAAAAATGGCTCGGAGGAAAAAGATTTGGCAACAATGAAGAGATGGACTCCGAGGTTATTGCCTATTTTGAAGAGCGTCACAGTTCTTATTATAAAAAAAGGTATCGAACCTATTGAACATCGCTGGGAAAAGTGTATCGATAAAAGGATCCTATGTTGAAAAAGAAAAAAAAAAGATAAATTTTTGTGTTTTAGTAGTTAGGTCGGCTATTTCTGGGACGGCCCTCGTAATTTAATTCCTTGTCAGACAAATGTTGTTCAGATGAATTTGATTACCCTTTGCCGAAGTCATTCCCGTTTTTCTGAGCAAACTTCGGCTATCTAGTATTCTTTTTTAATGTGTTTACAGAATTACTTTTCAGTTAACATAAGAGCCACGAAAAGTATACTTTCCGAATGTTAGGTGGGAAATTAAAATATACTTTTTCATAGTCACATAAATTTTTAAATATATTTTTACGATGTTGGACTGTTTGAGGGCTGTAACCTTGTAGAGCCTTGATAATCTCCGGTCAAATCAACAATTAATACCTACATCCTGACTACAATAGTACCATCTCTTCTTATTCAGCTTATGCCCAGGTTAATTTAACACAGTCGTCAATACCAAAGCTTTCAGTTTAATAACTACTTTTTGTGCAAAAAGATGTGCGATAAGAAAAAAAGTTTTGTTTCATCTGTGGATTCTAGATGAAAAATCTGGGTTTCAATCAAGGAAAACAAAATCACGATGGCCATGTATTATTTAATTTTGAACCGCGATTTATGGCAAAACGTTTGGTTCGTTCCGGAGTATTTTTATACTGCGTGCTCTGCAGCACTGAAAAAATGCAAAACAACAAAAACTATCCAATCGTATGGCACTATCAACCTTTCCCAAACAGGAGGATTGCTACTTTAGTCAAACAAAAATAATTGGACATCGGTACCAAACACGTGAGTTTGTAGAATATGCCACGCAGCATGATGATATCTCCGTAAAAGACCGTAAAAGAGATGATAGCCCTCTTCCGACAAGCCATCGAACACAAGCTCATACTCGACGGAAAGGCATTTAATTACTAATGAAAACTACGCTGATCAGGTGCGTGACTTGGGCTTATCTTGAAAACAATCGGAAATATTAGCATCGAGGCTCAAGCAGTGGAATATTTTGAAAACCACCCTAAGTCCACAATGAAGAGAAATATTGCGCTATTCGAGTTCGAGAAAAATTTCAAAACAGACGAAAACAGAATGAAAAAACATTGGTGTGGGGAACAAACGTGGATAACCTATTTTAAGGCTTTAATCATTCTCACCAACCACTAGAGAGAAGAAATGGTACTATTGTAGTCAGAATGTAAGTATAATTTGTTGATTTGACCGGAGACTATCATGGCGCTACAAGGTAACAGTCCCCGAACAGTCCAACATCGTAAAATATATATGTAAAAATTTATGTCTTTGAAAAAGTATATTTAAATTTCCCACCTAACATTCGGAAAGTATACTTTTCGGGGCATTTACGTTAACTGAAAAGTTATTCTGTAAAAACATTACAAAGAATACTAGATAGCCGGTGTTTGCTCGGAAAACGCGATTAGCCTCGGCAAACGGTAACCAAATTCATCTAAACAACATTTGTCTGACGAAGAATTAAATGAACTATTTTAATAAAATCTAAGAAAAAATAGCTTGGAGCAATTTTGTTAAGCCAGCAAGGGTTAAAGTAGGAATTTCAAAAAAAAAAGTTGTAAATACCAGATCTGTAACTCGCATTTATCAGCCATCGCGTTACATCTATGAAAGCGAGAATATTCTCGTCGCTATCGGAATTAACAAGTTTATAGAAAATCACAAAACGGTTTTTGGGCAATAACTGCAGATTTTGGGGGTCCCCAAGGAAAACCAAGTATAAGGAAGTGCTATATGCGACCTGCTCACACTGTTATCATTAACCATTGAGCAATAAATTAAAAATCATTGCGAATATGCACAGATTGCCGAAATATTGTAGAAAATTTTTTATTATGATTCATTTTACTAAACGAGTTGATAAAAAATTCACAAACAATCATTATTTGCGGTCCCTGATTCATAGCCTTTTTGGTATGTGTCTGGTCAGGCCCGTCGATAGGGTGGGGGTGTTTCCCCCCGGGCCCGGACTTCTGAGAGGGGCCCGGAGGCCGGATTTTTGGCGAAAACTTAAATAAACAATGTACAACATGAGAAAAACCCCCGGGCTCGGAATCCTATCTCGACAGGCCTGTGACAGGTATGTGTCTAACCGTTGAACGTTCAACGTGCGACACCAAGCCATCATCAGCACGTTTGAAACGCTTGTCAACCGCTCAGCCAACGAAACCACGCCTCTGGTGTTAACCGCGGCGTCGCTCAGCGCACGAAATGGACAATTTGGCGAGAAAAAATTAATAACAAGTGTAAATTAATGATTCGATTTTGAACTTAAGCTTCTAAGGTATTGTGAAATCCATACTTTAAATACGAGTAGGATCGGAAGACTATATCATATAGTTGTCATAGGAACGATCGGTCGAAAAACTAGGTTTGGTAAGAAAAACTTTTTTGTCCTAATCCTAAAAAATACCATTTAACCTATATTTTTGGTGTATTTAATATATATGTATGTACGAGGTGTGTTCAAAAAGTATCGCGAATTTTGAATTTTCGCGGGTTACGTATATTCGAATTTCGATTTTTTTGTGGCGTTATGTTGGTACTCATGTCTCTCACTTATGCCGACAAGCTCGGCCATTTTGAATGTTCACTTAATTGTTGACAGCTGCTTTGCTTGCACGTGTTTTGGATCGTCTTCGATTTTTACCTATTCAAAAAAATGGATCAAAGAACCTGTATCAAATTTTGTGTGAAAAACGAAATTAAGTGCGCGGATGCATTCCGAATGTTGACTGTGGCATACGGAGAAGCTACCTTGGACCGAAGCAACGTTTATCGGTGGTACAAAATGTTCTCAGAAGGCCGAGAAGATGTGAACGACGAAGAGCGTGCCGGACGCCCGAGCACTTCAACAACAGACGAAAAAATTAATGAAGTGGAGAAAATGGTATTGGCCAATCGTCGAATCACCGTTAGAGAAGTTGCTGAGGACCTAAACATATCGATTGGCTCGTGCCATTCGATTTTTATCAATGATTTGGGCATGAGACGGGTCGCCGCGAAATTCGTACCAAAATTGCTCAATTGCGACCAAAAACAGCATCGCATGAACATTGCTAATGAGATGTTAAACTCTGTCCGCGACGACCCAAATTTGCTCCAGAGGGTCATAACTGGTGACGAATCGTGGGTTTATGGTTATGACGTGGAAACCAAAGCTCAATCA
This sequence comes from Lordiphosa collinella, assembly GCA_018904265.1. Taxonomy (NCBI): domain Eukaryota; kingdom Metazoa; phylum Arthropoda; class Insecta; order Diptera; family Drosophilidae; genus Lordiphosa; species Lordiphosa collinella. The sequence continues at coordinate 337,513 of JAEIFV010000261.1, forward strand.
TCTCAATGGAAGCTGCCGCACGAACCAAGACCGAAAAAAGCGCGCCAAGTTCGGTCGAATGTGAAAGTTTTGCTGACAGTTTCCTTTCGATTGCAGGGGCGTGGTGCATCATGAGTTCTTGCCACAGGGAAGAACGGTCAATAAGGAATATTACCTGAAAGTTATTCGCAATTTGCGCGAAGCAATCCGCCAGAAACGCCCGGATTTGTGGAAGAACAAAAATTGGCTTTTGCACCACGATAACGCCCCTGCTCACACATCGGTGCTTGTGCGCGACTTTTTGGCCAAAAACAACACACTAATGATGCCGCAGTCACCGTATTCCCCAGATCTGGCCCCCTGTGACTTTTTCTTGTTCCCTAAACTGAAGAGGCCCATGAAAGGACGACGTTACGCTACGCTTGACGAGATAAAGACGGCATCGAAGGAGGAGCTGAACAAGATAAAAAAAAAGGATTTTTTGAAGTGCTTCGAAGATTGGAAAAACCGTTGGCACAAGTGTATAATATCTCATGGGGATTACTTTGAAGGGGACAAAATAGATATTCATGAATAAATAAATAATTTTTGAAAAAACACAGAATTCGCGATACTTTTTGAACACACCTCGTACAATGCGCCCTATCGAGTTAGCACACCCCTTATCACCCTCATTAAATTGCTTCTTTTGTTGTTATTTCTTGTTGTTTATGAAAAAAAAATTTTAAATACAAAACATGAAAAATTAAGATTTTTTGTATTAGGTTTATCATTTAGAAGAATCGACAATAAGTAGAAAAAATTGGTACTCTTTTGGTTTGGCTTGAATTAAGCATAAACGACTCACACAAGGGGTGTGCTAATCTGATGACGCGCAGTAAATAGTTGGGATGGGGGCCCGTGTTTTTCTTATATCGGCTTTTGGCGCTGATCAACAATGCATAGGGTCGGAGATGCTTTCTTCTTGCTGTTGCATAGTTGCACAAGCTCATTATACCCTATGTAGCTTTGGTACAGAGTATAAATATTACAATTGAACCGGTTTGAGGATACTTTAAAACACTCGCAAACTAACACCGAATGCTTGCCGAAGTAATGCATTAGTGAGTGTTAGAGAGAGACAGAGAGCCTCTCTTTTTGGGGAACCCTGCTTTGAAAAACAGTTCGCAGACTTCTTAGCCGCTTATAAGAAACGAACATACGCATATGCCTACCCAGCCAACCAGCATGCGAGCATTTTGCGAGACTATCGCAGAATGCTCACAAACGAGCTCGCATGTAAGCAAGATGAGAGTTCATTTTTATTATCGCAGAGCACTCGCAAGCGATCTCATAAGCGAGCCAGCATGTGAGCATTTTGCGTAATTACGAAAAACATCGAGTTTGGGACCAAAGCGCATTGTAAAAATATTGAAAAAATATAGACAATATTAAAAAACTCAAAAATAAAAAACATTGCAACCGATAATTGAGTACTAATCTTTCAGTTTTGATCACTACTTTAAATGAATGATGGTAATTTATATAAAACTTTACTTTGGTATGCGTTTCAAAACATTTAGTTTTGCATATCTGCAATGTTTATTAAAATCGTTTTGGTTGGTTTTTAACTTTTGGAAAACCTAAAAGCTTTAAACAGTGTTGGAGCGCTTATGCACTCTTTACCCAAGTTTTTATTTACGTGCTGGAGATTACTCCGAAGTTTCTCGCTTTCTTGTACTCCGATCTTTACCTTTACCGTGACCCTCTAATTGTCCAGTCGACCTTCCTAAACTCCGTACGTTTTTCTAAATTTCGGGGCGGGAGGGCGTTGTGCTTCTCCTGTGTGATTGTTCCTACTGTCAAACCTCTATCTCTTACTCCCACTAATGCCGCTCCCCACGCTTTTTTTACTCTGTATCAATACTTTTCTAAAAAAATTTTCTTTTCCTAATTGTTTGACTATTTTGCGATCTTTTCTTTTATTTTCTTTTAATTCGTCTAACCTGAATGTATTCTTATACAATAAAAAAATATTGGGGGTTTCTAACCAAACAGTTTCAAAAACGTCACCAAAGTCAAAAATGGGAAAAAAACAAAAATATACGTGCATCATAAAATAAATCCTGTCGTATTGGTATCTTTAAAGACCTAATTTCTTCTTTCCAAACCGTGAAAAAAAATCATTTGATAGACAAGTTAGGGCGTATAATGAGTGCTTGTGCGAAAAAAGACTTTTTACCGTTTTCAAATTTCGTGTGCACTAAAAAATCTAGTTGCCACCAAATCTACGAACCATATCTATAACCTACGCTGGTCCCATCCCAAGTTTTGTTTTGATTTTTTTGTCACACCGTGTTATTGGTTTTTTTTTAAATCAAAAAATCATTCACTTGTAGCAACTTTAAGACAGCGAGAGATATACCAAAAATTCTTGTGTAAGGATCCTTTATCCATTTTCACCATGATTAAGGATTTTTCAGGATTTATTGTTTTACTCACAAAATAATGATTAATTTTGAGTTATACTTTACAACTCAATCAATAATCATTATTTTTAATAAAAAAAATAAAACTTATGACATAATGATTATTCTATAAGTTTTTTTGCTCAAAAATAAAACTCAAATTGTTATTGCGGCCTTTTCTTAGGGAGTAAGTGAACAATTTTTGCATATTCCTAATCAGTAACCCAAGACCAACCAATAATTTAAATTTAAATTTGATTTAAAATTGAATTTAAGATTGATCACGTCTAGCTGGGTTGATGGTTTATGCGGAAAAGAACGCTATAAGAAACAACACTCCTTCAAAGCCTTGGTGAGCAAAAACTTGAGTTTGAGAACTGGAAAATTTGACAGTTGTAACTCGTTTAAATGGGATTCAAATAGCGTTACGTTGCAACGTATCCTATTTTATCAGTGTCATCAAAGTAATTGTGTGTCACGGAATTTTTTTACTTTTCTTGAAGAAAGAAATATTTCTGAGTGCAAAATTTGTAAAGAAATTTTCCAAGGAAATTATGTCTGCAATCTCAAGCGCCATTTGGTTGAGCAGCACAAAAAGAATATGTGAACGAGTTGGCGGATAAAAGGCTGATGTTCCAAAAAAAAAATTAAATTTACAGTGACTATGTGCCCAAGTAAGGTAAAGGATGCATGCGTTGATCTTGTGACCACTCAAAAAATGCCTTTTTCTGTATTAAATTCAGACAGCTTCAAAATTCTTACATTGCAAATTTTTAATGGCCTGCAAATGCCAGTGTTGACGTCAAGAAATCTAATGAGCTGCAAAGTATGATAAAATAAAATCAGAAATCGTTGTTTCATTAACTGACAGAATGCTATACCTAAAAATGGACACAGCCACTAGACTAAATCGTGGAATCTTAGGCCGAGAAGGTTTCCAAGTAGAAGAAACCGCGAAATTTGCAAGATGTTCATGATTTTAGATTGTCATGAAGACGTGTATATAGAGAAAAAGATCGAACGGTCCAAAATGATTATACCGACATGCAGCCTTCACTAGATTGAATATAATCGCTCTCTTAAGAATCATAAGAACCCAGGCGACGCCGGTTATTCAGCTAGTTATTGAATAAAAATAAAATAATTAAATATTTTCTTCAACAAATATTTTTTTCAAGAATTTTTTTTTTTACAAAAATAGACTTTAACGTTTGGTCTTGTGTTACTGATTAGGAATATACAAAAAATTTTCACTTATTCCCTAAGAAAAGGCCGCAATAACAATTTGAGTTTTATTTTTGAGCAAAAAATAAAACTTATAGAATAACACGGTGTGACGAAAAAAAATCAAAACAAAACTTCTGGGATGGGACCTAGCGTAGGTTATAGATATGGTTCAGTAGATTTGTGTGGCATACTAGAATTTTTTAGTGCACATCGAAATTTTGAATAACGGTAAAAAAGTCTTTTTTTCGCACAAGCACTCACTTATACGCCCATAACTTTGTCATATATCAAATGATTTTTATTTTCTTACCGGTTTTGGAAAGAAGAAATTTAGGTCTTTAAAGATACCATATATGACTGATCAGGATTTATTTCTTATCTTGGAGTATTTGCTACATAAACCATTTTTGATTTGTTTTTTTCCCCATTTTTTGTCTTTGGTGACGTTTTTGAACACTGTTTGGTTAGAAACCCCCAATATTTGTTTTATTGTATAAGAACTACACTTCTTTACGGTTAGAACGTATGCCTATTTTCTAAAATCGGTCAATAATTAGCAAAGTTATTAAAGTTTTTCGGATAACGAAATTTTCGCAATATGGTGATGAGTCGCGCCATTATAGCACTGTCGACCGAAAAATTTTTGAGTTTTTAGAGTAAATTATTGAATAATTTTTTTTTAGAATAAGTATTGTATAGCCACGAGTACTACTAGTACTACTACTACCGTCTGTCCGTCAGTCTGTCCGCCTGTCTGTCTGTCCGTCCGTCTGTCCATATTAATAAATGGATCTCGGAGATGGTAAGAGATAGAGGTTTGACATGTATGGAACATATGCTTCATATGCTTACAGGCAGATCAAGCTAACTTTCAATTATTGCCACGCCCCCTCCCGCCCCCGAAATTTAGAAAAAACGTCATATCTTCGGCAGTTTTATAGATAGAAGGTTCGTACTTTTTGGACATATTTAGTAGTCGGGATTCTTTATCGGTCCACCAAAGGATTGGTAAAGATCGGATGAACGATAGCCAAGATATAAGCGAAAGAAACTTCTCAGCTGCAGCGCAGTAGCAGCATTGCTTTCAGCAGCTACTGCAGCATCTAAATTTACACTGAGCATACACTGTTTTGGGTAAAGAGTGTATTATAGTCGGGCTTCCCCAACTTTCCTACTTGTTTTAATTAGGCTTTTTCAGGTTTTTTTCCTAAAAAGTTAAATAACTCAACCAAATATTACTCGATTTTAATAAACTAATTTGCAGAAGATGCAAAATTAAATGTTTTTTGAAACTGCATACCAAAATTAGATAGTTTTATATATATTTGACCTATTCATTTTTATTTAAAGTTTATTAGTACTTGTTAAAGTCGCAAAAAACTGAAAAATTCGATTTGTTTTTCATGTAGCTCCCCCCAATTTTTATCCGAGATTGCAATGTAATACACCGTTGGAAAGGTGTTACATTTCTCTTTCCAAAGACGCATTGCAAACTATTATAGGATGCCTAGTTTAAGAAATATGATTTTTTAACTATATCAACCTCGAAAAGACGGACTTTTAACCGTTATTCCAAATTTTGATGTGCACGAAAAATTTGTGGTATGCCACAATGTTACATTTAACTATATCTACAACCTACACTATGTCGCATCCCAGAAGTTTTTTGACTGTCACACCGTGTAATCATTATGTCATGAGTTTTATTTTTTTGCTTAAAAATAATGATTATTGATTGAGTTGTAAAGTATAACTCAAAATTAATCATTATTTTGTGAGTAAATCAATAAAAATTAAAATAAATCATTATTTTATAATTTTTATTATAAAACTTATAATGATTACAGTCCCTGAAAAAAAAAAAAAAAAAAAAAAACAGGTTTAAATGTAATGCCTTGAGTTTAATTCGAACCCATGACCTCGCCATCGCAAGGCAAATGTCTTGCCATTCGACCACCCGGGCGTGTTGATTTCGTTCTTCCCTGTCATTTCGCCATTGTCACGCGCGACCCGATAGTATCGGTGAGCGTTAAGATGTCAGTCATTCGTGTAGAGCAGGGTTCCCCAAGAAGAGAGGCTCTCTGCCTCTCTCTGTCTCTCTCTAACACACTTTGAGGCTTTGCTTCGGCACGCATTCGGCTTGAATCGTCGAATGTGTTCGGCCCCCCGGGGCATGGCTGGGGATCACTGCTCTACACCAGTGATACTACTACGGGCTCACAAAAAAAAATTTTTTTTTATTTTAAAAAAACAAAAATTTTAAATGACTCGCAAGTACTATCAAAAAAGTCTCGCAAAAAGATACCGCTCAAAGCTACGATAACCGTATTGCTTGCGACTATCGTAAATGATACTTTCACTGCCACAAACTGAACGACACATGAATCATTTTACTATCATTTCCCGACCCGTATGCGAGAGTTTTGCCGGGTTAACTCACGCAATTCACTCGCTTGGGATATCGTTTGCGAGCGTTTGGTTGGCTGGGTACCTATACACACACATATACTGATAAGTTCATATCGTACATTTGCAATTAATTGATTCAGCCCGTTTTACAATTTCCCTCTAAAATGATCTCAGGTAAGAGCACGCAGTGAAAAATATTTAATGGAAGAGAACCACCGGATACAAATAAAAACACTGGCGAAGGCAAACGAAAATACAAATTATACTCTCTCGTACCCACACCAACATAAATACTTACAGATACATGCACACACACACAAAGTGGTACTCGAATTTGTTTACTTTGGTCGCTCGCTGCCGCGCTGCGTAGCCATCAGTTGGGTTTCAGTGTCTTTTCAACTACGAGCGAAGTAAGTTGTGTGGAGCTGGTGCCACTTGATAGATTCATTTATTAAAATACCGAAATTGCTAATTTAATTAAACCCCACAGCGGATAATTCTAAACTCATTCCAAAATGTGCAAATGTCTCGCCGGGAACGTAGCTTGTTGGTAAGTTTAATTGTTTTGGGAATATACTTCCTCGTTGCGGCATGTGTATGTACTCAAATAATTTTTGTTTATACGTTTGCACACTCTAGAATGCCAAAGTATAATTAAAAATATAAAAAAATAACAACCTAAAAGTAAATAGAGCAGATAAGAGAGGGACACACCTTAAAAACTAATTTATTTCACATTATACAAATAGTGCAAATTACACGCACTTACGATATTCATATGCATTGTACGTACGTATGATGGAGAATGCCTGTCTTTGTGTACAAATGCGAAGAAACTGTGCGAAACGAGAATATAAGGTGAGGAGTAAGGGGAAGTACAGTACAGCTTGCCCAGGCAATCCAGTTATTAATAAAGCGGATATTAAAAGGGTGATGGTGAGCAACAAATTAAAATTTTTAACACGAACATAACACGAAATATAAAAAAGAGCGTCATAAATGATAAATACATATGTAGTGCACGTTGCTTACTGTAGCTATTTATTAGGTCCGTAAATAAGGGACTTGGCAGGTACTTTGTTTTTTTTTATTTTACTGACCGTTCTGGCCCTTCGTTGAATTTTAAGGCTAGGGAAGAGAACTATTCTAAAAATAATCTCAAACAGTTTTATGATTTGTTCAAATGAAAATAGTCCATTTTAAATAAGGGCTGCTAACCGGTTCGGAGTTGAACTGTTCCGGACCTATACCTAAACCTATACCTATAGTATTTTTAAACTCGTTTTGAATGTTTTTAGATATTCACTAAATTGAAGCTTTTTACTAAGCCCTGCCCGACTTTGGCATACCCGCTACTCAGGAGAATAAATGTTTAATAGCCAAATCTTATGTTATTCAAGAGAGCAGACAGTACAGAAAATGCCGAAACATGTGCAACGTTTGTAAAGGGTGATTTTTTAAGAGCTATAGGAAAGTTTTTAAAAAAAAAATATAAAATTCAGAGAAATGCATAAAATCTTTACTTGAATCGATAGTACGGTCTATAAAATTTAATGTTTGAAGATTATTTCATGCAAATGTTGACCGTGACTGCGCATTAAATGGTCCATCCGCTTAGTCCAAATTTGGCATACTCTTTCCAACATTTCGGCCGGTATCTCACTAATAAATGCTTCAATGTTGTCTTTCAATGCGTCAATTGAAGCGGGCTTGTCTGTATAGACGTGAGCTTTAACATAGCCGCACAAAAAATAGTCTAAAAGCGTTAGATCGCACGATCTAGGCGGCCAATTGACCGGTCCCGAACGTGAAATGAAATGTTCACCGAACTCGCCTCTCAATAAATCCATTCTTGCGCGTGCTGTGTGGCATGTGGCACGGTCCAATGATGCCACCAGCCTATAAACCGCACCAAACTGTGACTTTTTCTGGATGCATTGGTAGCTCTTGCAATGCTTCTGGCTGATATTCACTCCAAAATCGACAATTCTGCTTATTTAGGCACCCATTGAGCCAAAAATGAGCTTCGTCGCTGAACACAATTTTTCGGTAAAAAAGTGGATCTTCGGCCAACTTTCCAAGAGCCCATTCACCAAAAATTCTACGTTGTAGTAGGTCGTTCGGCTTCAATTCTTGCACCAGCTGTATTTTGAAAGGCTTCACACCTAAATCCTTCCGCAAAATTTTCCACGTTGTTGAGTAACAGAGGCCCAATTGCTGCGAACGGCGACGAATCGGTAATTGATGGTCATCATTAACACTGGCCCATACAGCTGCGATATTTTCTTCAGTTCGCACTCTACGTAAACGTGTTGGTGTTTTAATGTCCAACAATGTAAATTTGGTGCGAAATTTAGTCACAATAGCCCGAATAGCCGCTTCAGTGGGTCGATTAAACTGACCATAAAATGGAAGAAGCGCGCGATGAACTTTCTTAACAGAGCACGCATTTTGATAATAAAATTCAATAATTTGCAAGCGTTGTTCGTTTGAAAGACGATTCATGGTTAAATTATAGGCCAAACTGAAGATGTTTGACAGTGAAACAAAACTCGAAACGTGCGTGAGCTGTTTAAACCAGTGTTGCCAAAAAGATAATAGCTAAAAAATCACCCTTTATAAACAGACACCACATGTTGCCAAATATTTGACAAAATGTGATATTCTATTTACTATCCGATCTTCATGAAAAGTTGAGAGATGATGCAAATTGGGCTTATAAATGCGAGTTTATAAGATCGGCGGGGCATGGCAAAAATTTGAAACAAAGTAGATAGGCGGACATAGCTATGTGGACATTGTTATTGATGCTGATCATGAATGTATATAATTTATGATATCGGAGATGCTCTCTGACTGTTACACACATTTGCTCGACTGTAGAATACCCTTTTTACTCTACGAGTAATGGGTTCAAATGGAATCAGTATTAAAAATAGACTTTTATGGGAGAAAGTAGCATACGAACTAACTGTGCCCAATTTAAGTTCGACAACACCTTCTGCATGCTTATGGACAATATTATATTGCTTTATTTTGGCTTTAAAAATTGTAAAACTACACAGAGGGATAAAACGTGTTCAGAAAATAAGAGTTCTTCATCTCAAAATAAGAAGAGAATGTTCTCTCTAATTTCTGAGAGAAAATGTTCCGAATGTTCTTCAAACGATCACAAATCAGCTCATCTCAACCACCCCACCGAAAAGTATAAATAGCCATTGAGACCGCCGTCGTTCTTATTTTAAAAATGATTTAAGGTAGGTGTGGTGTTGTACAAGCGTTGAATCTGCGGACGTGGACCTGTTCGTAGACCTGGTCGTAGACCTTGACTTGGACATGAACCTCAAAATTTTTTTTTTGCTTAGGATGTTTTCAAAAACGGAACATATCTACTCACATGAAGATTTTGCGTTCTCCAAAAAAAAATCTTCAAGTGGGAAATTGTTCTTGAAGTGAGAAAATACGTTCATGACTAGTTTTTGACAACGAATGTGCTCAAATTGAGACCAATGCTCTCGGTATTTTCCCTCTGTTAATAAGATGATATTCAAAATCGTAAGCCTATTTCCATTGATTCCATGGAAGGTTCGAACAAATAAGTTGAATCTCAGAAAAATTGCTCAAAAATGTTTTTTTGTAGTTTTTTTTTTAAAGCTATGACGCAATTCACAAAACAGATTCGTGTTGAAAAACATTTAGAATGGCTACTACCTTTTCTATAAACTTGAAATAGGAAACATCGGTGCCTTATCACTCGACCTTCGTGTGCCTTGGTTAATCGTTCAGTACTCTTTTCGTTGTTATCAGAGTAGCTTGAGCTGTGCCTCCGCTTGAAAGCTACATCAAAGTACCACAATTAGTCGGAAGCTTGTAAGTATTTTGAAAGCCATATGAACAAAATGATGATAGCGTAAACGTTTCAAAGCAATGACTAGTATGTAAGTTAGTCAGCTGCCGCACCCCCTGCCTACCCTGGCTGCTCCCTTGTATTTGCTTACGCACTTATTATTCAAGTTGACACACACACATTCGCAGATACGTTTTTTTTCTCTGGCTCCAGCAAGTCCTGGCTCCGCTCAGGCGAGACGGCATAACTATCTGCTCTGGTGTGGCTACACGCACCCCACCCGCAGGGCATTAATATGAGCACTCGGTTGTCAAGCAGTCGCCAGCAAGTCGCCGGTTTCACAAACCCTGAATTTGATACAAGTAAACATAATGGGGTGGAAGCCTTAAGTTACAAATAATATTTTTGGACCGTTGTGTTTTACGATCAGTATTAATATTAATTAAGGGCCAATTTCTCATCTTCTACATAGAGCCATCTGTCACATAAACTTACAACTAACAGTGTAACATCTAAGTTTATCTGACACATTGCAGCTATTTAGAAACCCTAATACTTTTACTCGTTATGAAGTTGAGGGACATCAAAAATTCTATTAGAGAGAAGCAATCATGTATCAGTCGTTTTCCTTTGCGAATAGCTTTTATTTTTGTGTTGCTTGCACTTAATTGCCGTTTGAGACAAAAACGAAGCCAGGCGTCGAAGGTGTAATGGGCTATTGAATGCCCATCTTCTAATAAAACATAACGCGCTTATGAAATTAAGTCAGTTTCTGTATTTAATCTGAAAAATGCTACAAACTGTTCCATCACAAATTCAGTTACTAAAACTATATCTGCGTTATCTGTATAAGCTTCGTCTGTGACAAAAGATTTCATTTCCTTGCAAGTGCTCGCTTAGAAATATAGATTTCGACCAAATTCGGCAAGTCTTTCTAAAAGCATGAGTAAAAGTGAAAAAAAAACACGGGAACCGGTCGTATAGCACTTCCTCAAATTTTGGTTTCCGTACTTCTAAACACATATATAATCAATGGGATTTTTTATACCAAAGATATATGTACAAAGTAGAATATAAAGTTTCTGCAAATGTACTTTGCAACAGCTAGAAGGAAGCAACTTTAAGTTCTAGGCGTTCATGCCGAAGGACGGACAGACGATCAGCACCTTCCCGGAAACCCACCATGCGTTGCAACGCCACCTTTATTCCTATTTACCCCTTTACCATTGGCATCTATTAAATCCTAAGATATCCAAACTCATTATCATTTTAAGATAAATTATAAAATAATGAGTCGGTATTTTGGCCATTTAAATAAAAGTCATAAAGCACGTGTCATATTTTAGATTAATTATTAATTATGCAATTATGTGCTAAGTTTCAAGCATATAAATAATACTTTCATATATACAATATTAGTAAGATTACTTTACTTTTTTATTTCAGCTGCTTCAATTGCGCACTAAGCATTCTCATATCAATAATCAGCGCATTTCTCGTGGTCATTATTATTGTTGGACTACTGGTGTACTTTGTCTACTATTATGAGCAGGAGGATGATGTCACCAAAATGAAGAACAATGTCCAGGATGGATTTAAAAATGCCTTCGACAAAGTCAAAGATGCCTTAAACCCATAAAAGTTAATCCAAAAGTTTTTGTCGATGTACGAAATGGAACATTTTATGCCTAATATTTATTTCCGTCATTGTCCCTAATTTCATCAACCAATTAGTCTGATGTTCAATAATGTAACCAAAAATCGCTTCTGATAATAAAAGCCTTGAAGAAAACTGACCAATGCAAACTATTGCGCATTTCAGTGTTCAGTACAAATGTAACGTAAATAATAAAGTTTTTGTAATGATTTATTTATAAGCTAATTTTATAAGCTTCCATTTGAATCTCCTAAAATTATCCATGTTTCAACAAACTCGAGTAAAGAATAAAAAAATACTTTTATCGCCAAGCTGGATTTTGATTTTGTAAAGTGACCGCTTGGATCGTGCTATTTCTGATATCGCACTATGGGCCAGAAATCGACAATTTTAGGCCGGAATCGTCTTAAAATTACGAAATTCGAATTCTTAGCTAGAAAATATTTTCTTAATTGTAGAAAAAAAATTTCTAGATTCTAGGAAGGAAAAAATATTTTCTAATTATTAGAAAGGAAAGGAAGCGAGGGGGAAGCATCTAAAAAAATCTTTAGAACATATAGAAAATTACCCTAAATTTAAGCAAAAAAACGAATTTTTAAATTTAAGAAATTATTTTCTGAAAATTCCATTTTCGGATTATGATTTCTGAGTTTCGGAAAAAACAAGAAATTTTTTTTAAGTTATAGCGCAGTTTCCACTTGCCGCGGAATATTACACGCGAATATTACACGCAAATTATTGTTTCTTATTATTATGCCTTCTAGCAATCTTTAGAGTTATCGCATTGACCCCCAATTGAACGTTGTTTAAAATGGGGTGCCTAAAGGTCCCTGCTGCTTAGATTGACCCATAGCAATACTGTATATTTGGGAGACCAAGTTCTTAATGGCACACAAATTCCTCTCGGCTACTCAAAGAAGGTTAATCCAATGGAACGTCACCTAAGCTACCTGTCAAGAAGCGCTTTGCAGAAGGCATTTGGTGTGGCACCGGTTGCTGTCTTTCAGCGCTACCCAGACAGCCTTGCATTCCATCACTTGTAATATGTAAATTTAATTATAAATAATGTTTCAACATGTAGCGGCATGACTTACCACTTTTGTCAAGCTTCCCACTCGCTCTTATCTTTCAGTGCGTTTATTAAATATAGTTTATCAACATTAGAAAAAGCCTGTGATTGTCGCTTTCTGGCAGATTCTTTTTTTTTGTGCGACTCAGTTTGTGCTTCTTACTTACAATTCCGTGCGAAATATCGATTCGATTCGTACTCACACAATTTCGCGCGAAATGAGGCGTTAACAGCACTCGCTACGTAATTGGTAACAGAACGTAGTGGCAATACGTAGTCTTTTTTCGTGTGGAGTGGAAACTGATTACGGAATCGCGACACGGAAAATTTACGCGGCAGGTTGTTTTATATGGGGTTTTTCATTTCGCGGCCATTTCGCGCCAAGTGGACACTACGCTTAAGAAAAAAACATTGATTTAAGGCGAATTTCTAAGATCTTGAAATATCATTTTTTTGAGCGTATTAGTGATTTTTCATTTGATTCTTAAATAAAAGGTTTAATTCACATCAACTATTGAAATTCATTGTTATTTAGGGGAACAGCACTTTTGTTGCTTGAAATATTATGACTGATATTATACTAGGGGTCTCAGCGGCTAGTGTCCCGCCTCGGAACATCTAATAAAAAGTTTTTTCTTTGAATAAACTTTACACCCGGTCACGCCTCTCTGCTGTTGGCGCCAGCTTCGTAGTAATTAGCCATGAAAAGTTTATCAAGCTGCCGTTCGGATTCGGCGTTCAACTGTAGGTCCCTTTCTCTTGTGCGAAAATTAGAAGCGCACAAGCCAAGAGATTGAGAGAAGCTCGGCTTTGGCCCTTTGGGGCTGTGTCAACGTGACAAGCTTTGGGGCTGTGTAAACTAGACAAGCCATTTTACTTACTATTATACTAGGGGGATTTCTGGAAGTGATTTTGATTCTGATTTTAATTTCCGTGCGACCAGATAAAATGGAGAACATAACGAAAAAACTGTAAAGCAAAATCAAAATCAACCTCGAGGCTGATTTTGATTTTTCTCTTTGACTGCTTTCATAAAAATAAACTATTCGCATTTTACATTTTTTATTTCATATGTTTCATATGTTTTTTTCTAATTGGAGAAACAGAATCTATGGGAGAAATAAAATTGGCTTATAACATAAGCTGAGGTTTCGGTTCGGCTCAGTGGCTTACTCTCAATGTTCGCGCCTGTTACTTTCCAATTTCAAATCCTTAAAGAATCCATACCCATATCTTCTGATAATGAAAATTAATAAGATTTTAATGGAATTTAGAGATTTGTATAATCATCTATTATCTGTATTTCTAACTCCTTCAAGCTGCCAAGGCGCTCCTTTAACAACCCAAAGCAATGCTCTATCCTGATGCGATAGCTGCTAAAGCAAAACAAGTTTACAAATAATTAATGATTTTTCATCCTCGACAAATTTATGTCATTCCGAATCTGTTGTTAAAAAGTTTTTAAGTAGAACAGATTTCGAGATAATCCCAAATTATCGTTTTTATCATTTTTGAAAAAGATCTTCTCACTTAATTACAAATATCTCAAGTATGATGCAACTTATGAATGAGTTTAATATACCAAATTAAAGGTAATAAAATTATCTTTCAATCATTCATAAGTTGTTTTATTGTCCTACTTGCAGTGTGGATGCTTTTTACAAAGATATCGAACATTTCCTTTCATTTTTATCGAAAATTTTAAAAACCCGTTAATTTCACCGTTTTTATACTAACCAAAAAAATTTTTTAAATTTTTTTCTCTTTTGGATGATGTAAACTAATATTTAGCAGAATAAAAAAGTGTTAATTTATCGAAATCGGTTGGAAATTGTAGAAGTAATTAGCATTTATTTAAAAAATGAGCAATTTCAGATTTACCGTTCAAATGGTATTTAAAATGTCTATGGTCCGTTTTGCTCCCCCATTTGTGTGCACTCTTTTTGAACTTGTTAAAGATCTTTTAGAGATCAGCACAGCGCAGACCTCAAAGTTGTTGCAATAGATCAAGGATTGCATCAAGGATATACTAAACGCATGTGTTTTTTGTGCAAATGGGACAGTCGGGCACACCACGAGTATTACGTTCGAAAAGAATGGCCGGAACAAACGAATTACATAGTTGGTCAAGAAAATGTAAAGTTCGAGCCACTTGTGAGTAATGGGCAAAATATACTGCCACCCCTTCATATAAGACTTTGTTCGTTTAACAATTTTGTGAAGGCTTTACAAAAAGACGGATGCATTTGCATATTTGAATAGCGTGTTCCGTAACCTATCCTAGGCAAACCGCCAATTAAAATACTTTTGGAGGACTTCAAATTCAATTTTATGTTGGCCAAGGATAAAGAGTACACATGGTATTTGTTCCGTCGTGTAGTCACTTCTTTTTTTTGCAAATTTTGAAAGTTCTTACTACAATGAAGTCGTCGCACATTTAATAAGAAATAAAGAAAAAATATGTAATTTTTGTATTTTATATTAATATTTTTATTGTTTTCAAACGCTACCCATTTTATTGCAAACAGGAGTGAAAATTTCGGTAAAGTTCATTTTTTGGATTTCTCTCCTGAAAACCTCGTCGTGGGAATGATGAGCTTGGTGAACATCAGATATGAAAATTTATACCAGACTTTGTTGGTTTTCGGACACCCGGACCGACTCACCACCACACATTTCTTCTATTTATTCTAAAATTAATTTTTTTTACTTACCTTGGCCTGGGATTCGAACTCAGGACCTCGGCACTCTACACGAATGACGGACATCTTAACGCTCACCGAAATGACAGTGAACAATGAAATCAACACGCCCGGGTGGTCGAATGGCAAGACATTTGCCTTGCAACGGCGAGGTCATCGGTTTGAATCCCATTCAAGGCATTAAATTAAAATATTTTTTTCTTGTTTTATTTTTTTATTTTGATTTTTTAGTTTTGGTTTTTTTAACATTGTCTATATTTTTTTCAATATTTTTTTCAATGCACGATTTTTTTCGGAAAAAACATTAAAATTGAATGGACATTAATTTTTTAGCCCTTCTTTTTCTCCTTTAGCGAGTTTTCTTTGCTTTTCTAATTTTAAAATATTTACTTCTTTCAACATCTTTCTTCTTTTCTTCTTTTCTGTTTTCACAGTTTACTTTTTATGAACGGAAAAAACAGACCAAAATCATGACCATTTGGTGACGATTTTTTAAAGTCATATTTTTCTCTGTGTATTGTAACTAAGGCCCTCTCTGGTCTAGGCGACTTAATTTTACCTCTTTTTTAAAAACTTGTGGGAAAAAATCGGGAACAGCTTTTGCAATTCTGTTTCTTGTATTTGGTTGCACAACTTATTAAAATAAATATAAAATTAAAAACAAGTGAATGCGAGGACTGTTCAAAAAGTTCTCGGCCTCCATAGTAGGCTTTTCTAAAAAAAAATCTGTTAATGGTTCGCAGCTTTTCGGATATCGTCATTATCTGAAAGCAAAACGGAAGACGGCAAATTTGTTGGTAAGAATACCTTTATGGCCCGAAGCAGAATAATGAAAAAAAGTTTTTGAAATTTTTTTTGCAGTTCAGTGAACTAAAAAAATAGTTAACAATTTTTTCCAACGATCGAGGTTTCGAGAAAAACGCGTTTAAAGTTTAAAGTATTTTTTGAATGCCTCATATAAGCAAAAACATTGCGTCAAAAAAAATGCAGTATCTTCGAAAGTATTCCGAATTTTGAAAAATCCTTTTGGGATAATGTTTTTAAATATATACGAGGTGTGTTCAAAAAGTATCGCGAATTTTGTGTTTTTTCAAAAATTATTTATTTATTCATGAATATCTATTTTGTTCCCTTCAAAGTAATCCCCATGAGATATTATACACTTGTGCCAACGGTTTTTCCAATCTTCGAAGCACTTCAAAAATCATTTTTTTTTATCTTGCTCAGCTCCTCCTTCGATGCCGTCTTTATCTCGTCAAGCGTAGCGTAACGTCGTGCTTTCATGGGCCTCTTCAGTTTAGGGAACAAGAAAAAGTCACAGGGGGCCAGATTTGGGGAATACGGTGGCTGCGGCATCATTAGTGTGTTGTTTTTGGCCAAAAAGTCGCGCACAAGCAACGATGTGTGAGCAGGGGCGTTATCGTGGTGCAAAAGCCAATTTTTGTTCTTCCACAAATCCGGGCGTTTCTGGCGCAATTTCGCGCAAATTGCGCATAACTTGCAGGTAATATTCCTTATTGACCATTCTTCCCTGTGGCAAGAACTCATGATGCACCACGCCCCTGCAATCGAAGAAAACTGTCAGCAAAACTTTCACATTCGACCGAACTTGGCGCGCTTTTTTCGGTCTTGGTTCGTGCGGCAGCTTCCATTGAGATGATTGAGCTTTGGTTTCCACGTCATAACCATAAACCCACGATTCGTCACCAGTTATGACCCTCTGGAGCAAATTTGGGTCGTCGCGGACAGAGTTTAACATCTCATTAGCAATGTTCATGCGATGCTGTATTTCGTCGCAATTGAGCAATTTTGGTACGAATTTCGCGGCGACCCGTCTCATGCCCAAATCATTGATAAAAATCGAATGGCACGAGCCAATCGATATGTTTAGGTTCTCAGCAACTTCTCTAACCGTGATTCGACGATTGGCCAATACCATTTTCTCCACTTCATTAATTTTTTCGTCTGTTGTTGAAGTGCTCGGGCGTCCGGCACGCTCTTCGTCGTTCACATCTTCTCGGCCTTCTGAGAACATTTTGTACCACCGATAAACGTTGCTTCGGTCCAACGTAGCTTCTCCGTATGCCACAGTCAACATTCGGATTGCATCCGCGCACTTAATTTCGTTTTTCACACAAAATTTGATACAGGTTCTTTCCCTTGTTTTGATCCATTTTTTTTGAATAGGTAAAAATCGAAGACGATCCAAAACACGTGCAAGCAAAGCAGCTGTCAACAATTAAGTGAACATTCAAAATGGCCGAGCTTGTCGGCATAAGTGAGAGACATGAGTACCAACATAACGCCACAAAAAAATCGAAATTCGAATATACGTAACCCGCGAAAATTCAAAATTCGCGATACTTTTTGAACACACCTCGTATACTAAACAAATATGAAATCAAAAAAAAGGGGAAAGTTAACTTCGGCTCGGCCGAAGTTTTGTATACCCTTGCAGCTTCCATTGAAAACAAAACAGTTTTTCAAACTAACACTACATTTTGGACCTTACTTTTCAATAGGATCTATACTATATAGATGTCTGATTTCACCAAGTTTGGTCGAAATCGCACTGTTAATTACGAAATTTGGAGGCGATCCATTTAAACCTTTTTCGACCAATCATTCATACTGCAGCTATATGCTATGGTCATCCGATCTTAATAAAACTTTGCAGAAATGTGTTAAAGTATATAAAATAAGAATATGCCAATAAAAAGAACGTTTTCATTACAAACAAAAAAGTATTTCTCACTAGAACTAGTTTTTCGACCGATCATTCCTATGGCAGCTATATGCTATAGTCATCCGATTTCGACCAAACTTAGTGAAATCATAGGAAAGGATAGTAAACTAAGAAATACGTACTTTGGAGGCGTTCAAATTAAAAACAAAAAAGTTTTTCTCACTAAAACGAGTTATTCGACCGATCGTTCCTATGGCAGCTATATGCTATAGCCATCCGATCCGGCCGGTTCCGATAAATAAGCAGCTTATTTGTACCAAAAGACTTCGTTCAAAGTTTGGTGAGGATAGCTTTAAGACTGACGGAGGAGATAGCATAGAAACAGACGGACAGGGCTAAATCAACTCAGCTTGTCATGCTGATCAAGTATATATATACTTTATGTGGTTGGAGATGCTTACTTATATGCGCTACAAACATTCAGAATTGTGTGAAATAAATAAATGCCAATTTTAAGGACATTTCTATTGAAAACAAAAAAGTATTCCTAAGACTACATTTCAGAATATAATTTCCTATGACAGCTATATCATATAAATGACCAATTTCGACAAAACTTTGTGAAAATATGGGAAAGGATAGTGAACTAAGAAATACGAAGTTTGGACGCGTTTCCATTGAATACTAAAAAGTTTTTCTCACTTAAACTAGTTTTTCGAGCGATCGTTCCTATGACAGCTAAATGCTTTAGTCATCCGATCTGGCTGGTTCTGGAACTGCGTATTTGTACTGCGTATTTGTACTTAAAGACTTCGTACAAAGTTGGTTTAAGATAGCTTTAAAACTGACGGAGGAGATAGCATAGAAACAGAGGGACGGACGGACAGGGCTAAATGAACTCAGCTTGTTATGCTGATCAAGAATATATATACTTTATGTGGTCGGAGATGCTTCCTTCAATGCGTTACAAACATCCGCACAATTTTATAATACCCTCTGCAAGGGTATAAAATTCGAAAAAAAAAATTGTATAAGCCAAAAGAGGGCTTTAAACGCTTTTCTTGATCTCGATGAAAGCTCAGTAGAACTGGACCGAAATGGTGCAGCAACTTATATCCTTTAATGACGAAAAATTACGAAATTTTTTATTTCTGACAAATGTGGCTTGTAGCTTTAAGCTATATTCTTGCTTTCTTGAGAAATATACTTCAGGATCATGCACTTCGTTAATTGACTCTTCTGCAAGGGCTTTACGATGTGTAAGATTGGGTCAAAATAGCGAGCTTCAAAATAGCTTTAAATACAATTTTTGTTACTCTTTGAATGGTTCCACCATCACCAGTACCAAGCAATGCTGCAGCTTTTATAATGGTGGATCCATCTCCAGGACGATATAGCACAACCGTTGCATTTCCCCTTTAACTGGGATCTGTTGCTGCGTAAGCCATTAAAAACTTCATCCTTTTCTATTAAGCTCAAGATAACATTGAAGCGTTGCCTGTTTACCTCGTCCACATTTGGCAGCACATCTGATATAAATTGCTTGCATTTAGGAACAGAATTCCTTATTTTGAGGATGCCATATCGGTAAAGTTCGGTACAGTCGTTTAAAATTTCCTTCTGTCTTTTCCTCGAACGAGCTGCAGTTTTATACATAACTTTCAAAAAACCATAGAAAAGTAAGATTTCAACGTACCTTTACAAAGCTGCGAAAATTCCAAACTTATACGGGACTGTTCCGTTTTTCGATTCGATTTTCGTGTAAACGTTAATGTTTCGCGTTTAATACCCTTGTTCCACTGGCACATTCTGTAGGTCAATCACAGGATGAGCTAAATGACCTCATTCTCTCTGTGTATTTCCCCATAAGAGATAAATCCGCTGTGGATGATCAAATCACTGATACTACATTTGTCATTCGACCTTTCTTCAATTTTGCGAACGCCGAACATTCTGCTATATCGGAAAGAGTGGGACTCTGTTCGCGAAATAGTACGCATATTAGGAACAGCTACGGTGACCACAACTAAGCTTCAAGCCGAAAATCTAGTTTCGAGTGAACGCCTCTGGTGTGAAATTTATAATGAATCTTCTTAGAAGTATAATGTTACTGCGATCACAAGAATGCTATGTTATATAAAAAAGACTTGGACATATAAAAGTCTAAATTTAATTCGAAAAAAAAAAGAATTTCATATAATGTGTAGTCATAAGTTTTAACATTTTAGCCTCGTAAAATAATACCAAATGTGAAAAGCGACTATAATTTTACTTTAAATGATTAAGACTTATCTTAGAATTTACTCTTTAGAATATTTAAAAATTTTGGCTTATACCGGTACGTACCGGTTCGCACCGGTATACCGAAATAAAAAACTGGGTACCGTATCGAAACCGAAAACCGAAATAAATTACCGAAACCGAAAATCTTTTCGGTATTAATCCCTGGAAAAAAACCTTAGATCTCCCACAGTTTTAAAGATAGTCGGTTCGTACCTTTCATACATATTAACTAATCAATATTATTTTCCGATCCGCCAAAGGGTTAGTAAGGATCGGATGAACGATAGTCGAGTTATAAGAAAAACAAACAACAGGAATGCAATAAATTGTAATTCATTTTTCCGGGATTAACCGCCTGTAGCTTTGTCCATCCAGCTTATATAAATGTAACAAAATTTATAAAAAATAGAAGGATCTTTGGGCTTTATGCTAAAGTTGTTGAAATAATAATTCGACTACCGCTCTGGCTTGTAAATGAGGATCAAGTTTTTAAAAATTTGCCATAAACTTAGGCATAACTCTCTTCAAAGGCTAATTTGAACACCTAACGCATTGCTGATGCTGATCGCTTGATTTTTTTGGGCTGCATTGACATGTGTTCTGTCGCATAAGTCTCATAAACCCAGAAATTTTACTCAGCTTGACCTCCATAAATTTTTTAAATAAAAAAAAACCTGCAAAACACATTTTCCTCTATATCTTTAAAACAAAAGCTGATGGTGCCAAACAGATACAGGTTTTGTAATCAGTGTACAAAACTGGACCCGAATTTTTCACCGAGAGGCTGCTACATACAAAAGTGGCCATTTTATTTCCCTGTGTAATCATTATATTGATGGCGCGACAACTGACCTTCCAAAGCCAATATATCCTTAATACTAGGGATGTCGGAAATAATATCGAAATATCGATATTTTTGTTCAAAAATACGATACCTCGGGGTTTAAAAAAAAAAAAAAAAAAAGCGATATATCGGATATCGGCGATATTTTGCTTGCAGCGTGGTTTTTTGACATGCAAAAAAATGCTTAAAACGTATTTTATAAGAGTGAATGCACAAAAATCACAGTGCAAATTGTGTAATAAAACGATTAAGACCAGTAGCAATTCGACAAACATAAAGGCGCATTTAAAAGCAAAGCAAAGAGATGCTTGGCTGAATTGCAAACCTAAATCGGTAAACGTTAGTATAAATGATATTGACCTCCGCGAATTAATGTTCATTTGTGTGTGAGTTGGCGGCTTTTTATTCATGTCTGTATATAGTGCATATTTATTTCGTAATGCACATATAATGTACTGATATTGGACGTGTGTTTGTATGTCTGTACAAAAAACCATAGCAAGGATCGGACATGTTCAGTCTCTGGAAGCGCTAATGAAAATCATAAATTTTATATTTCAAATTTTTGAATTTTTTTAGACGGAAATTTAATCTAATCAGAATCATCGGACTTTTATTTTAATTTTCCGTCGCTAAACCTGGAGCGGACACCCGCATTGCCAGTGCTTTCTGACTTGGCGTTGCAATGCCAAAGGATTGGCATATCTTATTACACCAGAAAGCTCAGTGCCATCGGAGTGCTTGGCTTCGGCTATAAAAAGTGTGGTTTCTGACTAAAGAAGTCAAGTGACCGATAAGATTATAACTCAACTCTACTTTTTAAAATCTTAGTCTAACCAGTAGTCTACCAATAGTCGTAAAAACAGAATTTCTTACGTTTCGTTGATTAAGGATTATCAGTTTTTTTTTGTTATGTTTGTGGTATATTTCAGCTTTAAAGCTCTATACTGAAAAATTAATTAAAAAACTATAACTTAAGAACAAAAAATATAGATAGGACAATGATGAATCAACTAGCTAAATCAAATTTGAAATCAACGTATTAAACATAATAATATGTTTACTTTTAAAGTTTTTAAGAGAAGATGCTTTCTCTTAATCCTATCAATATAAAAAAGCTATTTTTACAAATCAAATAAAATATATTTATTTTCTTAAGCTTATAAAAATACATTTAATCCATTTTTTCAGAATGTAGTTTTTATTATTGGTCAAATGACACATGGTCAAATATCCCTAAATCCCTAAAAGAAATCGTAACAAACTAGTTAGTGGCTTTCCGCATTACAAAATATATAAATTGGCAACACTGATGAACGGAAGCGCGTTGCCCTTATCATGAGTGTTGGTAAACGTTAAAGGTTATTTCTTTCGCTTCGTCGTTCTTAAAAGTGCAGTTCGCTTAAAGTTTGTTTAATTGTTTAAACCTTTTGTAAACACACAAGTTCAATAAATATTGTTGCTAAAATATATGTTTATGTATAATTCAATCATAAATTTATCAAATGTGGCACCAAAAACCCCGCGAGTGATGAAATAGTTTTGTGGCTGCTGTTCGGTCGGCATTTTGATTTCATTTTTTTTTTCATTCTCAGAATTGACGCTTACCGCGGGGTGCATTCGATAACAGTTTCTGGCAAAAAAAAACCAAAAGTATTAGCAATGCCCAACGAAGTTGAGAAAAAGTTGTGTGTTATTTGTGGCAGCTGCGGTGAACCATATTGCAATGATGAGTGCCAGCGCAAGGATTGGAGGCGCCATAAGTACATCTGCTCCGCTATGTAAGTGATTGGCAGTGTATACATACATATATAAGTAGGAAAACATTTAACAGACTTGCATATTTTATTGTAGGCTGAGAAGCGCATCCAGGCCCCCACCGCGCTAAATCAAACTTCTGACGACGAGGTGAAGGCAATTGCGCGCTTTTATTTCAAGGATGTGGAAGTTAAGTTGATACCTACTGGCGACATGGTCAACTTAATGATACTAAATACATCCCGATTGAACAAAACTGGATATCTGACAGCCTGTTTCTTTCCGAAGTCTTGCCGAGTCTTTTCAGGAGTTACTTAACCGGGTTGCGTTCAACGGCCAGTGTGAATACACCGCTGTGCCTGGATATATGCCAGAGTAAGTATACATAGTTAAAAACCAATTAACACAATAGTAGACTCACATTCAATGTATTCGCAGAGTTGGAGAAATTTGTCTGGCCTTGTTTATGGAAGATCAGAGATGGTACCGTGGCGTCTGTAAGCACATTATTGGCCAAAGGGGCCTAATTTTTTATTATACCCTGTTCCCATTGAAAATGAGAAAAGGGGTATCATGAAGTTTTGCAAAAGTATGTAACAGGTAGAAGGAATCACTTGCGACACTATAAAGTATATATATTCTTGATCAGCATAAACAGCCGAGTCGATTTAGCCATGTCCGTCTGTCCGTATGAATGCGTGTTTCTCAGAGACTATAAGAGCTAGAGCCACAAATTTTTGCATGTACACCTATCTACACCCGATTCAAAACGAGTTTGATTCAGATTTGGAAAATTTCTCCCCCTCCTCCCTTTAAGCGCAACAAACTGTCAGAGCCTTCCAAACTTTACTTATATCAAGTAAGGCCCAATATCTATCTATTCTGAAAAGATCACTAAGATCGGACAATAAACACCGAAGTTATATACGAATCAATTTTGCTTGTGGGAGAGAGGGGGGGTCTTGCATTGTCAGTTATCGCGCGCGGCCGCATGCCATGCGTTTGTGTGTATGTGTGAGTGTGTGTGTATGTAAAGAAAAAACACACAAAATCAAGGGAACAGGGTATTTTGTAGTCGGGGCACTCGTCTGCAGCTCCCTTACTTGTTTCTGTGTGCAGGCTTCGATAAATCGAACGATTTCATTATACTGGAAGAGTTTTTGGCTCGCAAACCTAAATTAATATGTGACGATATTGGGTTGGATATTTAAATTAATTAGGATTACCAGTCGTGATATGCAAAAATTTTGCGCAAAAATGCGTTATTATCGATTTCTATCGTAACGCTAGATATATATTGATAAAGTTAAATACAAGGCTGCAAATCTGTGAAATTCTGCAGGAGGTTCGGTCCAGTGGCTCGAACCCGTTGTAATGTCTAAGGTTCGGTTCGGGGACCGGTACTTGAAGCCCCTGAACCCAAGGTTCTGGTTCGAACCCTTGGTTCGCATGAGAAAAGAAAAGTTTCACTTTCGATTTGTTAATTCGTAAAAAATTAAATATAAGGAAAATTCGAATCAATTTAGACATTTTAAGAATATTGACTTCTCTGGACTAGAATTTGAAGGTAATGTACACTCATGGACAAAATAATTGATGTGTTTTTTTTTCTTTTTAACTTTTTATTTCTAATTCATTTCTTTTCTAATCTCAACAAATCAAAGTTTTTTCAAAACTTATATTAATTTTCTTTGAACAACCCTTTAATATACTACTTACTTAAATATTTCCTTAAATCCGCCAATTTTGTCTGGACACAGCAATAGGTGTAAGAAGATAAATGTTTAAATTAAATCAATATTTCACTATTGTTGGTCTTGTTTTATATATTTAACTAAGTAAGTTTATTACTAAGTTTATATTAAACTAAGTAACCGGTATATCCGCCATTATTTTACAAGACTTTCTCCATTCGTCTTGGCATGGAGGATATTACCTTGCGACAAGTTCCAATTGGAATGTTGTTCCATGCTCTTTGGACAATATCCCAAAGTTGATTTTTATTATACCCTGTTCCCATTGAAAATGGGAAAAGGGGGATCATGAAGTTGTGCAAAAGTATGTAACAGGTAGAAGGAAGCACTTGCGACCCTATTAAGTATATATATTCTTGATCAGCATCAACAGCCGAGTCGATTTAGCCCTGTCCGTCTGTCCGTCCGTCTGTCAGTATGAACGCGTGTTTCTCAGAGACTATAAGAGCTAGAGCCGTAAATTTTGTAGATAGGTGTATACCCGATTCAAATCGAGTTTGTTTCAGATTTGGAAAATTCCTCCCCCTCCCCCCTTTAAGCGCAAAAAACTGTCAGAGCCACAATTTTTTAGATAGACCTTCCAAACTTTACATATATCAAGTAAGGCCCAATATCTATCTATTCTGAAAAGGTCACTAAGATCGGACAATAAACACCGAAGTTATTTACGAATCAATTTTGCTTGTGGGAGAGAGGGGGGTCTTGCATTGTCAGTTATTGCGCGCGGCCGCATGCCATGCGTTTGTGTGTATGTTGGAGTGTGTGTATGTGTGAGTGTGTGTGTATGTAAAGAAAAAACACACGAAATCAAGGGAACAGGGTATTTTGTAGTCGGGGCAGTCGACTGCAGCTCCCTTACTTGTTTTGTCAAAAAGTCTTTCCGACCTCTCCTTTGAGTTCACCCCAGAGATTCTCGATGGGATTGTCCACTCAAGAACATCCACATTTTGCTCTCGGAACCAATCCTTTAATACTCGAGAGGCGTGTTTCGGGTCATTATCCTGCTGGAACTTCCATAAAAGTGGCATATTATCCTCGGCATATAGTAGCATAACCGTCTCCAATAGATCTTTGTATACGAATCTGTCCATTATTCCGTCAATAAGATGAATCGGACCAACATCATACCATGAAAAGCAGCCCCATACCATTAGGCTACCACCTCCATGTTTCACATTTTTATACCCTTGCAGAGGGTATTATAAAATTGTCCGGATGTTTGTAACGCATAGAAGGAAGCATCTCCGACCACATAAAGTATATATATTCTTGATCAGCACGACGAGCTGAGTTGATTTAGCCTTGTCCGTCCGTTTTAAAGCTATCCTCACCAAACTTTGCACAAAGTCTTTTGGTACAAATACGCTGCACATTTGTCGGAACCGGCCGGATCGGATGACTATAGCATATAGCTGCCATAGGAACGATCGGTTGAAAAACAAGTCTTAAAGAGAAAAACTTTTTTGTTTTTAATGGAAACGCCTCCAAAGTACGTATTTCTTAGTTTACTATCCTTTCCCATGATTTCACTAAGTTTGGTCGAAATCGGATGACTATAGCATATAGCTGCCATAGGAACGATCGGTCGAAAAACTAGTTCTAGTGAGAAAAACTTTTTTGTTTTTAGTGGAAACGTCCTTATCATTGGCATACACTTAATCTATATACTTTTACACAATTCTACAAAGATTGGTCGAAATCGGATGACTATAGCATATAGCTCCCATAGGAACGATCGGTCGAAAAACTAGTTCTAGTGAGAAAAACTTTTTTGTTTTTAGTGAAAACGTCCTTATCATTGGCATACACTTATTTTATATACTTTTACACAATTCTACAAAGATTGGTCGAAATCGGATGACTATAGCATATAGCTCCCATAGGAACGATCGGTCGAAAAACTAGTTCTAGTGAGAAAAACTTTTTTGTTTTTAGTGGAAACGTCCTTATCTTGGCATACCCAACAACACACACATCACAGTTGCGACGTGCAAACTGTTTTTAATGAAAACGTCCTTATCATTGGCATACACTTATTTTATTTACTTTGGACACATTTCTACAAAGATTGGTCAAAATCGGATGACTATAGCATATAGCTGCAGTATGAATGATCGGTCGAAAAAGAAGTTCAAGTTAGAAAAACTTTTTGTCTTAAATGACATCGCCTCCAAATTTCGCAATTAACAGTGTATTATGCCTTTCCATGATTTCACCAAGTTTAATAGAAATCAGACATCTTTATAGTATAAATCCCATAGAAAAGTTATGTCCAAAAAGTAGTCTTAGAAAAACTTTTTTGTTATCAATGGAAGCTGCAAGGGTATACAAAACTTCGGCCGAGCCGAAGTTAACTTTCCCCTATTTTTATATGTGTACTTGGGATCAAATTCTTTGCCTTTCGGACGACGAACATTCATTTTGACATCATTTTGAAATAAATTTATTTTGCTTTCGTCACTCCAGAGGATATTACGCCATTTATTCTCACTCTCCGGTCCGCACCAGGTTCTACGATCTAATGCAAATTTGTTCCTCATCTGTAAATTTTCCGACCGAAGCAAAGGAACCCTGCGAGCAATCCTACCTGTTAGGTTTGCTATTGCCAATCGTCGCCGAACGGTCCGTGATGACACAATATTCCCAATTTCATTGGCAATCGTCCTGAAAGAGTTGAACGGGTTGCGTTTAGCTAACTGAACCATGCGATCGTCGGTCTTAGATTATGTTTTTTTATTTGCTCCTCGAGTTTCACCTATTTTTTCCGGTTTTAAGGCGTTGGTTACGAAGTTTTAAGAACGTTTTATTAACATGACAATGGATTTATACGTTTTTCCTTCATCTCGGAGTCGTCGAATGAGCCTTCCCTCCTCCGCACTGCAGTGGCGACCACGGTCCATCTAATACAATTTTAATGGTTATTAACTCCCCGTTTAGTTATTTTTTCCTAATACCTTACCTTCTTCAATCAATTAATTGTATTTATAAACTACAGGTTAATGTTTTGCTTCATACACCTATTTCATTGACCAGCCGAGTTTGCAGTCTAACCAATAAAACAATCCACATTTTTTCCCAGAAAGCTAATTATTTCCGGGAATTCACCCAATTCGTACCGAAAGAATATGACCATAATAAAAAAACATAGCCTCCATATTAAATGATATGTTTATATCGATTTAAATCGATATTTAAAAAAAAAATATCACACCTATTATTTTGTCATTCTCGCCCTCTCTTGATTGGCGAGTAAAAGTTCTGACCGACTATATAGAGTATCTTTATAATAAGTTTGTTAAGATAAAAACCAATGTTTTGAAGCCAAAGCAACCATCTTGGTTTAATGCAGACATAATAAAACACTTTAATTTACGCACTGCGTCTTATTACAGGTGGAAGCGGATACGGGTAACTGTTACGGGTAACTGTTACAAAAATGATCAATCTGCTAAACGAGACTTTTACACAACCAAGTTTACCAACGACAAGACAGCACTGGAGAGAAATAAATGACTTAGGGATAGGTAGAACAAGACGCCAGGTTAATAGTGACGTAGATGCTAATGCGCTTAATCACAAGTTTGTGCAATTTAATGTACCTGAGGCTACTTGCAACAAGTACCTGAATTCTCAACCCCTCTGTGATAATAGCCTTAGTTTTATGTGTGTTAGTGCCTTCGATGTCTTAGTATGTATCCTGAAGGTTAAGTCTAATGCGGTAGGTTTTGATCATTTTAGTCCCAAATTGATAAAAATAATACTTTCATATCTCTTATAGCCTATTTCCACGATAATCACATATTTCGAAATGTACTTTTTTTTCTGAGCGTTTCCATACGATATGTACATTTTCATTTTACTTATTCAACAAAGTAGCTTTTGAAATGACAAAATTTTTTTTGGAACTGAGTATTATTTATTTCAAAGAAAAATGGAGAAGCATTGTACTCTAGTGGGTTGTGGGTTCAAGTCCCCGTGGTGGCATACTTTTTTTATATTCCCATTGAAAATGGGAAAAGGGGGATCATGAAGTTGTGCAAAAGTATGTAACAGGTAGAAGGAAGCATTTGCGACCCTATAAAGTATATATATTCTTGATCAGCATCAACAGCCGAGTTGATTTAGCCCTGTCCGTCTGTCCGTCCGTCAGTCCGTATGATCGCGTCGATATCAGAGACTATAAGAGCTAGAGCCACAAGTTTTTGCATGTAGATAGGTGTATACCCGATTCAAATCGAGTTTGTTTCAGATTTGGAAAATTCCTCCCCCTCCCCCCTTTAAGCGCAAAAAACTGTCAGAGCCACAATTTTTAAGATAGACTTTCCAAACTTTACATATATCAAGTATCTATCTATTCTGAAAAGATCACTTAAATCGGACAATAAACACCGAAGTTATATACGAATCAATTTTGCTTGTGGGAGAGAGGTTGGTCTTGCATTGTCAGTTATCGCGCGCGGCCGCACGGACTAAATCGACTCGGCTGTTGATGCTGATCAAGAATATATTTACTTTATAGGTTCGGAAATGCTTCCTTATGGCTGCGTGCGACCTTCTTCTGCGGTGACACCAGCAAACCGCAAATTATTTAAAAAAAACTGGAAGGCGATTCAAAGCGCTGGAAAAATGTTATCACGCCAAGCGCTTCCGTTAGCCCCGTGCCCCATTGTTGAGCGTCTGACCTGCACTCTGATGTTGAAGGGACGCAAAAATGCAATTTGCTCAGAAATTTTTTGGCCAAAACTCTTGCATTTCTACACCAGACTAGCTAGGAAGCTGAATTTGTTACGAAATGTTCCCAAAAAATTGAACTTAACGCACATAATTTATTTTACAAATTTAAAAATTTTATAACATATTGATAATCCAAATCAAAGTTGGAAAATTTTTCAACATTTTGGTTTTTTATGTAAAAAAAAAAATTGTCATTAGACTTAAGCCAAATTTTGCAAAGAGGTACATATAAGTAAACGTTGTTTTTTGGAAAAAAAAATTGTCATGATCTGATTAGTCGTTTATGAGTTATTGACCCAAAATGGTACTAACTTTGACTGCCCACCCCGTTAAGGATTTTCAGTCAAGCTGATTACTTTCACCGTTATTTTCATTTATTTAACCTGTTCCTTATATTGGATTTTTAAAACATAAAATTAAAAATAAAAACTTAATTAATTAAAAAATAATTTTAGTATGTATTTTAAACCGCAATTCCGTGCTTCTAAAAGTATTCTACACATTTTAATCCATGGGAATGAAAATAGCTTAGCTCTCACAGCTTAGCTTCATGGGCAAACTTCCGATGTTTTAAAAAAGAAAAGCATACTTTTCGGCTGACTTTAAAATTGAAACTGGCTCGATGCCAAATGGGGATACATTTTTAAAAGCGATTTCATAAAATCCGAAGCAAAGCCGCACAAAAGCGCATACATCCAGTTATGGTTCAATATTCAAAGAAAATAATTAGTCATGTTGCCAGTGAATACTCAGTGGCACTCGTGGGCACTCAAAAGTCAAAGTTGCCAAATGTAAAAAAACCCACAAAATTTAAGATTTTTTTTCATTTTTAATGAAAACGAATAGAATTGGAAACTTTTTTATAATTTTTTATTGAAATCTTTTCCGTAGTCGAAAATATACAATAAAGCTCTAGAATCTGTATCTTTCCTAGATTCGAATATTAATTTTTGGTTTTTTTGAAACAATTTCAAGAATCAACTTTGAATTGCTGCCATTCCAAAACCAATTTATGAAAATGTTCCACATTTTGGCATGAAATAACTATAAGTATTCTTAATCGTTTCCGACAATCGATTTATCCAGTTTCCCAAAAAAAAGTGTGACTTTTGGCCAAAATATTGGCTGGCCCATTGTGCGGTGCTAAGATTGACACAATTTGTATACTCTGTACCAGAGGTACACAGAATATATAAAGTTTGTGAAAAAGTATTTAACAGGCAGAAGGAACCATCTCTGATCCTATAAACTACATATATATATTCATGTCCGTCTGTCTGCCTGTCCGTCTGTAAGTATGAACAAATAGATCTCAGAGATGGTAAGAGATAGAGGTTTGACATGTATGCTTCTTATACTTGCAGGCAGATCAAGTTAATTTTAAATTTTTGCCACGTTCATTAATTCTGGACTTATTTAATAATCAGGATTATTTTTCGATCTGCCAAAGGAATGGTAAAGATCGGGTGAACGGTTGTCGAGTTATAAGGAAAACAAACAATTATGGGCAGCGCTTCACAGGTACAGAGTATGTTATGGTCGGGCTTGACCGACTTTCATTCTTGTTTTTAATTAAATAATGAAAATTTGATACAAAAAATCGCGCGATTTTTTTGTATCGAAATTTTCGTTCACAGCGCTAAAACTGATAGAATTGTTATACCCGTTACTCGTAGAGTAAAAAGGGTGTACTGACGTCGTGCTAATGTTTGTAACATGCAGAAGGAAGCATCTCCGACCCCATAAAGTATACTATATATATTCTTCATCAGCATCAACAGCCGATTTGATATAGCTATGTCCGTCTGTCTGTATAAACACCTAGATCTCGGAGACTAGAAGTGCTAGAGCCACCATATTTTGTATGTATGCAGACTACTATTGTCTGTAGGCAGAACAAGTTTATTTCAAATTTTGGCAACGCCCACTCATGCCCGCAATTAAAAATGTTGAATACCTCTGACAATTTTGAAGATATCAAGGTCATATTTTGCAGAGTAGTGTATGTGCCCAATATCTACAATCTCTAAAATGTGCATAAAGATCGAATAAGAAATGGCAGAGTTTAAAGATTAAGTGGGGGACTTCTCTCTTCAATAACGTGCAACCAAATGGCAAATGTGGGAACGAATATGCCTCTGATAGGATTCATTGACCAACTGCTAACCAGCAGGTCGGTGTACTCACAACTTGGAGACGTTACGGCTCACAGATTTGTAAGCAGAGGCACTCCCAAGTTTTTTCAGTGATACCGACGATATCGAATTTTTAAATGTGGCTTATTCCCACAAATTTCGTGTGACCTCTTGCAGACAGCACTGGCAACACTAGTTCAGTGGAGGACATCTTGCGGGCAGGGCGTGAACCCAGCCAAAACAGAACTTGTAGTTACTCTTCACCAGGAAGTACAAAATTCCAAACCTTGTCCCTTGGATTAATAGAGTAAGACTTGCGTTTGGTGACAATACCAAATACTTTGGAGTCATTCTGGGCAAAAACTACTCTGGAGTGACAACATAAATGACCGCTTAAGAAAGGCAACCACTGCTCTTTTCTCATGCAAAAAGGCAGTGGGCCGAAAATGGGGCTTCTCCCCAACTATAGTACATTCACAGAAAAAACGAGAGCGTAAGTTAAAGTCGGTCCTACCCGACTTCGACATTCCCGTTACTCAGGAAAATTAATGTTGTATAGCCTTCCCTTATGTTAGTTAACAGAGAAATAACATTAATAAGAACATTTCAACATTATGTAAACAAACAGAGAATGTGGCGCCAAAAAGTATGCAACATTTTTTAAAACATCTATAACTTTTATTTATTTATTATCCGATCTTTATGAAACTTTCAGAGATTGTAGATATTGGGCACATGCACTACACTGCAAAATATGAGCTTGATATCCTTGAAATTGTAGGAGTTATTCAACAATTTTTATTGGGGGGGAGGCGGACTGGGGCGTGGCCAAAATTTGAAATAAACTTGATCTGCGTAGGGAAGTTAGGAGTCTA
The DNA here is from genome assembly GCA_018904265.1 of Lordiphosa collinella. NCBI lineage: Eukaryota > Metazoa > Arthropoda > Insecta > Diptera > Drosophilidae > Lordiphosa > Lordiphosa collinella. The sequence goes on from JAEIFV010000261.1 coordinate 369,919, forward strand.
CAAACAAAATTTGGTGGCTGTAGCTCTTCTAGTCTCCGAGATATAGGTGTTCATACAGACAGACGGTTACATACATTTGCAGGACTTTCTTCTTCTTCTTCTTTGGCCATCACAACCGTTTTACGGTCTCGGCCGCTGCCACTAATGCCCGCCACTCGCCTCTGTCCCGAGCGACATTCCACCAGAGGGACACTCCCAGGTTCGCAATGTCTCCCTGCACCTGGTCACGCCATCTCCGCTTTGGTCGGCCAGGTGGGGGAGTGCCTCCCAACTCTATCGCATGCCGATTGTACACACGCTTTGCTGGAGCGTTATCATCCATACGGGTAACATGTCCTATCCAGCGCAACCGCTGTTGTTTTATGCGCTTGACTAGGTCAGTGTCCCCATAGAGCTCATACAGTTCGCGATTCATTCGGATGCGAAATTCGCCGCCAACGTTTAGAGGCTAAACCCCGAAGGACTTTCTCGAACACGCCGCCTCACCTCGGTCGTTCGGCGATAGCAGGCAGGGTATAAGCTTGTATAGCGCAATTTTCGTTTTCCGAGAGAGGTCTCTGCTCTTGAACTCCTTATTGAGTCCGTAATAACATCGGTTTGCAAGAGTAATTCTTCTTCGGATTTCCAGACTGGTGTTGTTGTCGCTGGTTATCGTCGTTCCGAGGTAGACAAATTCCTTAACAACCTTGAAGTTATAGTCAATATCATCGGCATATGCAAGTAGCATGTTATCTCTGGTAAAGATGGTGCCCGTTCTGTTAGCCTTTGGGCACTGGCGCAGTATGTACTCCATCAGCAGATTAAAGAATTGCAGGACTTTAGTATACCCTTAATCAGGGCTGCAAACCGGTGCGGAGTCGAACCACTCCGGAGTCGGAGACTCTGGGATTTTTGGGAAGTCGAAACCGAACCCGAACCGGAGCAAACAACTTTTTCCCAGCCGAACCTGAACCCGAACCGGAGCAAGAAAACTTAACAAAGGGTTCGGTTCAAAAAAATTTGTATTTGGTTGCCAATGATTTCTTTTGGATGATATATTAAACATTTGCACTTTTTGTAAGACGTTGCGAATTCTTCTTCGATCGGAAAATCCTAAGAAAGCAGTGCTAGACTGCGTAAAGTGTTGGAATTCGACTTACAAAATGTGCGGGCAATTGTTAACTTTGAATGAATTCTGTATGAAAAGCTCTGCACAAACAAAGGAGTTATACCTAAAGCCATCAGACTCGGTTTAAAATTTTTCCAGCGATTTATACTCAACTTGGTAGACTTGTCGCACACAAGTTCTGAAGTCTTCTGCAGAATACATTAATTCGTTATTAAAGAGTTTAAAAAAACATTCTCAATTTTAAATTTTATCCCAATTCTTTCAACTGTTTTTTTTTGGATCCTTCTTGTAAAATATAAGACCTTAAAAATGTCGCATTTGTTGTATGTATTAGCGCTTCCTGACACACAAGTATCAGTCGAGCCCGCTTTATCTAAGTTGTGTTTATCTAAGGTTTGTGAAACCCTGGATCGAAACTGAACCTGCCCTTAATACTCTACTACAAGGTGGGCCAAAAGAAGTCATCCGATGTTGTTTGGCTTTCATTTTTTTTCTAAATAAAAACGTATATTCTGTTTTTGATTATATTTATTTGAACCTTTAGAATTTTATTGGTCATTTCGAAAAGATGATATCGGCCAAATGGGCGCCGTTACGCCGTTACGTTATTACGGGCTCGTTTTATGGCATTTTTCATCACTTCGGCAAGAACATCGGGCTGCAGATTCTCGCACTCGTGTCGAATGTTGTCCTTGAGGGCTTCCAAGGTCTCGGGCTTGGTTACGTAAACACGGGAATTTCAAAAAACCCCAAAAAAAGTCTGGAACGGTTAAATCGGGCGATCTTGCAGGCCAGTGCAAATCGCCAAAACGAGACATGAGGCGACCCGGGAACGCCGCCTTCAGAATGTCGGTGGTGGCTCGCGCAGTGTGTGCCGTTGCTCCGTCCTGTTGAAACCACATGTCCTCCAGTCCTAATTTGTCCAATTGCGGCAGAAAAAACCCGGTTAACATGACCCTATAACGCGCACCGTCCACTGCACACTGGGCCAGCAGGCCGAAATTTTGGACAAAAGTCCCACTTTTTTGTTTGGGAAACTTGATACAACGATTGTCGGAAACGATTAAGAATAGATATAGCTATTTAATGGCAAAATTTGGAACATTTTCACAAATTGGTTTTTGAATGGCAGAAATTCAAAGTTAATTTTTCATGAAATTGCTCCAAAAAATGGAAAATTAATAGTCGAAACTAGGAAAGAAATAGCTTCAAGTGATTAATTGTATATTTTCGACTACGAACTAGATTTAAATCAGTAATTTTTTTGGTTTTTTTACAATTGGCAACTTTGATTTGAGAGTGCCCTCGGGTGCCACTGGCTAATCACTCGTAACATGTCAAATAAATTTCTTTGAATATTGTACTACATCTGGAGGTATGCGCTTTTGAGCGGTTTTGCTTTGGATTTAATAAAATCGCTTTTAAAAAAGTATTCCCATTTGGCTTCGAGCCAGTTTTAATTTTTTAAGTCTGCCGAAAAGTATGCTTTCCTTTTTTAAAACATCGAAATTTTGCCCATGAAGCTAAACTGTGAGAGCTAAGCTGTTTTCATTTCCTTATTAATTAAAAAACCAAAATGTTGAAAATTTTTCCAACTTTGATTTGGATTATCAATATGTTACAAAATTTTAAAACTTTTTAAAAAATCTTTTAAGAACATTTCGTAAAAAAATTTAGCTTCTTAGCTAGTCTGGTGTAGAAATGCCAGAGTTTTGGCCAAAAAATTAGATTTCTGGCCCACAGTGCACTGTTGTCGTTTGACCAGTGACGTTCTCGAAAAAAATGGCCCGATGACTCCTCCATCGTGAACAGCGCACCATGCAGTCACTTTGAGCGGGAGTAATGGCTCCTCGAAAGCAATAGTTTTGCTTGTTCACGTACCCGCTGAGGTGGAAATTAGCCTCATCGCTCATTATGATTTTGGTCGAAAAATCGTCCATTTCGTCCTCGAGATTGAGGATGGCTTGGGCGTAGGTTACACGCGTTTGGCGGTCGACAGGCAGCAGCTGATGCACGGACTGGACTTTGTACGGGAACATGCGCAGGTCTTTGACCAAAATTCGCCTTAGGGACGACCGGCTTATGGCTAATTGCGAGGCACGGCGTCTAGTCGATGTTTCAGGCGGCAGCTCGACATCCTCGGCAACAGCGGCGATATTCTCGGCCGAACGGGCGCTCCGGGGCCGTCCACTCTTGGCAACGTCTCGTGTGGTCCCATACTCTTCAAGGTTGGTGGCCAAACGGCGCAGTGTTTGCGCAGTCGGTGTAGGGCGGCCGGGGAATCTGCGACGGAATTCGCGCTGCGCCAACACCACAGACGAATTGTTAAGCAAAAAAATAGACACGATTATTCCGCGGGGAGTATATCGATCCATGGCTTGTTCACTTGTATTCTATATCTGTCTAGTCCACAAATGTCAAAACAGATCTGACTTGGCATTTTAATAAACTACGTAAAATTTTGTCATATTACGTTTATACGCACATCTTATTTGCAAATAACTATTTTTAAATGTCCAATTGCGTAAAACGGGTTCGTTTTATTTGATAGCTAGTCCGAAAAACGATTAGTCTTATTTACAAATAACGTTCAAAGGGTTGTTATGTTAAAAACACAAAGTGAAAACAAGCACTGCAATTGGATCAAGGAGGAGACGACGGAACTTCTTGGCCTAATGAAGTTTTTTCATCGACTTCTGCGCTCAATGTTACCAGATACACAGTTATAAACAATCAGGCATCACTAAAAAATGCATATATTTAAGAAAGATATTTAGCGTATAAACCAGGGGCTGGCAGCTTGCTATCTGGCGTGCATACGAAAAATCTCAAAGCAGCGCTGCTTCCACACACACGGTATAAACTGTTAAAGCTCCGCTGCGTTAAGTGTTCGCGACACAGTCGTTGCTACTGGAAAAGAGAGAAATTTTTGCGCTGCTCTTACACTCACCAATGCAAAAATATGAATGTATTTCTTTCCTGCCTCTGGTATAAACAGTGAGTTAGTTATTTACAAATAATTTCTGTTTGCAAATAGCTGGCGTATAAACAGAGTATATGATTCATATTAAAAATCAAACAAAAAAATAGGGGAAAGTTCGGCCCAGCCGAAGTTTTGTTTACCCTTGCAGCTTTCATTAAAAACAAAAAAGTTTTTTCGTTGAATAAACTTTACACCCGGTCACCCCTCTCTGCTGTTGGCGCCAGCTTTGTAGTAATTAGCCATGGAAAGCTTCTCAAACTTCGGATTCGGCGTTAAACTGTAGGTCCCTTTCTCTTGTGCGAATATTATTAGCGCACAAGCCAAGAGATTGGGGCTGTGTCAAGCCATTTAAAAAATATAAAATAAGTGTATGCCAATGATAAGGACGTTTTCATTAAAATCAAAAAAGTTTTTCTCACTAGAACTATTTTTCGACCGATCGTTCCTATGGCGACTATATGTTTTAGTCATCCGATTTCGACCAAAAAAATTCACACTTAGTGAAATCACGGGAAAGGATAGTAAACTAAGAAATACGTTCTTTGGAGGCGTTTCCATTAAAAACAGAAAAGTTTTTCTCACTAAGACTAGTTTTTCGACCGATCTATGACAGCTATATGCTATAGTCATCCGATCCGGCCGGTTCCGAAAAATGTGCAGCGTATTTGTTCCAAAAGAATTCGTGCAAAGTTTGGCGAGGATAGCTGACGGAGGAGATAGCATAGAAACAGACGGACAAACGGACAGACGGACGAACAGACGGACAGGGCTTAATCAACTCAGCTCGTCATGCTGATCAAGAATATATACCCTTGCAGCTTCCATTGAAAACAAAAAATTTTTTTTTTATCTAAGACCTTACTTTTCTATGGGATCTATACTATATAGATTTCTGATCTAGGTTGGTGGGTGGGTAGAAGGGGGCGAGTTTAAGTCCATACAAATTGACCCACTCTAATGCACACATTAAAACTACTATGGGAGTTGTAGTCGAGTGCCCCGACTGCAAAATACCCTGTTCCTTTGACTTCTTGTGTTTTCATACACATATACACACACTCACACATACACACACCCACTCCTACATACGCACACACGCACGCGCAAACGCGGTAACTGACATGATTCGTATATAACTTCAGAATAGATAGATATTGGGCCCTACTTGATATATATAAAGCTTGGAAGGTCTATCTTTAAAATTGTGGCTCTGACAGATTTATGCGCTTAAAGGGGGGAGGGGGAGGAATTTTCCAAATCTGAAACAAACTCGATTTGCATCAGGTACACACCTATCTACATGCAAAAATTTGTTCATACGGACAGACGGACAAAGGGACAGACGGACGGACAGACGAACGGACGGACAGACGGACATGGCTAAATCGACTCGGCTGTTGATGCTGATCAAGAATATATATACTTTATAGAGTCGCAAATGCTTCCTTCTACCTGTTACATACTTTTGCACAACTTCATGATCCCCCTTTTCCCATTTTCTGAACAGGGATAAAAAAAAAAAAACATTTTCTAAAATTAATTTTTCCTTAAAGTCAATGTTTCAGTAAAAACCAAATTTTCGTATTTATATCACTACCCAAATTTTAAATTTTTTCTTAATTTTAATTTTCCCATACTTGATTTAAAGTAAAATTGATTTCAAACATAAACAATAATTAGAAAAACAAATAGGTTAGTGTTACACAACTCGCGTGCCCAGGCGGTTGCTGTTACTTGTTTGTGTGCCGTCGTCCTATGTTGAAGTCCCAGTCAAGCTAATTTTAAAAAAAATATGTATTTCGTTTTTCAGAAGGAAGGAAGAATTTGCCTACAGACCGCCCGCCCGTAGCCACGCCCTTTGCTTACAACTTATTTAGTTGAATAACAATCTGTACTAACCTTCACAGAAACAGTTTGGGTTTTTGAAGTCAGATTAATCTGTCCTCTCCGGAAACCAGCTCCAAATGGTTGGATATTCAATATTTTAGGATCAAAATTTAACCAAAAATTAATTAATTTTTCTCTTCTTTATGTTAAAAAGTTTGCATTACTTCGATTGCACTAGTTTACAAGTTTACGGCAAAAAAGGTTTGGTAAAATTTTTTCTTAGTGAAAATTGCACTCAAAGTCTACCTTTTTTCAAAAAACTCATAAATCAGAAGCAAAGTTTCTAATATATCTTTCAATAGCTTAGAAATCCACCATCGGAATAAAAAGTGCTTTAGGAATACGGAATTCAACTACCCTTTAAGAAAGTGTGTCCATCTTTAATTCCATAACCCAAAACAGAAAAATGTACACTATTTTCTAGAGTTACTTTTCATCGAACAAAGAAACTAGCTTCTTCGCGATTTTTCGAAAACAGCACCACCAATTTTTTTTTGGGGAATTGATTTTTGAACTTAGCTGATCGAAAATTATAAAAGCTTCTGTAATTATGTTTAACAAAAAATTGAGAAATAGTCTTTCTTTTGACCGTCCATTTAATGAAAATGTTCCAAGCTTTCAAAATAAAGCTTGAGTCTTTGGGCTACAGCTAGAATAATAAATTTTTCTTGATTCTAGCTGTAAAAAAAACTATCGAAAACTATCGATAGTGATGGGCTACCATAGATGGCGTCTCGATAGTGTCAAACCATCGATAGTGACGACCGTGCTTTCGATAATTTTCCACCTCTAGATCAAGACCGACTATAATGTACTCTGTACCTCCCAAAGATTGTGTTAAGGTGTGTGAAGTGCCGACCATCGCCGCTGCGGTCGATGCCACCCAGCATTATTTTTGTTTTTCTTATAACGCGACTACCGTTCATCCGATCTTTCCAAATTCATTGGCGGATCGGTAAATATTCCAGATTACTAAATATGTCCAAAGGTACGAACCATCTATCTTTAAAACTGTGGGGATATGACGTTTTTAATTGCGGTCGAGGGTGGGGGCGGGCCCACGTCTGTCTGTCTGATCGTCTGTCCGTATGAACAAACAGATCTCAGAGATGGTAAGAGATAGAGGTTTGACATATATGGGACATATGCTTCTTATACTTGCAGGCAGATCAAGTTTATTTTCAATTTTTGCCACGCCCCCTCCCGCCCCCGCAAATTGGAAAAAACATAATATCTCCCTCAGTCTTACAGATATAATGTTCGTTTCTTTAGGACATATTTAGTAATCAGGATTATTTATCGATCCGCCAAAGAAATGTTAAAGATCGGATGAACGGTTGTCGAGTTATAAGAAAAATAAACAATTATAGGCAGCATCGGCCGCAACGGTGATGGGCAGCACTTGCAGGTACAGAGTATGTTATAGTTGGGTTTGACCGACTTACATTATTGTTTTTTAGTCTTGTACTGTGATATGGATGAAAAAATTATCAAAACCAGCGTGTATTTGGTATAAATGATTATACAAAGTTTTGCATATCAGCAATTAAAGCTCAAATTAGATTTGTGTGGGCCGAACGAAAATCGTATGGAATCTCTACCACCGCTTTAATTAGCTGAACCTCAAAGAAAACTGCAATAAAAATGCATGTAAAAAAATCTACTGCATGTGACTTAAATTTCTCTCGTACCTTAGGTGCATATCCACAAACAATATCCAATAAAATCGATAAATAAAACCCATTTCGATGCCATCGACTCGTTGAACTTCTACCAGGCTCCCATAAAAGCATAGCCTGGCTTTGTAAATGCCTCCAATCAACAGCGAAGTGCTGCCAATGGTTGCCAATCGTTCGACGATTTCGATTTGGAGCCAAACATATTACATAAATATGTATGTTTGTATAAATTTTCTTTGTCGGTAACAGCGTTCGTATGAACGTGCGCAGTTTGGTGACCCCAACACGCGTTGAGTAATTGAATACAAACACACACATTAATATACAGCAGCCACAGGCATTTGAACAAACCCTCGTCTGTGTTTCCGCTCGCATAGCCATCCACATCCATGCAAACAAACATAATATTCACGCCCTGCGCGAACTTTGCGAGCACTCTCTTTGGAATGGAGAGTGCCAAAAGGAGCCAGTAAGAGCGAAAGAGCTAATCTGTGAACACCTGTAACATGGAAACTGCAGGGTGTAAAAAGGCAAAATATCTTTGGTGCTTTGCCTATTCCAATAAATGTTTGAGTGCGTTGCTTTCTAAGCGCCTGGTAAAAGCTTCTCAAACTTTTCCACATTAGTTTTTGGTAGGGCTCATTATCCGAATTGCTATATTTTTAAGCAATATAAACGAATAACCATTAGGGTCTTAACATTAACTTGGTTATCAAGTAATCTGTTAAAAAAAATATATTTTATTGTCAACTCTCGTGAACACACTTTTTTGTGATTATCTGGATAATTATTCTTGTTTCACAAAAAATATAGGCGAAGTTAACTTCGGCTCGGACGAAGTTTTGTATACCTTTGCAGCCTTCATTGAAAGCAAAAAGTTTTTCTAAGGGTCATCCAGTTTCGACCAAACTTAGTGAAATCATTAAAAAGCATAGAAAACGTAAACAAAGAAGTTTTTCTCACTAAAACTAGTTTTTCGACCGATCGTTTTTATGGGAGCTTTATACTATAGTCGTCCGATCCGGCCAGTTTTCAAACTTGCGCAGCGTACTCAGAGAAAAAAATCCGTTCTAAATGTACCAAAATCGTGACCATTTGGTGACGATAGTCTGCTAAGCCCGCCTTTTCTTAATTCATGAACATATGTTCACATTATTCCATGAACATTTTTTTCTCTCTCATAATCGATTTGGGCTTGGTTAATGGTTAATGCTTGGTTCATGAATATTTTGGGCTTGTTTCAAAAACAAAAATTTATCAAGGTGTTATCGTCACCCGGCCCGACTCATCCCCACCACATTTCCTCCCTCCTAAGAAGATTCTATTTATTCAATAACTAGATGGCCCGGCGAACTTCGTACCGCCTAACAAGAATAACTGTAGTGAGTTAACTGAAGGCCCTCTTTTGGTCTAGACGACTGAAGACGACATTGAAGAACCCTGTGATATTCAACATTTTTAGTTTTGTTATCAGGAGCAAAAATAAATAAAGCAGAGGGTTTGCGGACACGCGAACATGACACGTACAATTGACCATGAGAAAAACATACATTTTTCAAATTCAGTCCACAAACATTTAAGGACTGGCCTTGTGATTTGTTAATCGTCATGGCGAATGCAATGCGAATTGAATTCGTTTCAACCCAAAAGGCACTTCGGCTTAGATCATCGGAAACCTCGGAATGAGAACTACTTCTTCTTTAAATTTTCCTTTGAATATCGCCGCGTGAATCATATTGGTCATCAATTTTCTTAATTTCGTTCCATTGCATAGTTTTGGTTGGTTTAGATTTTGAAGCAAGACGACTTCAGAGACAACCTTTATTTGCAAACTGTGCGGCACATCCAAAGCGTTTAAAAATTCTGTTGCATAGTTTGTAACATCGTCCTCGTTTGTTACACAGCCGATGGATTTGAATGAATGCAGAGTTAAGTGCATCATGATCTGATTCTGAACTACAAAGCTTAAGCAATGTTCGGGAGTACTTTTTTAATGAGAGACACGACCATTACCGATATTCAACAATTGCTTGGAGAAATAGTGAGCGATGGATCGTTTTGCAATGCAACTTTCATGTTAGCTGACAGCTGAAGTTTCTTCACATAGCTCCACAGATTGGATGATTTGAGGCAAGCGTTTATTTGATCGGCTGGAGTCGATCTTGGAATGACTGTCAGTGTTTGGCGGAAATCGCCAGATAGTAAAATCATTGCGCCACCAAAACATCTCGAGTCATTGCGCAGATTTTTTAATGTTCGGTGATTTGCTTCCAATGCGCGTTAGTGCGCCATTGTGCATTCGTCCCAAATGATGATTTTTGCCTATGCTATTACTTTGGCCATTGACAATTTTATTTTAACGCCCAATGAGCTGTACGACATCCCTTTAACAATGTGGCCGCTATTCCAGAAGAAGCAACTGCTACCGCAATGTCGGATCCCGCACGAACAGTGGCCAAAATGAATGACATGCGGAATGTCTTCCCAGTTTCATCGGGGGCATCCAAGAAAAATAACTCACCATTTCCATCATCAATTGCCTTCATTAATGTATCATAGAACTCCCTCTGTTGAGGGTTCAACAGGGGTACATTCGTTTGAACTGATTGTTGTAATTCAAGTCGATCATATTCAAGTTCACGCTACAATTCTTTATTAAATGTATCATTCGCTCCACGATCTGGCGCTGGCATTCCTAAGCTGACCAACAAACTGCCGTACATGTCTTTTGACATGTCATTCTTGTATTTGTTCCACAGGTCACGTGGATTCGATGGGAAGCATATCGAAATGATAATAGCAAATAATGTGCGTATCTGATTTGTAGATTCAGATATAATTGCTCCAGCGATTGTCGTGTCCCATTTATGTATTTATTAAGTTTGTGCATATATACGTAAAAGCCAGCAGGGAGCACCTCCGACCCTATAAAGTATATATATTCTTGATCAGCATCAACAGCCGAGTCGATTTAGCCGTGTCCGTCTGTCTGCCTGTTTTGCATATTTTGCGATTTTTTGTGACCGCTTGAAATACACCTGCTATTTACCGATTTTTTGGACCATTTATTTAAATACGTTCTATGAGCGATTCTGTTAGGCGGGGCCGGTACAGATCAAACAAATCAAAGATCATAAGAATCCGTCTAGCCGTTCGTGAGTTATAAGTGGTGTAACTAACACCTCTTTGTTTTATATATATAGATTAATTTTTTTTTACTTACCTTGTCTGGGATTCGAACCCAGGATCTCGGCACTCACCACGAATGACGGACATCTTAACGGACATCAATCGGGTCGCGCGTGACGCTGGCGAAACGACAGTGAACAATAAAATCTAACACGCCGCACAGTGGGCCCCTAAACTGTAGCTTAGTTAAATTTTTTTTTTTTTTTTTGATTTAAAAAAATTTTGTGATGCCAAGTCAAAGTAAATTAATTTCTACATCAAAATCTTAACTTACAATTTTTGGTTTAAAGGCCTGTATCCAGCACTGCGGAAAATTCTTGCCAGGAATATGCTATTTATTTTGAGTTTGTGGAACCCAAGTAAAATATTATGGCCAAGCTTGCATTTAATTAAATTTTAACAAAATAACGCAAAAACCAACTTTGGTCTACCATTGTAGACTTAAATTCAGTACGACGAGTCTAGTGGTTTATTATTAATTGAGCGGTCGGGTGTGACGACATCACACCTCGACAGCAGCCACATTGGTCTCACAATTCGTTCTAAATTATTGGGCCAATGGCTGAGCAGTGTGGGCCGAGAAGAAATAAGACTCAATGGTTGGTAGCCAATTAAATAAATACAAGATAAGAACATGAGCTCAGCAGCCGGGTCAGTAGCTTGGCAAAATGAATCTGCTGCATGTATAGCAATAAGGGAGAATGAAACTATTACAAAACAGAAACCGCTATTATATTTATATAAACATTATCTAGCGTTTGCTTTGTTCTTCACCCCCATTTGCCTCCATCTATACGCTCATCACATCCAAAATAATTGTCAACAATATATTCCTGAGCTGTGCAATAGCTGTTTTAGGTTCCACACACGCTTAAGAAACGTCGCTATCGATACGCCGCTATCTATACAATGTGTGGATTTTGGTCAAGTTGCAGGATACTAAACAAACGAAATCGTAAACAGAAAATTCCTGGCACAATTTTTTTCATATGAACTTTGGCAGGAATTTTTTGGTTTTGCGTTGCTGGATACCCGGCTTAACATGGGATGCACAATAGGTTTCAAAGTTCCGTTTTTATTCGTAGATGATGCGTAAGATGCGAATTGTTGTTTTTCGTGCATTTTGTGGGTGATATAATATATTATAGTCGAGAAGACGATGGCCACCACCGATAAGTTTTTTTGAAAAAGGAGGGGAAAGTTTACTTCGGCTCGGCCGAACTTTTGTATACCCTTGCAGTTTCTTTTTCTAAATAAGACTACATTTCGGACCTTACTTTTCTATTGAAGCTATATTATATAGATGTCCGATTTCGACCAAACTTAGTGAAATCATGGAAAAGCATAAAAAACTGTACATTAAGAAACTTGGAGGCGATCTCAATTTAAACAAAAAAGTTTTTCTCACTAGAACTTCTTTTACGACTGATCGTTCACACTGCACCTATATGCTATAGTCATCCGATTCTGACAAAACTTTGTAGAATTGTGTAAAAGTATATAAAATAAATATATGCCAACGTAAGGGACGTTTCCACTAAAAACAAAAAAGTTTTTCTCACAAGAACTAGTTTTTCGACCGATCGTTCCTCTGGCAGCTATATGCTATAGTTATCCGATTTTGACCAAACTTTGTGGAATCGTGTCGCAAATGCTTCCTTCTACCTGTTACGTACTTTTGCACAACTTCATGATCCCCTTTTTCCCATTTTAATGGGAACAGAGTATAAAAATTACGCCGCTGCATCGCGTTGTCCTGGTTCATGGCATTTTTAAATTAGCTGGTGGAGGGTCACACTGCTCAATCAGGTGTGTTTTGTTTTGATGACAAGTGATTTACGCTTGTGCTTCTGCCATGTTAGCAATTGCTCTCCCGCAAAGCCTTAAATCCAGTTCGGTAATCAGTAACTGTCACATATTGGTAGAAATATTAATCAATTTATCCAAAGTGCTTGTCTTTCTTCACATATGTATTATGTTCCAAACCTTCTTTTTTAACAAGCTCAGGCAACTCAATCCAAGCCTTGTTAACAAAATTTAAGTCCGAATGCTTGGGTGGGATGAATCCCAAATGGCATCCCGGTCTCTCACCGACAAAATCAGCGCAATCTTGTCTTCATGAGAAAACAATTCCATTCGGCTCTTTCGCTTTGTTTTTCTGCCATATTTTCACAAATAAAATTTATTTTATTTTAGTTATGTCTAGCTGATCGATGGCATACATGTAGAGCAGCGGTCGGCATTGCCCTATCCCGCGGGATAGGATTTTTCTCAGTCGGCGTCGCTGCCGACTGTGAAAAATGAGAGATATGACCAAAAAAAAAGCTAACATTTTTCTTATATGCATAATAACTAGCTATAACTAAAAAAACAGCTATTTAACGCTAAAAACAGCTAGATTTAGCTACAACATGACAATGCGGCAGCACTAGCGCTGTGCTTTAATTTCGTCACACGAACGTTTATACTGTGCATGAGCGGCAGCGACGCCGACTGAGAAAAATCCTATCCCGCGGGATAGGGCAGTGCCGACCGCTGATGTAGAGTAAAAGCGCGTAACATCTGGTGGCAACAATATTGCACCAGCTGATCAACGCAAAATAAGGCCCACTGCCTATTAACATAGAGTCTACGTATGTGATTGTAAGCGCTGTTAAGCACAAAAATACTTTTTGAGTCCAGCGGTGGAAACTGTAAAGTGCAAGGAAATTGTTTCGCCTGCTTCATCTTCACTCAATTTGTGTATCAAACTTCTCGTTACGTCGTGAGTCCGTCGGGGTCTTGACACTTTTCCTTGCCCTTTTCACAGAATTCTTGTCAAAATGCTTCTTATCAGAGATCCGCCAAAAGGCATCGTCTTGCCTCAACTGCCTTTATTACAGCAATCTTTTCTTCATGTTGAAAATTTGAATTTTTTTTTTGTCTTGCGCAAAGTTGTGGGTTCCAATTTTCCACTTATCATAACCGAAAGCAATATTGTTGTGCGCTGTCTGACATATGTTCTTACAATCCACATACGCTATCGATAGACCAACTATCGATAAGTTCTGTGGATTTCGTTCATGTTGCTAGATACTAAAGGCCCCGACGGACTGACGACGTAAGTAATTCAGCATACGAGGTGTGTTCAAAAAGTATCGCGAATTTTGTGTTTTTTCAAAAATTATTTATTTATTCATGAATATCTATTTTGTCCCCTTTAAAGTAATCCCCATGAGATATTATACACTTGTGCCAACGGTTTTTCCAATCTTCGAAGCACTTCAAAAAATAATTTTTTTTATATTGTTCAGCTCCTCCTTCGATGCCGTCTTTATCTCGTCAAGCGTAGCGTAACGTCGTCCTTTCATGGGCCTCTTCAGTTTAGGGAACAAGAAAAAGTCACAGGGGGCCAGATCTGGGGAATACGGTGGCTGCGGCATCATTAGTGTGTTGTTTTTGGCCAAAAAGTCGCGCACAAGCAACGATGTGTGAGCAGGGGCGTTATCGTGGTGCAAAAGCCAATTTTTGTTCTTCCACAAATCCGGGCGTTTCTGGCGGATTGCTTCGCGCAAATTCCGCATAACTTGCACGTAATATTCCTTATTGACCGTTCTTCCCTGTGGCAAGAACTCATGATGCACCACGCCCCTGCAATCGAAGAAAACTGTCAGCAAAACTTTCACATTCGACCGAACTTGGCGCGCTTTTTTCGGTCTTGTCGTTCACATCTTCTCGGCCTTCTGAGAACATTTTGTACCACCGATAAACGTTGCTTCGGTCCAAGGTAGCTTCTCCGTATGCCACAGTCAACATTCGGAATGCATCCGCGCACTTAATTTCGTTTTTCACACAAAATTTGATACAGGTCCATTTTTTTGGACAGGTAAAAATCGAAGACGATCCAAAACACGTGCAAGCGAAGCAGCTTTCAAAAATTAAGTGAACATTAAAAATGGCCGAGCTTGTCGGCATAAGTGAGAGACATGTGTAGCAACATAACGCCACAAAAAAATCGAAATTCTTATATACGTAACCCGCGGAAATTCAAAAGTCGCGATACTTTTTGAACACACCTCGTACGCCACCACATATTGCGTAAACTGGTCACACTAGGCAACGTATGCCTAGTGTGACCATAACTTACAAAAAAAATTACGGCGCTGCATCGCGTTGTCAGGTTCATGGCATTTTTAAATTAGCAGGTGGAGTGTCACACTGCTCAATCAGTTGTGTTTTGCTTTGATGACAAGTGATTTACGCGTATGCTTCTGCCAAGATAGCAATAGCTCTCCCGCAAAGCCTTTAAACCAGTTCGGCAATAAGCAACTGTCACATATTGGTAGAAATTTGAATCGATTTATCCAAAGTGTTCACGTATGTTACAGATCTTCTTTTTAAACAAGCTTGGCCCCTTCAATCCAAGCCTTGAGGGTCATTTGTTCTTGTTCACT